>OOIL02000506.1:135437-153887 GCA_900332095.2 Cuscuta campestris | reverse complement strand
CATCAACGATCACAAAGGCGAAATAGTTTCCCCCAAAACTTTTTGTTCTTGATGGTCCAAAGAGATCCATGTGCAAAAGTTGTAGGGGCCTTGTTGTAGACACAACATTTTTTGATTTAAATGAGGCCCTTACTTGTTTGCCCTTTTGACATGAATCACAAATGGTGTCCTTCTCAAACTTGAGTTTCGGAAGACCAACTACTAAGTCTTGTGAAACCAATTTATTCAAAAGGTTCATGTTGACATGAGCTACTCTACGATGCCATAGCCACATATCGTCCTCCTTACTCATGAGACACTTGGCAAAGTCGGAGGGATATTCATCTAAGTTAACCATGTAAATATTATCAATTCTATCACCACGAAGAATCGTCTTATTGTCACTAAGACGTTCTACCGTACATGATTTAGAATCGAAGGTCACACGATTTCCCTTGTCACACAATTGACTTATGCTCAAGAGATTGTGTTTAAGACCCTTAACCAACAAAACATTATCAATGGAGGAGGTTTCGTTTTTACCAACCGAACCAATGCCGATTATTTTGCCTTTGCTATTATCGCCAAAGACAACCGTTGGGAGAAGAAACCGTTCAAGAAGCACCGAGCTTACATCTCGTGGGGAGGTGATTCCGGCGACGAATCATCGGAAGGTGAAGAAAATGAAAATGAAAGCAACTAAAGGAGGCAACTAACGGAGAACGTTTCCTCCTGGAAAAATACTACGTTGGTAATATTTTCTGAAATTCATAAAAATTCATAAAGTGGTCCAAAAATTATGAAATTTTACCAAGGCATCCTAAATACATTAGGTAACTTTCGTCCAGGGTCAAAAACGGAAAAGAAAATTCCAATAGATACAAAATTACGAAAATGCCCCTAGTGCAATGTTTATTCCAAAATTCATTTTAAATTTGAAATAAATTTGCAAAAAGCATGAAAATTAATTTCCAACTTCCAGTAACTATTTTATACATTTATAAATCGGAGAAATAAATTTCCAGACTTTATAAATATTTATTTCCCAAATATATTAATTATATCTCAAAAATTGGAAAAATAATTTTAAATCATTTTTCAAAAATCATTAAATTATAAAATTTAATATTTAGAAAAATCAACTTACCTTTTACTGAGATATAATTTTCCAAAATGATATTAGCCATTTTCAATTAATATATATATATTTCCAAGTTTAATAAATTTCATTTTTGAGTTTCCAATATTTATTTAAGATTTATTGGAATTAAATCTAAACAAATAAAATTAACTCAAAAATTGGAAATAAACAATTTTGAAAATTAAAATATAATTTTACTAACCATAAAATGAAATTTTATGTTCAATAAAATTATATTAACAATTTTGAGATATCTATATTAATATATATTCGAAATTTCCGAATATATGTATAAAATACATATTTTCGGCACAAATAAATAATGAATATATATTTTAATTATTTATTTAAGTCCAATATTTATTCCAAGACTAAAACAAATCATTTTACTAATTTTCGAGATTAACAAATAATTACCAAGTTAAAAATAATTTCCAACCGAAAAAGTTTTGCGAAAAACTATAGTTTTGTACGTTGGCTCCGATACCACTGAAAGGTAACCACGGTTGGGAGGGCAGCGGAAATACAAAAAATTAATCTCCTAATAGTGATTACTATCCCAAGAACACGTACTAAAACTATAGCTAGAGATAGAAACTTATACCTTCTCCGGTAAAGCGGTATGAACGTGAAGTCGAGCAAAGGCGTTGAAGGAGCAAGTGTAGCCGTTCAAGTGTCCGACCTCCAACTTTTACACACGAACAATCTCCGGAGTCTACCCTAACACTTGTGCTAGCAAGTGTTAAAGTAGTATATTAATATATAAAGATTATTTTGGGATAATATTAATCTTGTATATTAAATACTAGAAAATATATCAATAATATTTTAAAGAAAATATCAATCAATTTTCTACACCCAAAATAGTAAATTTGGAACCCAAAATAAGATTATCTCTCTTGCTCCTCACTTGGCCGAAAATGGCTTCTCCCAAAAAATGGAGAGGTGAAATTATTTTATAATCATTAAAAGGAATAAGCATAAAACCCATTTCAAAAGCTAGGTTCCACAAGTACAAATGTTATGAGGTGTAGTGGGAGACAAAGTCCCCACACACACAAGGTTATGTACGAAAAGAAAAGGGGGAAGAATTGAATTCTTCTCCTCTCAAATGTTCAAAGTGTATTTTATTTGACATCGATAATGTTTATGATATAAAATAAAATACTCAAAACATTTTAAAACAAGTATATAAAATATACTTTAAAATAGTTTTTGTCAAAATAATTATTTTCATAATTAAAATGACACTCCAAAATAAAATGTACACAATATAATATATAATGTAATATATATACATATATGTACACGGCTTGACTATCTACACACGTACATTTTACATGTTTGATGTAAATGTGAGTGTTGTGTACAATGTATAATATATATACATTGTAAAATTGGCCATAGCATTGACTCTACACCAATAATATAAGTAATAAGCGGTATCTAGCAACACATTACTACCCCAGATTATAAGTTCAGGCGTTTGCTCCGTCAAAACCTTTCTACGACTAAGACTTTGTATAACGTAGATCCTTTTGTCCCAATGTATTAACTTAGTGCAAGGGATATACTACCTCCGTCCCGTGAAACATGGGACATTTGCTTTTTAGGAGGGATTTAATGGAGTGTATTTTGGTATTGAATTTCCAAAAATGTCCTTTGATGTGATGGGTAAAAGTACGATTTGATGGATAGATTATTAGTAAAAAGGTATGATGTGATAGTTAGGGTATGAAAAAGTAAGGGGTAAAAGTGACTTTTTAATAGAAATGAAAAGTGTTTTGTGGGACGGATAAAAAAAGAAAGGGGAAAGGTTTCACGGGACGGAGGGAGTATAAAATAGCCAACTTGTAGCCATTAAGTTATTTACTGATTAACAAGTCTGACGGATGAGAACAGATGTCTAAACTCATCTCAGCATGGCCATGCATTTCCTCTGTCATACTTATCAGTGGGCCCCTACAAGACATTATTCTGCTTGAGTAGCAGTGACAAATTCTTTGTATGTAATCTATGTCGTCGAATACGTGCAGCGGCATGCCCAATACAAAGCCTGTGTACCATCCTTATTTCATACGGCTTAGGACAATGAATTAAAGCATGCGGGTTCACGCATTCGAAGAATGTAATACTTCAAGTCTATGGATCGTTATACTAATAGTCGCATTAAGGACACTTAGAGCATAGACTAAAAGTCTAGGCAATGTCCTTAAGGTGGGTCTGGCATCCTATTATTAACGATAATATCTGCCCGAGAGTAGATGTGAACACTCCGTCATTGACCAAGAGACTAGGTCAAACATCTAACTCTCACTAGTCTCACGCGCACTGAAGATATCTCACTCTCGTTAATGCTTCGACTATAGACCGTTTAGAATCATACTAAGTGACAAGATGTTAGTCTCAACATCGGAAGACTCATTCTGATAAACATCTTATAATATAATTCTAGGAATGCAATTAAGAGTTTGTTTTAGCATGATATGTTTGTAAACTTATTACATCTCCCTTTACATGATAGAAAATCTCTAAGATATTACAACAGCAGTTGGCCATAAGGGCACCAACTCCAACAATATATAGTTCTCACCACACACACACACATTGGCCTAGTCCTCCCCTCCCTTGTACCTTTTCTTTTCTTTTTTCTAATTTGAATAAAAATTTCGTTTATATATATATATATATATATATATATATATATATATATATATATATATATATATATATATATATATATATATATATATATATATATATATATATATATATATATAGATACATACATACATACATACTTGTAACGCCCTGAAACGCCCTGAAAACCGATCTAGAAATTTTAACTTTCTAGTACAAAGAAAAAAAATATAATAATAAATTTATGTTTTAAAAAAATATAATAAAGTAATATGTTACTATTCTTTGGAAAAAAATTAAGAGTTAAGATTTAATGATTGATTTAATAGAGAAGATAAATAAAAGTAGTAAAGTGAACTTCGATCCTCTCTACTACCTAAATAAAATTATTCTGATAAAGTGAGTCATTTTCTTGACAAACAAATTATGTTAAAATGATGTGTGAAAAAATATGGAATTTAACGGTATAAATTTTATATTTTTCCAAAAATATTTAATAATCAAAACTGTGGAAGTCGGACATGTAATTAAATAAACGAACGAAGAAAACTATTGGTTTTCCCCTCTAAAATTAAACCTAACACAAGGGAAAAAAATTAACTCTCTTCCCATTCATTAACCTCATAATGGAGGTAATGAATATGGTCATTTTTATTTTATTTATTGATGGGATTAACCCTATCAGATGGCGGACCAAGAACGTAATATGAATCAGAAAGATATAATCTCGTAATAATATTATTTGATTAAGTGCAGAATTGCTTGAGTGTCCCCTCCCTTTACAATGGCGGGTTCTTTCCCCTTTTATAGTACTTCTAACATTATAATTAAAATTATACATAATGAGAGGAATCATGGAGATCATGGGGTTGTGATTCCCTCTTTTCCGGTCTCGTTCTCTTCCCATCTCGTCCATAATCTGGTGGTGTGGGCCACGTGTCCCATTCCTTCTTTGGACTGGGTCGTCTTGATTTAATCCATGATTGGGCCGTTCTTCTCCCATTCGCCATGCGTGTAGTAGCGGGCTCGGCCCGTTACCCCCACCTGACCTTATCCATCTTGCGCTATTATGGGCCTTTATTGGGCCTGGAGTCGGGTCCATCAGAGCCGATATCCATCACAAGCCCCCTAGTTTTCTGGCGACGTGTCGCTAGAAAACTAAATGATGAGCCGCCTTCGGTTTTCGTCTCGGATTAGAAACGTCGCACTCGAGTGCCTTGGATCCCTCCTTTCAACGGATATAACCCCTTCTAGACTCGCCTTCTTCCTCCTTCGCTATCGAATTTCAACCCGACCCGAATTCCGATTGCAATTTCCCCCAAATTCTCGCTCCCTCCTCCGAAATGGCTCCTGTAGATCCCACAACCTGGACCCATGAATCCCCTATCATCAAGGAGGATGAACTTCGAGAAGTTGCCGTACTTCTGGGCAAAGGTTTCCGGGTCCACCATCCCAACGCTGTCGGAGGAATTAGTTTATCCCACAACCCAAACCCTCAGAAGTATATGGTCATGCACTATCACTCTGTGGAGAATGGGTTCAGATTACCCCTCCATGGTCTGCTCCGCGACATCTGCCGCCATTTCGGATTTGCTCCTGGCCAGTTGACCGCCAATGCGCACAAGTATGTTGCGTCCTATATCTTGCGGTGCTGTGCCCTGGACAAAACCCCAACACTGGACGAAATCCTCATCCTCTTCAGTATTGGTGGGCCTTTCCCTTATTACAGCCTATTTCCTCATCCCCATGCTCCAATCTTTGAGAGGGTTGAGTTTAAACACGACAAATGGTCCCACCTCTACTTCGTCATTGAGTTCTCGGTTCACAGCCCCTTAGATCTGCCGGGTGTCGTTCTCCATAGTTCTATTTCTCGGACAAAGTTCGCTGCAGTACCCTTGGCGGAGGCAGCATACTACGCCTTGAGAGAGGAAGGGGGTTTGATTCCACATCACTCCCTTCAAGACGTAAGGTTATACAAGAAGGCAGATCTTTACTACCCCCTGGGTCCTGACCCCATCCCATTTGAAGGGGTGTCTCCCCCTGAAAGGTCAAAGGCTCCTCCTGCTGTGGAATCCAATCCAGCCGAGATCTCTTCCGGGAACCAGGCCCAAGATAACTCCACTGCCTTGGCTATTCGCCAGCCGGCCGTTGCCCTTGAGGCTGTCCCCATCTCTGCTATTCCCGGGCTGAGAAAGCCCACCTTGTCCTAGAAACGGCCACGGGAAGGAGTCACTGATGATGACTTCTTTCCCAAGAAGAACAAGTGTGAGGGTACTCCCACTTCGCCCAGCCCCCTGACCACATCTTCTGGTACCCAGAGTACCGCCCCTGCTGCCACATCCGGAGGTTTGGAGTTACCCAACCCGGATAGCTTAGATCGTGAGGGGGATGAACTTCTGGACCAGTCAGCACTCAAAAGACCTGCAATGCAGCCTCAGCCTGAGGTGATCAATACCTTTCCACTAGGCGCAACCATTTCCCAAGGGGTAGAGGGAGAAGCTGACAGGCAGAAAGAACCGGAGACTTCTCCTACGAGAGAGAGAGAGAGAGAGAGGTTGAAGTGCAGAAAGAATTGGATGCCTCCTCCACGATGGAGTAAGAAGCTGAAGAGCAAAAAGGTGCTGAGGCTCCTCCAGAGACAGAGAGAGAGACTGAGAAACAACAGGAACCAGAAAAACAGCATCCCACTGTCACACCCCCAGCCTTCAATTTCCCCATCCGTGCAAGTTCACGCCGCAAACCTACCCTGCCTTTAGGGAGGGTTGGGCAGGCTTTTCCCGCCGTTTGAACTCCTTACAGGCCTCCCAGTGGACTATCCAGGCAAATCTAGAAAAGATGAGGGAATCAGTGCAGGGGCCTGCAATTCCCCAGGCACGCCCCGACTTGCTTGCCCTCAATGCTTTGCACTTCATGGAGCATGTACTCTTCCTTTTCAAGAATCTCTTTATCTCTTTTTAGTTATCTCTTTCTTGACTTCCCTTCCCCTTCCCAGGCCCAACAATCACTCCTCACCGTGACTAAGGAGTACTTGGTGGAGCATCAGGGAACTACCAAGCCGTGGTGGTCCTGAAGGAGAAGGAGTTGGCTGTCAGGGCTCTGCAGTAGAAAGTTGACACCCTGGAACAAGTCCAGGTCCTCCAAGAAGAGAATGCCCGGCTCAAGGCAGATGGCTCAATGGAACTAGCAGCGGAAAGGTCTAGGGTCAAGTCCCTGCAAGAGCAGATTGCTACTTACCAAAGGGGGACCCAGGATCTAGAAACGCAGTTTGACAGACTCCGGGCGCAAATCTCCATCCTAGAGTCAAAGGTCTCAGCTTTAGAAGACAAGGTAGGGAGTCTAAAGACTGAGTTGGTTGACAGGGAGTCCCGGATCTCTGAGCTAGAGAATTCCCTCCATGACGCCAAGCAAGAGGGCGCCCATCTTAACGACCTCGTGATAAAACACATAGAGGCGAAACGGCTTATCCTTAGGAAGTTGGAGAAAGAGAGACAGACTGCCAGCGAGCTCCGGTCAAGGATGGGCGAACTTGAAAAGACAATAGCTGCTCATCAAGGGGAGGTGGCTGCACTGACCACCTGCGCTGAGGCCCTCTACGAAGAAGGGAAGTTTGATATGTAATACTGCATCTATGGGGCGATCCAGAGCGGTCTCCCGGAACATCGATCCTTGGATGACTTCATCTCTTACTATGGCCTGCCTCTTCCTCTTGCTCCCCCAGATTCTTGTACTGACCCGGGGCCTTGACTTTCTTTTTCTTCAATAGCTGTTGTATTTTACTTCGTAACATCTACATGGTAGCAACTTGACAACGCTTGTAACATTTTGTCCTTTGTCATTATCTCTTTCATATCCACGTTTCTGTAGACTCCTTCCTTTGGGCAAACTGTTTCTCCTTTTGGGATTCTTATCTCTCTCTAGGACTTAGCAGAATTTTATCCGCTTCAGTTTTGGGCTTAACCATGCTTATAAAGTGCTGTTTTTCCTTTATCATTGCGCTAAGTGACTGGCCCACCTTAATTACGCCGGGCCCAATTCACCTTAGCCCAATAATGAAATGGCACAACCCTAGCTTTCCTCGGGAATCCGCAACTGCTTCCTAATCGGATAAGTGCTTTGACTCCGCGTCCCTTGCACTTCTCCTTTAGGATTACTCGCCTATTTAAGGAACTAGGCAAAACACTTCCATTATCACAGCCAACTTCTCAACATGGCTAATAATGCCAATAGAGTTGTCTTTATTGATCTAACTATCTCTGATTCCTCTTCTGATTCTTCTTCCTTGGCATTTCCCTCGCTTGGAGCTCCAACACCTGAATTCCCTTCTGGGCCTTCCTCCGCTTCCGAACAATCGGTGACTTCCCCCCTGCCCCCGGGGGAGAACCCTCCCTGTTTCCCCCAGCGAACATCAGGGGACATTCTCCCGGATTCCGGCGCGCTTCCTGGCGGTACCAAGACGGGAACCTCCTCCGGCCATCCCGGTACATCCCGCCCCCAGAAGAGACGCAATCCTCGCCCAGAAGCTACCCGGTTGGTCTCCGGTGCGAGGCCTTCCTCCCAAGGTTCTCCCTCTCCTCAGCAGTCATATGGACAGCACCCTGAGGAGTGGGGGGATTATGACATGGGAGGAAACAGGCGTCCGTCTACCTGGAGGGAAAAGGACGGAACCTTCCAGGATCCGCCCCCCCCCCTTTGTCTTAGGCGGAATGATGCCGTAAATCCTCCTCTCATGTCTCATCGTTCTCCTTGTCCACCTTCATGGAAGTGACTGAAGGGCGTCCACGGGGAATGGTTTTCAATCCCACCCGTTGGTACCCTTTCGTTTTCCGTTTCTTTTGAAGGATGCATCAGGAGGATGATGGGTCCTCTCCACACCTTCCCGCTCCGGCGTTCTCTCTAGTCCAGGCGGGGCAACAAGGGTCAGCGGATTCGCTCCCTCTGCCACACTGTTCCTCCTGGACCCTTGAAGTGCCGTTTCACCTTCATATTTTCTTTTTTAGTAGTAGGATAAAAGTAGATCAGGGACAAAGTTCATTGTTGTAACCCAAAAGAATGTAATTTTCTACTTGAGTTATTTAATGAAAATCTTTATCTCCCGTCTCTTTAATGTTTTATTGTTAGATCAAGGATAAGGTCCATTGTTGTAACCCAAAAGAATGTAATTTTTTATTTGAGTTACTTAATGAAAGTCTTTATCTCCTGTCATTTATCATACCTTATGTGCCATCGTTTGGATCAAGTAGAAGTTTATATCGGTTCAACTTTTTACCATTCAAGGACGACGTTTTTCCCAGAGTACGGATGGGCCGACCCAACTGGCCCATGCACTTAAGTGGCGGAATCCTGGTCAAACATTAGGAATCTTCCACCACTCCATTCGCCAATCACCTAGTCTTCCGCATATTTTAACCATATTCATTACTTCCCAACTATCCTTTCCCCTTTCACTATAAATGGGGAAGGATGGTTTTCTGCTTGTTCATTCCTTTCTGACTTCTTCGCCATGGCAAACAAAGCTCAGGGTAAGGTTTTCATCGACCTAACCCTTTCTGGAACTTCTTCATCCTCAGATGATGATTTTCCTGACTCTCCCGCTCAGTCCAATGACATGGCTGGGCTGAATCCCGGCGAATTCTCAAGGCTATATCCGGCACTCCGTCTTCCTGCGCCCTCACCTCCCAGTCCACCCCGGCTCCCTTCCAGGAGGATAGATTGGGACTCTATGACCCTCCAAGACTTCGCCTTGTACCAAAGGATGCACAAGGCTAGACTTGGGCGTTCTTTTCTGCCCGCAGAGGTAGAACTTTTGCGTGAAAGCCGGATAACTCCTCTAACCCTGCCAAGGTCTCCTAATGACGGTTCACCATCTGCGCCACCTGCGCCCCGACCTGGGACGTGGGAAGACTATGACCTGGGCGAGACTGATGATTCCGCCGTGTGTCCTTCGCCAGAGAGAAGGAGCCCATGGAGAGGGCCCCCACCTCCTTCTTTTTGACTGCATGGGTGCAATTGGCCCTCCTTCAGCGCCTAGCCCCCTGCAAATCAGTTTTCTTTTTCTTGTTTCATTTCAAGAGGCATTCACTTGTCTGGACCGGGAGTTTTTCCCACGTCCCATACCAAGGAATGTCCTTTAATTTCAGATTAGGAATTATCGTTGTAATTCAAAGATACAACCTTCGAATTAACAATCGATGAACTTCCCTAACCTCTGGTTTCTCTCGTCTCATTAGGAACCATTATTGTGAACCAAAGGTGTAAGTTTTGGCCCATCAATATAGTCCTTTATGTTTATTTCTTTGCACATCATCTAATGCAAGTACAAACATGTTTAATTCTTTGTATAAAATCTCATATCCCGGGGTTTGGACGTGCCATGGGAGCTTACCTCATCTTCCCCTGACCTCCATTCCTCCGGGTTAAGGCATAATCTTATCTACCTTGGATCAGTTGAACGCCAACCCTCGAAGTTTGTTTGCTCGATTGATCTGTGCTGGTGGAATACTAAGCTTCAGCCCTCAAAGTCTGTTTGCTGTTCTTCCTGAATTCCAGGTTGTAAAGGCCCTTAAAGTCCAATCCCAGCCCTTCCTTCATAGTTTACGGAGGCATAAACTTATCTACCTCCGGGGGGCATAAACTTATCTACCTCCCCTATCTTTAGCAGGTGGCATAAACTTATCTACCTCCCTGTACTTGGGTCTATTTCGCCCGAGGGTGTTCTCCCCCCCTTTTTAAAAAAAAATCTAAAGAACAATGGAATTGCAAAGACACTTGGCTTTAGAGGAAAGAAATTCTTCATTAAAATAAATGCCTTAAACAAAAGTAGAACACTTTACAAAATAATTTTACTGATAAAATATTACCAAGTGCTCTACATTCCACGTCCTATGAATTTCCTTTCCTTTTGGAGTTATCAACTTATAGGTACGTGGGCGGACGATAGCCTTGATGATATAAGGTCCTTCATATTTTTTAGCCAGCTTCCCACCCTTATTTGGTTGACTCTTCTCTCGCTTACTCAGGACGTAATCCCCCACTTGGAACGCCCTCGATTTCACCTTACTGTCAAAGTAAGATTTCACCTGGCGACGATAATTCTCTGCCCGGATTCGCGCTTCATCTCTTCGTTCTTCTATGAAGTTCAGCTCTACGGCCTGATTCTGTTCGTTTACTTCCGGGTCGTATTCCATTTCTATCCTGGTAGGGATCACCGTCCCAATGGGAGCCCAGGCTTCGAAACAATAGGCTAAGCCAAAGGGAGTGTCGCCCGTAGCCCTCCTTGGAGTTGTTCTGTACGTCCACAGGATTCTGGGTAGTTCATCCACCCATTTGCTTCCTTCTGACAGCAGCTTCTTTTTTATTCCACTTATGATTGTTCTGTTGACGTTCTCCACCTGTCCATTAGCCTGAGGGTAGGCTACAGACACTTTTGTATGCTAAATTCCCCAAGTTTTGAGGAAGTCTTGGAATTCTGCCTCCTCAAACTGAGTTCCATTGTCGGATATGATCTGCTTCGGGACCCCAAACCTACAAAGTATGTTGGTTCCTACGAAGTCAATCATTTGTCTCCCGGTTATCTCGGCAAGTGGTTCAGCTTCCACCCACTTGGTAAAGTAGTCAATGGCCACCACTATCCACCTTGCCTGTCCAACCCCTTTTCGCAGGGCTCCCATAATATCAATTCCCCATCTTGAGAAGGGAATCACAGAGCTGATGGGCGTGTAGTTCGTGGCTGGCCTCCCGGGCATATTCTGGAATTGTTGACTGGTTGGGCACTTGCGCACATACTCCTCGCAGTCCTTCCTCATTGTGGGCCAAAAATATCCCTGGATAATCGCCCTTCTAGAGATAGAGTACAGACCCTGATGTGCAGCACATACTCCTTCGTGTATCTCTTCCATAAGCGCCTTTGCCTCTGCTGCCCTGAGACAACGGAGTAAAACACCGTTGTAAGACCGCTTATAAAGGATTCCATCCTGCACCTTGTAGGTGGGTGCCCTCATTCGCAGTAAACGAGCTTCCTGGGGGTCCTCCGGGGTTATACCATCCTCAATGTATTTCGCCAGCCTGTCCAACCACTCTGGGGGATCAGCCGACACCCAGAGCAATTCATCCCTGTTAAGACTCGGGGTGGCCAGTTCCTCGACCGTTGCTAATTTACTTATATATTTTGGTGATTCTGCGCTGAGTTTGGACAGAACATCAGCTTCCGCGTTTTGCGCCCGGGGTATGTGTTCAGGTTTAAACTCGAACCTTCCCAACATTTCCAAGGACAAATCTCGATATCTCTTCATCCTTTCTTCCTTTGCCTCAAACTCCCCAGTGATTTGTCCTACAATCAAGCGGGAGTCGCTGTATACCTGAACTCTGGATACTCCTAGCTTGCCGAGAATTCTTAGTCCATTGATCAGGCCCTCATATTCGGCTTCATTGTTGGATACGCGGAACTGAAATCTGATAGCATAATATATCCGGAAATTTTCCGGAGTGATCAAGACAATACCTACTCCGCAAGATCGAGACCTAGATGATTCATCTATACTCATCACCCACCAGTCGTCTTCCACACAAGTCGCGGCCTGGGCTCTTATCATCTCCCTAGCGGTACACTCAACCTGAAAGTCGGCGAGTGCCTGCCCTTTGATTGATGGACGCGGCCTGAACTCTACATTGTACTGACTGATGAAGACCGCCCACTTGGTCATCCGAGCAGATGCCGCTGGACTCCGGGTGAGTGATGCCAATGGCTCATTGGTGAGCACTACAATCCGGTGAGCTTGAAAGTACGGGGTTAATCTCTTCGCCGTCCAGAAAACCGCTAACATGGCCTTTTCCGGACGATAATATCTTAACTCCGCGTCTCTCAAGGTCTTGCTGACGTAGTAGACCGGATGTTGAGCCCCATCCTCTTCTTGATTACGGTAAAGAATGGGTGCGCCTTCTCTGCCAGCTTTGTAAGGAAACGATTCAAGGCCGCCAGTCTCTCCGTCAGCCGCTGGACTTCCTTCGCCGTCTTCGGTGGTTCCATCTCCATAATGGCCCTAACCTTTCCGGATTTGCTTCAATTCCTCTCCGGCTAACCATGTGCCCGAGGAATTTTCCATCCTGAACAGCAAAGGTACATTTCTTCGGATTCAATCTCAAATTTACCTTCATCATGATTTCAAAGACCTCCTCAAGGTCCCGAACATGGTCTCGGGCCTCTTTGGACTTGACAATCATGTCATCAACATATGCCTCCATGGTTCGCCCCAAGACTGCTTTGAAAACCTGAGAAACCATCTGGGTGTATGTTGCACCGGAGTTTCTCAGTCCGAATGCCATTACTAAGTAACAGTATAGCCCCTTCGGGGTCATAAAACTGGTCTTCTCCACATTAGCCAGGTGCATCCGAATCTGATGGTAGCCACTGAAAGCGTCCATGAAGCTCATTAACTCAGATCCGGCAGTCTCATCCACCATCTGGTCAATGTTGGGGAGTGGGAACCGATCCATTGGGCATGCCTTGTTCAAATCCGTGTAATCGACGCACATTCTCCACGAAGGGGGCTTAGGCGCCAGAACTACATTCGCCAACCAATCCGGGTAGTGCACCTCCCGGATATGTCCAATGCTCTGCAAGGTTGCTACCTCCTTCTTCACAAAATCTCTCCTTTCCTGCGACATTAAGGCGATGGACTGCAATCTTATGATCCAGCCCTGGAATATCAGCTGGACTCCATGCAAAGACTTTCCTGAACCTTCTAAGGACTGAGATCACTCGTGCCTTGAGTTCAGCCCCCAGGCCCTTTCCAATTTTGACCAACCTCCCCGGCGTGCCCGGCTCCAGTTCTACTTCTTCAATGTCGCTGGCAACTTCTACTCTAGGACGTCTCTCCTCGGCCCTTAAGAGCTGTGCAGTCACCTCCTCCACTTGGGTGTCGTACTTGATAGGCTGTTTGGTTGCCTTCAAATACCACGCCCGGGACACTCTCTAGGATCCCCTGGCGATTCCAACTCCGTGGGGAGTCGGGAACTTTATGCAAAGATGACGAGGTGAGATGACGCACTCTAGATCTTCCAATCTGGGTCGGCCCAGGATGATGTTTGTATTGGAGATTATCCCCACTACAACGAATTCCATATCCAACTTCCGGGTGGCCTTAGTATCCCCTATTTCAACCGGGAGGGTTATTACCCCTTCCAGCTCAATAGAGTCGCCAGCAAACCCGGTCAGCGGAGTCTTGGTGGGTGACAACTCATCTCTTGTCAGACCAAGAGCCATGTAAGAATCCCTGTTTCTGGCAAATCAGCATTAGAAAATACAATTGGCTCAGTTTTCAGCTTCTTACCTTCCGGGGCCAGCACCTTATTGACCATTGCTGTGTTGGCTCACTTCTTCCGGCTCGTAGCCGAGTCTCCGCCAGTATTCCCTCCAATGATGAAGTTACACCCGTGGTGTCTCTTCTGGCGGTGCCTTGCGGGCTCAGAGTCCTCTTCTTCATCTTCGAGCCTGATGTGGCGTTTTTCCCGGGCCTCAGCCTGGGCCACCTCCTTATCTCTACGCTTCCCATTCTGAGCATTCCCCGGATTTCCCGCGTCAACATCTTGTACAAACTTCTTCAGATGGCCCCGGCGGATTAGCCTCGCCATCTCATTCTTCAGAGTGTAGCAATCCTCTGTGTTGTGATCATTCTTGCGGTGGTAGGCACACCACTTTCCAGTGTCCTCCACATTGCAGACCTTCTAGAATAGGTTGGATAAGTCATGAGTCCCTGCTGTGAAACATGGGCTATGACCTTAGCCACCGGCAATGTGAAGACTGGATTGGCAGATTTGTGCTTCTCCGAGGTCCCAGGGTTTGTGCCCTTTGGGCCATCCGGGAAGCCCTGCTTTTTGTTCTTGAAAGGCTTCTTGTTTCCCGCCTTTTCTTCTTCTTTGGGAGTCTTCTCTTTCTTCTCCTCCTTCCTTTCCTCCAGGGTAACATACCTTCCAGCCCGGACCATTGCTTCTTCAAAGGTATCCGGGAGATGAGTTGTAAGATCAGTATGAAGGAGACCATCCTATAATGCCGCTGTGAACATGGCCAACTCGCAGTACGCAGGACCTAGCGGGGTTGCCCGGCAGGGACATCCCGGGTACCGGATGGACCAGGGAGAGCCTTATCTAATCGTTCCATAATGTTGGCCATCATGTTAGCCACATTATTCAACGCTGTCTCCAACCCATTGACAGGAACGATCATACCCTGCTCAGGGTGGTCACTCCTCACCGTCGACTGGGCGGAAGTAGCGGTGTTACGTCTCGTCCTTCGTCCGGCCATAATCTCACAGCCTTATCTCACAGTTAACTCTCAATGAAAGCACCAATGATGGGATTAACCCGATCGGATGGCGGACCAAGAACGTAATATGAATCAGAAAGATATAATCTCATAATAATATTCTTTGATTAAGTGCAGAATTGCTTGAGTTGTCCCCTCCCTTTACAATGGCGGGTTCTTTCCCCTTTTATAGTACTTCTAACATTGTAATTAAAATTATACATAATGGGAGGAATTATGGAGATCATGGGGTTGTGATTCCCTTTTTTCCAGTCTCGTTCTCTTCCCATCTCGTCCATAATCTGGTGGTGTGGGCCACGTGTCCTGTTCCTTCTTTGGACTGGGCCGTCTTGATTTAATCCATGATTGGGCCGTTCTTCTCCCATTCGCCATGCGTGTAGTAGCGGGCTCGGCTCGTTACCCCCACCTGGCCTTATCCATCTTGCGCTATTATGGGTCCATCAGATCCGATATCCATCAATTATACTTTAATATTTTATTTAATTAATGTTAATATGTTATCTCTTCACTTTTCCCTTCACTTTCTAGAATTCTCCTTCCTCACTATAAATAGACTCTCATAATAACAGAAACTCATGACCACATCAAGAGAAGAAAAGGATGTATAGATTTAGAGAGTAGGTGATTAAGAACGGTTTGTGGCTTTGCCAAGTGAGATAGAGACGTGGGAGATTAATGCTGTCACGAGATCGATCATCTTGCAACGTCGTCATTCATCAATTTATTGTGTCGTCTAACTAATGTCAAAGGTGTGCCGTTCACCCTAATCTTTAGCCATATATTTCATGTTAATATATTTTTGTGCATTTTTTTTATAAATAATAAATATCTACCAATTGTTATAAAAAAACTTCGTATTACATACGTACATTATACAAAAGAAGAAAAAAACATAGATACGTAAAAAAGGGAGAGAAATGACAAATGTTTTTATTTTATTTTTAAAGTGTAGCTTTTGCTTCCATTTTAGTTTGGATAATGAAAAATGACTTGTTTTACTATTAAATATAATAATGATAATAAACATGACATATTAATCATAAATCATAATTGCCGATGAGTATAACTGGATAATTAAGTTAAATAATATAATTTTTATCCATGTGGTTTGGTATATGTAGTGAAATATAAATTTTTAAAATATAATTTGACAAACAAAGTTTGTTGGCCGTGACTACCTAAGGAATTAAATAAATAATAATAGGTTTGTATTTTATTTTGAGCCGAACTTGTAAATAATTAAAGACACAATGTTTACTGGACCCCGTGGGTCTAGGGTTCACTTCTGATTACTGGACCCGAGGTCACGGGGAGGTATCCGAAGTAAAACTACGAATTGACTAGTGCGGTGTTCCAGCCTAGTTACGGCTTAGTTCCTAATCTGTGGTTAACCTAGTAAGTCAAAAGTTTTTGAAATGTCCCCAAGTAACTATTCAAAGTGAAATTATTTTCTCGATGATTTATTTTTATGCGAGAATTTTTTTTTGAAAAAAAAATTGAATAGATTAAAAGGCCCAAAATATATTCACATGTTATATATGTCTACTGGTTATTTGCCACTCAGCTTATGCTGAGCGTGTAGTGTACATTTAACTGCACGCAGGTACTAGCAAGGAAAACAACTGCTGAGGAGGAAAGCATGGACGTGGAGGCCGTGCCGAAGGAGTTTTTTTTCTAATATTTAATAATGAATAAAACGTCGAACTTAAATTTATTTTATTTTTGGGCTTGAACCCAAGGTTGTATTAACTGTGGATGTTTTTACTTTAAGTTTACGCAGAAAACATTTTTTTTTAAATTCTCTTTAGCTATCAAAAAGAAAGTATATTTCGGAAAAATGATATTTTACAAAGTAACCCGGTTTTACTAGCATTCTAGTCTTGATGACTCGGGTCATACAGGGTGCGGTGTTACAATACTAGTGCCTTGTTTCCTGTTCCGAGGTGTACAAGTTTATATAGATTTATATAGAAGCCATTGTTAAATAAATAAGAATGAGTTCTTTCATTTTCTCTTTCATTTGTGTAAATTCCAACATGGTATTGAAGAAGTAATTTAATCCCTTCTTTTTCTCTTCTATTTCGATATTCATCTTTGGCTTCAATGGCAGACAACAACACATGAAATTTAGGGAGAAATGATCCTTTTGATCCATATTACCTTCATCTGTCAGATTATCCAAGTTTAGTTCATACCTCGAACAAATTTGATGGAAATAGATTTGGATCTTGGCAGAAATTGATGACAACTGCCCTATGTGCCAAGAACAAATTACGTTTTATGAATGGTTCAATTTAGAAACCTAACAATCTTGCTCAGCTTCTCGTTTCGTAGCAATGTAATGATATGCTTACATTGTGGATTTTGAATGTTCTAATAAGCAAAGAAATAGGAGATAGTATTCTGCATGCAAATATTGTGGCTGAAATTTGGAGTGAACTTGATGAAAGATTTGGACAATCTAATAGTGCACGATTGTATCAACTCCAAAAGGATCTCTGTTTGATTTCTCAAAGAAAATACTGACAATGCCACTGTAGAAAGATTATTTTCATTAAAAGAATATGTGGGAGTACATGTCTTTATATAGACATGAGATTCCTATTCCTATACAAAGTAGGAGTCAATAATAGGAAACAATATATTTACATTAAATATAGAATATATTTAACATGCTCCCGGCTACGTCAGGTGTGGAGGTGGTCTGATACCCAGACTAGACTTGAACTCGAGGAAGAGCAAAGAAGGCACTCCCTTGGTGAAGATGTCAGCATACTGGGAGGAGGAAGGCACGTGAAGAACTCTTATGTGGCCGAGTGCGACTTTATCTCGCACGAAGTGGATGTCGACCTCAACGTGCTTGGTGCGCTGGTGCTGAACCGGATTTGATGAGAGGTAGACGGCACTGACATTATCACAGAAGACAAGGGTGGCACGCCGTAGGGGTTGTCGGAGCTCTAGGAGTAGATTCCGAATCCAGGATGTCTCTGCAACAGCATTGGCCACATCTCGATATTCTGCCTCTGCACTGGACCGTGACGTGGTAGCCTGACGTTTTGATGACCATGAAATTAGGTTGTCACCCAGAAAAATACAGTACCCGGAAGTAGAACGTGGGTGTCAGGACATCCAGCCCAATCAGCGTCAGAGTACGCGTGAAGATAGTCAGTCATGGAGCGGGTCAAGTAGATGCCGTGGGTGGCGGTGCCGCTGAGGTAACGGAGGACGCGCTTCATGGCCGTGAGGTGAGAGTCGCGAGGCGCATGCAGGTGAAGGCAGAGCTGCTGAACGGCATAAGTGATATCAGGTCGGGTGAATGTGAGATACTGCAAAGCTCCAACTATGGACCTGTAAAGGGAGGGATCGGGAAGTG
>OOIL02000506.1:119452-132568 GCA_900332095.2 Cuscuta campestris | reverse complement strand
AAGAAGAGGAGAAGAGGGGGATTAGGGTTTTGTGTTTTTAGGCTCCGATACCATGTAGAAAGATTATTTTCATTAAAAGAATATGTGGGAGTACATGTGTTTATATAGACATGAGATTCCTATTCCTATACAAAGTAGGAGTCAATAATAGGAAACAATATATTTACATTAAATATAGAATATATTTAACAGCCACAAACTACACAAGAATGAAAAAAGGTCTTGGATTAGGGGTGTGCAATATTCGGTCTGAACCCGGACCGACCCGAAACCCGGCCAAAACCGGACCGGACCGGTCTGGACTGGTCCTTATTCGGTCTGGTCTTCGGTCCTCACATTTTCCTTATTCGGGTTCCGGTCCAGTCCGGTCCGGTCCGGTCCACCGGGTTTCGGTCCGGACCGGTGGACTGGTTACATTTTTTTTAATATTTGTTTTTTATATAGTTTTCTAATATAGTTTTAAAGTTTTTTTCTTATACTTAAAATTAATTTAACTTTAATACTAAAAGTTTTTAAAATATTTTGATTTTATTATTTAATATAATTTTTTTAATATATTCCATTTCAAAATAAGATATTAATTCTAATGATATTTAAATATTTTTAACATGAAAAGTGTGAAAAAGTAAACATTATCTTTACATAAGCGATATAATGCATTTCAAATTAATGTATCAATACTATAACTTAAGTTTGTACTTTATCAGTAATAAAACTTCAATCAACAAAAAACTATTGTAAACAATCTTATGAACAAAAACAGTAAAACAAATGTATCCGTCTATCAAAAAATCCAAACACACAGAAAAAATATTACAAAAAAGTAAAAACACAATAAGAAGAAGAATATTCTATATGTAAAATAAAAATTACAAACAAATTTTATGTAATATGGATGAAGGATATATATTTTATTTAAAGTTTAAAAAAATAAAAACATCAATGTTTGAAAATGTTTAGTGTATGTTACACATGAAAAATTAATTGTAGTAATTTTTTTTACAATTTAAAACTTTAAATTAAATAAATAAAACCGAATTTAAAAAAAATAAAAAAATTACATTTATTCGGTCCGGTCCCGGTCCCGGTCCGGGTTTTACCAGTCCGGTCCCGGGCCGGTCCTTACCTTAAGCGGTCCGGTCCTCGGTCCACAAAGTTCCTCTTATTCAGTCCCGGTCCGAGTTTGACCCGATGAACACCCCTATCTTGGATGAACTAGGCATGATTACAAGCTTAATTACCTCGCTCTAATTGTGGAGATGTTCAAAGAATTATAAAAGATGACAGGATCAAATGCTTGTTCAATTTGTAATGGGCCTCAACTTTGACTATAACACCATTCGAGGCAACATCTTCTCATCAAACCCTTACCTTTTGCTTCTGCACCATATGAGATGCTCATCTAAGAAGAATAATAGAAGGAGATTGATAAATTCATTTTGTACACATTTATCTTTTCTATATTTAATGTGTTATTGTCCAATATTGGATTAAATAAAAAAATTTCTCAATGATTTTTAAAAGTTTTTGTTTATAATTGTAAAAGTGCGCAAAAGTCATGTTTTGTTGTAAAAAAATAAAAGTTGGGTCAAAAGTGGTACAAAAGTGTAAACAATTGTAAAATTAGAAGGCTACGGAGATAGAGGGCAAAAGATGGTGAAAATCCATGGAGTGAAAAATGTACATTCAAATGAGGCGGTGTACCCCGTCAAAAGATTTGAGGTCATACAGATTGAAAATGTTCCAAAAAAAAGAATTGTTTGAATTGAAAAAAAATTAAATTAGATGCAATTCAAATGTGGGCTCATCATCATCATCCTTTGAAAAAGAAAAAAAAGGTGAAGAAAAGTTAGGCAAAAACAAAGAAAAAAAGGGAACAAAAAAAGGGACAAATGAAGAAAAAATAGAAATCACCCTAAATAAGATTAAAACATAGATGAGCGTACCAAAATAAGATTTTCATGTTTTTTTCCCTGAAATAGGAATTGACACTGTGATAATGTGGTCTTTCAGAAAGACCAAAGTAGGACTAAAACATTGAAAATATACCAAAATGGGACGTCCATGTTTTTATTTCCAAAATAGGACTTAAAATGCATTTACATTACCAAACATGGTCATGTACATTACAAAAAAATATAGTAATGTGCACATGTACAATGCCACATTACCACAGTGCAGTCCTATTTTGAAAAAAAAATATGAAAGTTCTATTTTGGTATTTTTCTCTATGTTTTAGTCCTATTTAGGGTAATTTCCATAAATTATGTAACATAATTTAATCATATAATACTTATTAGAGTAAATTCCATAAAAGATTCCTAGTTATAGCTTGTTTTACATATTTAATCCCTACACATCAAATATTACTAATTTAGTCCCCAATTATTATATCATTTTTCCCGAATGGTCTTTTGTTAACGTTTTTGTTAAGAACACGGATAAAATTGTATATTCGTACTTCTCTCTCCCCAATTAAGCGTCCTCTCTCCTCTCGTACTCTTTCCCAAACTCGTCGCTGAATATGAAGCTCTAACCCAAAACTGAAATGATCATTCCTCTCTCAATTATTAGTCCTCCTGGTGGAACCTAAAATCAAAACCAATAAACTTTATGGATGAGTTTTACTGATTAGTCTCAAGAAATTGAAAAGAAAATAAACATCAAAACTCATCCATGAAGGTTATTGGTTTCGAATTTGGGTTCCACGAGTTAGACAAACAATTGAGAGAAGGGTGATGATTTCGGTTTTGGGTTCAAAACTTCAAACTCAGTGACAGGGTTGGGAAAGGACTACAAGGAGAGGGAGGAAGCTTAATTGAGGAGAGAAAGGAGTGTGAATTTACAATTTATCTACGTTCTTAATTTTGACCAGATCTAATTTGATTCGGTCTACTTTGATTACATCTGCCAGATCTGATTAAATTTGATCTTATCTAATTAATTTCAATTTAATCTCATTTTAATAAAGATAAGAAATAAATTAAAAAATAAAGTAAATCACATAATTGATCTTTTATAACATGTGAGTTTTCCTTTATAGTCCTTTGCTATCAAATATTACCTGCTCGACCTTCTTTGATAGATATCTTTCCACAAATAGTTTTTTTGACTTTCTATCATGTTGATATTAATTTGAAAGCTAAAAGTGTAATTTCACAATGATAATATGTTCTTGTCATACACAATACAAAGATTTTTCCTGATGTATCATTTGTGAATTACAATCGTTTTTTAGTAACAACATAGTCTACAGATGCAGTCTTATCATAATCATTATTTTTATGTTATCCATCTAACAAATATCAGAATAAGTAACTGGACATAGGGTTAACGTCAAATTATACTTTTAGCATTTAAATTAATACGAACATAAGAGAAGATAAAAAGAAGACTACTTGTGGAAAAGAACCCATTAAAGAAGGACTACGGGGTAATATGTAATAATAGGTGTATATATATATATATATATATATATATATATATATATATATATATATATATATATATATATATATATATATATATATATATATATATATAAGCCGGTTCAGGTGAGAATGCATCTTAGTGAAAGAAATAAGAATAAAATCCCTTTGGATCTGATGCATCGTGCGGCTCAGATTGCATCCTGCACTCAGATTTTGAGATAGTGCATTTTCAAAGGATTTTTTGGTGCATTTCGACATGGCGCATTTTCAAACCATTTTGGTGCACCTAATTTTGATGCAATCCTGACCATTAGATCTCACAATCTAAAGCACCAGATTCATTCTTATTTCTTTCATAAGATTACATTCTCACCAGATCCAATATATATATATATATATATATATATATATATATATATATATATATATATATATATATATATATATATATATATGGGATTGACTCTAGTCAGATGACACCTTACGGTGAGATGACATGCTACGGTCAGATGACGCAAAGCTCACCACTTGCCACTGCAAAGCTCACCAAGGACAACTATAAAGCTCACCAAACTGTAAGGCAAAGCTCACCATATTTTTTCAACACTTTGATTTTTTTTTGAAAAAGAATCAAAGGAAGTGGTGTTGACTAGACTTTGACCATTGACCGTTGACCATCACTGACCCCCTTCCGCCGCTGACCTCCGGCCGCCGCCGCCAGCCGCCGCCGACCTCCGTCTGCCGCCGCCGATCTCCGCCGCCGACCACCGCCGCCGGTCTCTGCCGCGCCGCCGCCGCTGACCGGTGGTTGACCAGTGTTGCTATTTTATTTTTTATTAATTATTTAATTTTCAAAATTAAAAAAAAGTGAGTTTTGGTGTTCAAAGTGGTGAGCTTTGCTTTATGCCCAGATGAGCTTTACATTGGTCTTTGGTGAGTTTTGCAGTGTAATGTGGTGAGTTTTGTGTCATCTAACCGAAGCATGTCGTCTCACTGGAGTCAAACCTATATATATATATATATATATATATATATATATATATATATATTGGAGTAATTACAGAATTTACTCAAAAATAAATGAGCAATTTTAGAATTTACTCAAAAATAATTCGAATGGAACCCTCTAGTAACTAATCCCCACTATTCTTCTGTCACCGAGAAATAAAAGTACAGAACCCTAATTCGATCTTTTATCTCATGACTTCATAAAATTTCTCCCTCATACGTTTAACATTCTCTCCCCATTAGTATTTACTCCGTACAACAAATACATTTTCATTTTATCAAAAGGCCCTGTGAGCTCGAAAACAGCAAGAAATGGAGATTCAAGTTGGAAAGAAGGAAGGCCAAGATGTTGTAGTTGCCTCAGTTGTAGAGCTTCCATCATCATCAATACCAGCTTCTTTTGATTCAGCTTCCCTTTCTAGTTCGTCACCTGTTATAGCCCACTTTGGCATGGATTCCGGATTGGCCCAGCTTCGTTTTGGGGGAGAATCTGAGCCGGATATAAGGACTGTAGTTGATCTCAGAAGTTCTCAAGTGAGCCACTTTTGCATTTAATCTATATCTATTTTTTTGTATTTAAATAAGTACTTCAAATTTTAAAATTTGATGCTCTTATCGAAAAAGATTTTATATTGGACAAATGTGGTACATTTTAACTTACAGCAGAAAATTTCTTCTTGAAGAAGTTCATGACACCTCATTCGTTAGGATGAGATTCATGATCTTTGGACTTTCTGAAAGTGAACTTTGCTTGTTCTTTGACTTTCCATTGTGTCAGAATTCATTAGATGTGTTTAGCTACTGTGCATTATGCATATGCCTGGTAAGCAAACAGTGAATCATATTACTTTGAGAAACTTTGCCTATTTTTTAGAGATTTTTTTAGATATGTTTTGGTCATATATAGCTTTCAAATTTCATTCTTTGGGTACATCTCTATTGATTGTTCATGGAAGACTATAATAGCATCCTCTTAACAAGAAAAGATGACATCTTTTGCTGTAAGCCTTAATTACGATATACCTGATAAAAGTGGCTTTGAACCGACATTTCTTCACGACCCAAGTTGTTTCCTATTTACAGCTATTTAGGCTAAGCCCGGTTCAATTGGTCTGCATATCAGAAGCACATGAAGCGAACAAAGAGGTAAAAAACTACATGTTGATGCATTATCTACGCCCCCCCCACACACGTAGACACACACACCCACACACACATATATGTATAGATATTGTTTATTTTTGCTCGAGTGAGGTTTTGAACTCTGGCGGAGGGATTGGGGAAGTGGCATGCATTATCAATATTTGCAATTTTGTATGTAACCAAATTTAGTCCAATATGTACATGACCAGATCTTTAGGATCCAACTGGGTTGTTGTCTTTGAATGTACATGACCAAATCTTTAGGATCCAACTGGGTTGTTGTTTTTGAATGTACATGACCAGATCTATCACATATCAAATGCATTGCCTGGAGTACAAGATTATTTGTTAGTTGGTTATTCTCTGTACATTGATTGATAAAACATTTTGGAATTTGTATATGCTTTTGAACCAGACAACGTGTTCAAGGGGAATCTCCATTCAATTTACAGAGGAGAAGGAAAGTAGTGCCTTCCAGAGCGCCTTTGAAAATTGGAAAAAGCAAGTGGCTGTACAAGGTCTCTAGGAATATACGATATTGTAATTAAATTGGGTTTTATGGTCTAATATTGCTAGCTACCAACTCTAACTAGTCTTTACAGGTGCATCTATGCAAAATGGAGCAGAACCAACCTCTAAAAGCAAATTTGATGACAAAATTGAAGCATCTTCTGCCAAAATGTACTTTCATTACTATGGACAGCTTCTACATCAGCAAAATATGTTGCAGGACTATGTCAGGACAGGTTTTATATTTGTGGTTTATGATATTCTTTTGTAGCTAAGAGTTACTTGCATATTTTTTTTGTCAAGTTTTATTTTATTTGATGTAAGAAATACATTCTGTTCATACCTGAAAATGATAATGGATTATCTACTTATCTGGAGGCAGGAACGTATTATGCTGCAGTTGTTGAGAACCGTTCTGATTTTCATGGTCGGGTAGTGGTTGATGTTGGTGCTGGTAGTGGGATTTTGTCATTATTCGCTGCTCAGGTCGCCTGTCTGTATTTATGATGAGATAGCTTCTGTCTTTTGTAAACAATAACATGATGAATCAAAGTTGTTCATTTTTTGTTGATTGTTTTTTCCTCCTTTTCCCTTCCTTATAGGCTGGTGCAAAACATGTTTATGCTGTAGAAGCATCAGAAATGGCTGAGTATGCAAACAAATTGATTGCTGGTAATCCATTATTAGCTGACAGAATCACTGTAAGTTTTTTGTTTTAATTGAATGGCAGTGAAACTGTTAATTGTAATCTTATAAGTACTTACCTCATGGGACTGAAAGTAATTTGTAAATTGCCGGAAAATGTACAAATTTATATATTCATATATATCATGGAAAAACAGCATCATTGTTTTGCCATTTATCTCTGCATGTAGTAACTATATCCCGAAAGGAACTTCATTGTACACTGTGCCTGAAATAACCACACCCTGAACTTATCATTATTGCCAATTCTATGATATTCAGGTAATAAAGGGAAAGGTTGAAGATGTTGAGTTACCAGAGAAAGCTGATATTTTAATTTCTGAGCCAATGGGTAAATGTTATTTGTCATTACCCAATGGGGTGCATTTTCTTTGATGTTGTGGTGCTAGAGATAAAACATTACCTTTGAACTCATAAGTTTTTGTGAAATTTATACTAACATTTCACCAAAAAGATAGCTGTGGCTGCTGCATGGTTGCTTTAGGTTCATGTATGAGATTCTGAATTGAAATAAGTATTAAAAAATATGTTACTCCCCTGACTGGATATAAGCATCCATTTTCCAAATAAAAAACTCATTTTTAAGGAGCAAATGTAAAATAGCTCCATCCATCCCATAAAAAATTCCCTATTATGCTTTTAATTAAACTACAACTACAGAATATCACAGTCTAAATAGTGTGCAGATTCAACTTTAGAAGTTGATTTTAGGATAGGGAGAGTATGAATAGTGGACCACTAATTCCGTACACCCAAATGGGAAAGTGGACAACTAAATCTTGTTGAAGGGAGATTTTTTAAATATGTTTTGAGAAATAATTTTGAGGTTAGTGTTCTGTTTGTAAAGAGAGTTTTGTGGACATGTTGCGTATCAAATAAAAATACACTAGCATTTGAACTTGCTTTTGACCACATTCTCAATACACTTGCAATGAATATTTCTAGCACAACCACAACAACCCAGTGGAATCCCGTGAATGGGGAGGGTAGATTTATGTAGAGGGATTGTTTCTAAAAGGACATCTCAAGCAATATGTGAAAAATCATAAAAATAAAAATGAAATCCAGCACGCAACACCTAAAAATAATCAAACCAAAGAAAGAAAATCTACCTGACACAAGAATCCTGACGCTAACCAACTACCATAATAGTTGATCTTCAAACACTCCTATTCAGAGCCATATCCGTAGAGCATAAAAATGAAATTCAGCACACCACCTAAAAAATAACCAAATCAAAGAAAGAAAAACTTCCTGACACAAGAAACCTGACACTAAACAACGACCGTAGTTCTTGATCTTCAGACACTTATGTAGGGCCATATCGGCAGAGCAGCAACAACTACATGTGTCTAATCACTTCCTCCAACCTTTTGCACTTGCTGACTCGTGCATTAGTACTCCTCACATGGCCTAGCCACTTCATTCTTGACTCGTGCATCTTTTCCTCCACAGGGGCACATACAGACATTTAAGTGGCCAACATCGATCCCCATACCACATACCCCATGGTAAAAAACAATCAACACACTCCATGGTACTTATTGTCATTTCAACTCATCCATCACCAAGGGAAATTAAAATGGACTGAGAACTGAAAACCATGGTGTAACCCTATCTTGACCGGAGAGTGATCCTAGTCCCTTCCTACCATTCTCTTTCAAGTCTTGGCGGCCTCATACATGTTCTTAATCACCCGAATGTATGCCGCAGACAGAGCTCTTAGCTCTATACTCTAAGCCTGTCCACGCCACCTCCTTAAGGAACTGTATCATGCACCTTCTCAAGGTCAATGAAAATCATTTGTGGGTCTCTCTTTCTTTTTTGCCGTGTAGTGATTCATCAAACTCCTCACAAGGTGAGGCCTACATAGTCGAACACTCAGACATGTACCCAAATCTGTTCTCTGAAATAGTCACCTTTTTTCTCATTCTTATCTCAATCTCTCTCTCTCAAATCTTGATAGCATGACTCCGTAAATTGATAGCCCTATAGTTGGGCCCTGTTCTTTTGGGTTGGAAAAATTAACTTCCAACTCTTTCCAATTTCTTCCAACTCTTTCCAGTTTCTTCCAATAACGACTTAAAAAGATATTTATATATGATTAATATAAAATAACATTATATATCTAAATTTATAACATATGACCTCAAACACAGACAATTATGAATTTTTTTTTATCCAAATTATATTTTTATGACATACTTATTTGGATGATCATTTAATTGAGTGACTTTTTAATACTTAAATTATTCCAACATTTTTCAACTCTTTTCAGTTTTTTCAACTCCTTCCACTTTCTTCCAACTCCTTGCAGTTTCTTCCAACATCTAACTCTGAAATTCCAACCCATAAGAACATGGGCTTAATGTCAATTTGGATATTGTCTTTGTTCTTGTACAATGAAACCATCATCCTCCACCTCCATTATGGGCCGTATGCGTCCTGAAGTTGACATTAATCAACCTTGTTGGCCATCTGCTTTACCCACGCTCTTCCAGGTGTTGTCAAGTATCTCGTATGGCTCAATCACTCTTTCACTCTCCATCTTACTAATGGACTCCTCTACCTTAAAGCGACGACCTCATTGCATGTTTCAACTCATCGAAAACAAACTATCCTTTGCCTTCTCTTTTAAATATCAATGAAAGTAAGGACTATAGCATCATCTAACGTTTGCAACTCCCATCCAAACTCTCTTGTTCTCGTCCTTGATACACTTAACTTGGTCTAAACTGCGTGCCATCTGCTCCCCCACCTTGGCTAGCTTGAAAATATTTGATCCCCGCCTTTCATTTCATGAATTATATGCAGATAGGATTTTCCCACATGACCACATCTAGTTCAAGAAGTGTTGTGAATGAATTTTATGTGCATAATTTCATTTTTTCCCATCATAAATGCATTGAATGGTTAATTGTTCCATTTAATATATATTTAAAGGGTGTTCTTAGATGAAGTCGAACATCTCTATTTTGTAAACATGATATTTTTTGCTGATGTAGGCAATATACAATTCTGTGTTGCACTATTACAGGGACATTGCTAGTTAATGAAAGAATGCTTGAATCATATGTGATTGCAAGAGACCGATTTCTTGGACCAGATGGGAAAATGTTTCCTACACTAGGAAGGTATCTACTACTACATCCAATTTTATATGTATGCTAAAGCACCTAGGGCTCCCTCAAGTTATTTATGTGTCATTTTTACATTATTTAATTTATCTATTTAATGCTCCCTCCGTCTCCCATAAATCTTCCCATTAGCCCTTTTTATTTGTCCCACATAGATCTTCTCATTACCTTTTTTTAACATTTAAAATACCACAACTACCCCCACTTTATTTATTACACCTCATCCACCTCATCTAATACACTCCACCCATTTTCATTAAGGGTATTTTAGTAAACTTTCACCTTTTTTTCAACACTCCTTAAAAACTACGGAGTACAAAAAGTCAAAACGAGAAGTTCTTAAGGGGACAGAGGGAGTAATACATAAATATATATTAAAGAAGAACATCAATTAGAAATTCTTAGAATATAGTGAAGACACTAAAGACTAGTCTAGGGAGTTCTCCATCCCCTTACCCTAACAATTCTGCACGACGGGGATTGATTGGCTCACCTTCGGGACATGATCTTATACTAGATAAAACAAGTGAACACAGAATAATTGCGTTGATCAATAATTAATGCATCAAAGATAGAATAGGATACATGGAATAATAAATCATCTAAACCTTTATTGTGTAGTTCTTTGAAAAGATAGATCTGCCTTGTTTGTCCGTTTCTCAAATTTCATTATTACTTGTGCAGGGAGGGAGGGAAGGGGGTAGGGGGTTGGGTGGGAGATTTAAAAAATTTAAAAAGAGTTGCAAAGATATTGAAAAGCTCTTGAAAACGATACTAACTCATGCTAAAGTTGCTTCAGTTACACTATTTCTACACCATTCTAATCTTTCACCTGAATTGTTTTTATGCGAAACTGACCGTCTGATTGAACGAAACTAACTGAAAACATCCTTCCAATGATTCATAGCAATCCGAAGTTGTTTCGTCGCAAAATCGTATTAGAATAAAAGCAACGTAGTATTTAGTTTAAAATATAAGAAAGTAGGAGTTGTATGATATTTGGGTGAAATGACATCAGATTGTTATGAATCTTTCGGGAGGGATGATCTACGTGATAGTGTCTTTTAAGTCTACGGTCGGTTTTGCATAAAAACAATTCGGGTGAAAGATGCGAATGCGTGAGGGAGTGAGGGAGCAAGTGAGTGAGTGAGGGAGCGAGCAGGCACATGGGGGGGTGTGTTGGGGGGAGCAAGAGGCTTTTTCTGGCTATGTGCAACTCAAACTGTCTTAGTAACAATAAAGACCTGAAGAAAATTGGCAATACTGAGGGTTTATTTTTTACCACTTGTAGAATACACATGGCACCATTCACTGATGAATATCTATATTTGGAAATTGCAAATAAGGTACTCCTTTCTTTACACGTTTCCTGTCTCTGCTTTAAGTCATTAATACATTTGGGTGATCCATTTGACTAGTTTCTGATGGTAGACTTCCACCATGTTTCACCAAATTGTGCTTTTAGAAACTATTGAGGAAGTATGAGTAGAAGAATCATTCATCAGTAAATTGATAAAATGAATGAATATTTTTAATCAGATAGCTAAATGTTTTTTGTTTAGTTAACACTGTTTATTTTGTTGTATTCTGTTCTCTCGATTGGAATCAAATTCATGTGGTGTTCTTTCCTGCATTGGTCTTTTTAGTCACTCCGTAATAACATGTTTCCATGATCTCAGTATTTCCTCATTCTTTAATTCTCAGGTTGGCTATATTTTTGGGGGTTATTTAACACAATTAATGATCTGTAGGATTCAAACCTACAGTGTGGTATTTGAATAACTTCAACCTAGCTTCCTGTAACTTATCCTCTATAGGTGCTACTCCACATCAAAGCCTCAACACTCCGCTGTCTCACATATCCAAATCACCTCAACCTAGCTTTCTGTAACTTATCCTCTATAGGTGCTACTCCTTCCCGTCCTTGAATAACCTCATTTGAATCCTATCCAGTCATGTGTGTCCACCCATCCACCAGCATTCACATATGTGCAGCATGTAGTTGATGAATGTGGGTCTTCTTAACAGCCCAACAATCTGCACCGTACACCACAGTTGGTTTGACTACGCACGAATAGAATTTGTTAAGAACAAAAGCGCACACACGAATATAAAGCAAGAAAGCGATAAAGAACACGAGATTTAACGTGGTTCGGTCTAATCTGACCTACATCCACAGGGGCAACTAGGGTTTGTATTATTGAGTGATAATGATTACAAGTACAGGAGATCATATATATAGACAACTAATTAGGGTTTAACCCTTGCTGGACAAGTTATAGCAAACTGGGCTTAAAACCATTTGGGCCGGCCGAAACCCTAATCTGGTCTCCTAACTCTCAGTTGTCTACAAGTGGGCCACTTTGGGCCGATGACTACACATCACCAACAATCTCCCACTTGGAGTCTTTGGACCAAACTGCGGCTTCTCTCTGTACTTCTGTAAATGAAAGATCCTCCTTGATCTTCACATCTCACTAGTTGCCCCTCTCCTCAACACTATTCCAGGAGACCAGCTGAAGCTATGCAAAGCTTCAGCTTATCCAGCACCACTGTCTTGGTGAACATATCTGCTGGATTCTTAGCACCTGAGATGTTCTTCAACTTGATTGTTCTATTACTGATCAATCCCCTCACAAAGTGATACCTCATCCCGATGTGCTTCGTCTTACCATGATAAACAAGATTTTTAGCAAGTTTCACTGCACTCTCATTGTCACAGTACAATAAGTAATCTGTTGTTTGCCCAACTCTTTAAGAAAAGTCTTCAACCAAACTAGTTCTTTACTGGCCTCTGCAACAGCCATATACTCAGCCTTTGTCGTAGATAACGCCACACTTTTCTGAAGTCTAGACATCCAGCTCACTGCTGTTCCTCCCACTGTAAAGACATACCCTGTAGTGCTCTTAAATGTCTCTCTATAACCACCCAAATCAGCATCTGTAAAACCTTTGAGAATAGCATCCTTCCCTCTGAAACATAAACCCATTTTCTGGGTTCCCTTCAAATATCTAAGTATCCATTTGACAGCTTCCCAATGTTCTCTACCCGGATCTGACATAAATCGACTAACAACGCCAACGGCATGAGCAATATCTGGTCGAGTGCAAACCATGGCATACATGAGGCTCCCAACCGCTGATGCATAAGGAACTTTAGCCATTTCTGATCTTTCTTCTTC
>OOIL02000506.1:94769-114863 GCA_900332095.2 Cuscuta campestris | reverse complement strand
ATGTATGTCTGTATGTATGTATGTATGTATGTATGTATGTATGTATGTATGTATGTATGTATGTATGTATGTATGTATGTATGTATGTATGTATGTGGGATTGACTCCATTGAGATGACACCTTACGGTGAGATGACATGCTACGGTCAAATGACACAAAGCTCACCACGAGCCACTGCAAAGCTCACCAAAGACAACTGCAAAGCTCACCAAAGTATAAAGCAAAGCTCACCATGTTTTTTCAACACTTTGAATTTTTTTTGAAAAAATAAAATCAAAGGAAGGGGTGCTGACTAGATTTTGACCGTTGATCGGGACCTTTGACCGTCACCTACCGCCTGCCACCGCCGGGCGCCGGCCGCCGCCGCCAGTCGCCTGTCGCCGCCGCCAGTCGCCTGTCGCCGCCGCCGGTCACCGCCGCCGCCCGCCGCCGGTCGCCGGTCGCCGGTCGCCGCTGTTGCACTGCCGCCTGCCGCCGCCTCTGACCGGTGGTAGACAGGTGTTGTTATTTTATTTTTTATTAATTTTTTAATTTTCAAAATTTTAAAAAAAAGGTGAGTTTTGATGTTCAAAGTGGTGAGCTTTGCTTTATTTTCAGGTGAGCTTTGCATTGTCAATTGGTGAGCTTTGTAGTGTTGTGTGGTGAGCTTGGCGTCATCTCACTGAAGCATGTCATCTCACCGTAAGGTGTCATCTCACTGGAGTCAATCCCTATATATATATATTATATTATATATATATATATTATATATAATATATATATATATATATATATATATATATTGTTGGAATGCCTTGAATTCTAACCTATTTGACTAGTCAACAATGGCTGCACCTGGCTGGAAGTGGCTGGAAACCAGCTGGAAAGTGGCTGCAGACTGGCTGGAAAGTAGATGGAAGGAGGCCTAGACAATTGGGCAAGTGGGTTGCTAGTTGGTGAGGTGGGCCAGCTGTATGACAACAATATTCTGGGCTGTTGGCTGCCAAGTTGGCTGCCATCTTTCCTATAAATAGGTTCATTTGTAAGGCATTCAGATAGAGATTAGTCACCTAGAAAACCCCTCTGTAATCTCTCTCCTCAATCAGTAAAAGCTCTCCTCTCTTCTGTTAAATGGATGTAGCCAACATATTGTTGGTGAACCACGTTAATCGGTGTGTTTTTGTTCTTTTCGTTTCTTTATTGTTTGTTATCTTTCTTACATCCGTCATAACAAACTGGTATCAGAGCTTGGGTATTCGAGGTTTGTAATCTGGTGAGAAAGATGTCTGCTTTGAACGTAAAGATCGACAAATTCACATGGAGGAATAGTTTTAGTCTATAGCAGATCAAGATGCGAGCTTTGTTGAAGCAACAAGGCTTGTGGACGCCATTATCAAAGGACGTTAGGTCTGACGATGTTGAGTCGGCTGCCTTCGAGGAGAAGGCACATTCGACAATCATGTTGTGTCTTGCAGATGATGTCATCACTGAGGTCGCAGATGAAGAAATTGCTACTGGTCTATGGTTGAAGTTGGAAAGTCTATACATGACAAAGTCTTTAACCAACAAGTTGCTTCTGAATGCAGGAAGGTACCCCTCTTAGAGACCATCTGGATCAATTAAATACAATTCTTTTGGAGTTGCGTAATATTGATGTTAAGGTAGAGGATGAAGATGTTGCCTTAATTTTGTTGGTTTCACTACCATTGTCGTATGAGAATTTCGTACAATCTTTCATCGTTGGGAAAGATACCGTGTCTCTGGTAGAGGTCAGGTCGTCTCTCCATACCAGGGAGTTGCGCCATAAGGCGACTGGTGCAGGAACAGACAATCAGGCCGCTGGATTGATAGCCAGTGGAAGCAAAGGACATGGACAACCGGGCAAGAAGAAATTCAAGAAGCCAGGTTCTAAGGGTCCGAAAGCAAATGATTTATGTAACTACTGCAAGGAGAAAGGGCATTGGAAGAATGAATGCCCGAAGAAGAGAAAGCAACATCTGGAGCAGAAACCTGGAGGATCTGTTGCGGTAGCGGTAGATGGCACCAATTCCGAAGAGGACATTGCTTTGGTTGCAGTCGAACACACGCATCATGCTGATGTGTGGGTCCTTGACTCTGGGGCGTCCTACCATATATGTCCAAGGAGAGAGTGGTTCTCAACCTATGAGCAGATAGACGGGGGAAATGTGTCTATGGCAAACAGCTCGGTCTGCAAGGTGGTTGGAATAGGCTTGATCAAGATTCGGACGCATGATGGTAAATTCTGCACATTGCACGACGTTAGACATGTTCCACTAACGACGAAGAATCTGATATCCCGAAGCTTGTTGGACAGGAAGGGATTTAGCTTCAAGGGTGAAGGTGGAGCTATACATGTCTGCAGGGGCTCAAATGTGATTCTCAAGGGCGTCAAACGGGGAACTTTGTACTTTTTGCAAGGTTCAACAGACACTGGTTCCTGTAGCTGTTGCATCATTTGTGGTTCACCAGGATGATTTGAACAAGTTATGACATATGAGACTTGGACACATGGGTGAAAGAGGGTTGCAAATTCTGTCAAAGGAAGATCTTCTTGGTGGTCACAAGATCAAAAGCCTTGAGTTTTGTGAGCATTGTGTTTTTGGAAAGCTACACCGCAGCAAGTTTCCAAAGGCAGTTCACCGAACAACGGGAACACTGGATTACATCCCCTCAGACTGTTGGGGTCCGTCTCACGTTGAGTCTTTGGGCGGTCACAGATTTTTTATGTCGGTAATCGAGGATTACTCAAGGATGACTTGGGTAATCATGATGAAGCATAAAAGTGAAGCGTTCAAGAACTTCAGGCAGTGGAAGACGCTAATGGAGAATCAAACTAGGAAGAAGATCAAGAGGCTGCGAACTGATAATGGTCTAGAATTCTGCTCATCTGAGTTCGATGTGTTTTGCAAGGATGAGGGAATTGCTCGACCGCACAGTCAGGGATACACCACAACAGAATGGTGTAGCTGAGCGCATGAATCAGACACTTCTGGAGAGAGCGAGGTGCATGCTCTCTAACGCTGGTCTAACTAGACGTTTCTGCGCAGAAGCAGTTACAACGGCATGTTACATAACAAACCGGGGACCACACACTGTAAAACACCTTATAAGGTGTGGACAGGGAAGCCTCCTGCTGATTACTCAAATCTGAGAGTTTTCGGCTGTACAGGTTACTATCATGTCAATGAAGGCAAGCTAGAGCCAAGGGCTAAAAAGGAAATATTCATGGGCTATGGAGAAGGGGTGAAGGGATATAGAATCTGGTCTCCATCTGAGAATAGGGTTATACATAGTAGGAGTGTAATTTTTGATGAGAGTTCTATGTTCAACCCTATGGTGAAGTCCATTATTGTAGCAGAGAATGAAGTTGTAAATGGACATGTGGAGGTGCAAGTTACTCAAGGGGAAAGCGAGGCACAGAAGTTGGTCGGTAATCAATTACTACAACCAGAAACTAATCTGCCAGAATCTACACCACTAGAAAATCAAACATCTGAAAGTTTTCAGCATAGCATTGCGTTTGACCGACCAAGATGGGTTGGAGTTGGACCTCCAAAGAGGTATGGGTTTGATGATATATTGGGCTATGCATTGCAAGTTGCTGAGGAAGTGGAGCTTCTTGAGCCGTCCACCTACAAGGAAGCAATTTCAGGAACTGAGTCAGCACACTGGTTGGCTGCAATGGGGGACGAGATGGAGTCTCTTCACAAGAATCTGACCCGGGAGTTGGTCAAATTGCCGACAGAGAGAAAGATAATCACTTGCGAATGGGTTTTCAAAAAGAAGGAAGGAGTATCACCGATTGAGGGTATTAAGTATAAGGCACGGGTAGTTGCAAGGGGCTTCAATCAGATAGAGGGAGTAGACTACAACAAGATTTTCTCTCCGGTGGTCAGACATACTTCTATCAGGGTGCTACTAGCAATAGTTGCACATCAGGATTTGGAGCTTGAGCAACTAGACGTGAAGACTGCTTTTCTACATGGAGAGTTAGAAGAGGAGATATACATGACTCAGCCAGATGGTTTCCAAGTTCCGAGAAAGGAGAATCATGTGTGCAAGTTGAGAAAGTCCTTATATGGGCTTAAGGAGTCTCCAAGGCAGTGGTATAAGAGATTTGACAGCTATATGATGCAACTCAGCTACAATAGGAGTCCTTTTGACTGTTGTGTGTACTACAACAAGCTGAAAGATGGTTCTCGCATTTATCTAGTCTTATATGTAGATGATATGTTGATTGCTGCTCGGGCCAAGTCTGATATTCAGAAACTAAAGGATCTTCTCAGTGCAGAATTCGAAATGAAAGATTTGGGTGCTACTCGAAACATTTTGGGAATGGAAATCTATAGGGATAGAAATCAAAAGAAACTTTTCTTGTCACAAGAAGGGTACATTAAGAAAATATTGTTGAGGTTCAGCATGTCATCAGCTAAACCTATAGACACTCCAATGGCTACTAACAACAAGCTTGTAACGTACGCGCTTCAATCCGAGGAAGAAAAGGAGTACATGTCTCAAGTTCCTTATGCAAGTGCATCAGGAAGTCTGATGTATGCTATGGTCTGCACACGACCAGATTTGGCATATGCTGTTAGTGTTGTTAGTCGATTTATGGCTAAATTAGGAAAGGAGCACTGGCTGTGAAAAGAATTTTTCGGTATCTTAGAGGTACCTCAGATGTTGGTCTCATTTATGGGAGTGATACACGGTGTTTGGTAACCGGCTACTCAGATTCTGATTATGTCGGGGATATGGACAGTAGGAGATCCATGACTGGTTATGTGTTCACTCTTGGTGATTCTGTGGTGAGTTGGAAGGCAACTCTACAAGCTACAGTGACTTTGTCTACTACAGAGGCAGAGTACATGGCGTTGACAGAAGCGGCCAAGGAGGGAATTTGGTTAAAAGGACTCGTCAATGATCTTGGTGTACATCAAGATCAGGCTATAGTGTATTGCGACAGTTTGAGTGCAATATGCTTAGCCAAGGATCAAGTTCATCATGAAAGGACTAAGCACATTGATATCAGGTATCATTTTCTGAGAAGTGAGAAAAGAATCAGGGTGAAGAAAGTGGGCACGGCTGACAATCCTGCCGACATGTTCACTAAGCCAGTTCTACAGAGCAAGTTCCAACATTGTTTGGACTTGCTAAATATCACAAGCTGTTAAATGGCAGAAGAGAAGAGAGAGGATACATATAGCACCAATGAGGTGCATCTGGTAATTTGTGAGAGAATTCAAGTCAAGGTGGAGATTTGTTGGAATGCCTTGAATTCTAACCTATTTGACTAGTCAACAATGGCTGCACCTGGCTGGAAAGTGGCTGCAAACTGGCCTGAAAGTAGCTGGAAGGAGGCCTAGACAATTGGGCAAGTGGGTTGCTAGTTGGTGAGGTGGGCCAGCTGTATGACAGCAGTATTCTGGGCTGTCAACAGCTCAGATCCCACTGGATTTAGGCAGCCAAGTTGGCTGCCATCTTTCCTATAAATAAGTTCATTTGTAAGGCATTCAGATAGAGATTAGTCACCTAGAAAACCCCTCTGTATCTCTGTAATCTCTCTCCTCAATCACTAAAAGCTCTCCTCTCTTCTGTTAGGTGGATGTAGCAAACATATTGTTGGTGAACCACGTTAAATCTGTGTGTATTTGTTCTTTTCGTTTCTTTATTGTTTGTTATCTTTCTTACATCCGTCATAACACACACACACACATATAGAGAGAGATACATACTCTCTTTCATAAAGTTGGTATCCGTGTTCATTTTAATTAATTATTTCATACTATATGCTTTAACATTAGTACCTATAAAATTATTATGGTCGCCATAGACCACTCGCCTAGCGAACGCCTAGGCGGGCGCCTAATCGCCTAGGCGATTGGAAGGTGCTCTAGCGCCGAGCCTCGCCTAGCCGCCATAACAACTATGACCAGTTCAGACCAGATGAGATCTTCAAAAAATCAGATCAGAACAGGCAAACAGAACGCAGCCTTAGCCCAAGCCACTCCAGTATAGTGCTCAACATCCCCACCTAACTCTCCATCTGCGTGGATGACCGAACCAAAATATTGAAACTTATCTCTTAGGCACTAGGTGAGGATCAATTCTTACTTCTACCTATGATTCCGCTACTCGGCCACCGAAACAACATTTTTGTTTAAAAAGAGAAATGATGTGAGCCACACATGCCTTTTCTTAAAAGGAAATTAGAAAATAGTAAAGTTTATTATGCAATAGATGGAAAAGAAAAGTGTGAATTTTATTTTGGGATGGAGGGCATATCATTATATCGGGAATTAGTAATAGGGATATTATATGTGAAAGTGACCACTTGCAAAACCAGATTCTTTAGGCATAGACGTGATTGCCGTTTTGCTTTTACTGACAAAACAGCCACTTTGAATGACTCTGAATGTTTTATCCAAATATAAGTTTATCAACACACAATTGTTATTTGGAGTAGGAAACAATGTCTCTGAACAAACAAATTAAGAAAAAGGTCCAATAGTCTTTATCAACACACAATTGTTACTGGATTCACAGTTAATGTTTTGCAAAAGTTCTAAAGAATTATAGCATCTGTGATACAAATGAATTTCCTAATAAATCACACTGTGTATACATAAGAAGTTCATTGATGCAAAGGGGTTTGAGAAAACTTGAGTTGGATCCCTATGGCTTATGGCCATGAATGAGTTATGTTGAAGTTCCATGAGAGTTTCTGAGCTAGGTATTAATAAGAACAAATAATATTTGTTTATAGTCATATCTCAGTCTCCCATAGGAAGGCCCTTCACTGAGAAACCGTGATCCAAAACATAATTGATTGTTGCACCCAACAACGACAAATCTATATAATTCGAACTCCGTTAGGTTATGGGGTCAAGATGTAGTCTCTTATTCCTGTAAAAAAGAAAGAGGACATACTCTTATTGCTGGCTTTACTATTCAAAATTTCATTGAAGGTGAGAAACAAGGGATGTTTAATATTTTAAGTACTCCCTCTGTCTCCAAATGAACTTTAGAGGTACTGTTATCTTCTTTCCTTACATATTTTTGTCATTGTCGATTTTTAAGTAAAACAGTCAAGTCACATCTTGTTTTCTAGAACTTTTGTTGTAGTTTAAACATATGATTATTTTTTCAATAAAGATTTGCTATCCATGTGTCAAGTTTATTTAGGGGCGAACAGAGTATGTCTTAATCTCGTGATTGATTGACATCTCTTCTCTTATAGAGAGGGGAGCAATAAATGATGTTCCTACATTTTTCTTAATTTGTTTGACATAGAAATAAAGACTCTGGCACTATTTTAAATGCTATCATGCCGCAAAACAGTTTTGTCAATTTTATGCATATAAAAAGTTTTGGAAAGTATTGGATAAACACAAGTATTTTGTTTTTTATGCTTCCCAAGATATACAGCATTGTATATATTGGTGTGGACACCACCTTCATTCTATGTGAATACTTGCAAAAGAAATTTTGAAAGAAATATTTTGAAGAAATCCTTGATAATTAAAACTGTATTAACTACCACCACTACTGCTACCTTAAACCTAAATTGCTAACCAATTAAGTTGGCATTGTAGCACACGCATGGTTGGGATAGGGTAGACTCGTCATTGATCGAGCCTATGTCGAAAGAGCTCCATCCGTGACGGAACCTTAGAAACACTGGGCCGTGTCAAAGTCTATTCAATTATGCTTAAATTGCTTCCATTTAAACACATGAAACCATATCAGATTGGTAGCTGAAATTTAGTGTCAACTGTCAACTAGTTTAGAACAGTTAGTTTGACACTAATTTACGGGGCCTAAAGGAAGCATCTTCTCAATCTCTATAGGTAGGGTTAAGATCTGCTTCCACCTACCCATCCCATTCTCCCAAAACCCCACTTGTGATAGTTTACTTTATTGTGTTGTTGTCCACATTATGTCTCACCATTTAAGAATGAATAATGAAATGATTGTAAAGTATCATTAGATGTCAAGGAGTCAAAATGGTTGATGCTGCTCCATAAAATAAAAATTTACTCCCTCCGTCCGGATTTTAAGTACCCATTTTGACTTTTGGTCATTTTTATTGGGTGTTGATTTTGGGAAGGAAATGTCTAAAATACCCTTATCCCCTTCCCCTTCCCTGTTATCTCAACACTGCCATTACCTCATCCTTGCCTTCCCTCATCCTAAGCTCACACAACCACCGCCACCTCCCAATCGCCCCATCGACCCAACCCACACCAGCACCGTCACCTCCACCCGCCGCACCCCCACCGTCACCACCAATCCCATGCCTGTCTCTGTTCTCTTTCCCCTTTTTCTTCTTCCTCGGGGAACACCACAAGCAACCGGTTTTCGCCGGAGGCGATGGGGGATCCGTCGAAGCCGAGGAATCCGAAGAGGAAAACGAACCCGACCCGAATTTCCTTTCTGGTAAATCCAATTTCGGCGGCGATGAAACGAAATCGGAAATCGAACCCTTCTCTGGACCTTTATTCCCCTCGAATCGGTCTTCCTTCGCTGGATCAGAAGCGGACTGAGAGACGGAGGAGCTTATAGGTGCGGGGGCTTTGAGATTAGGGGGTTTAGGGTTTGCAGAAGGGAAGGATTTGAGCTTACGGTAGCGAGATTCGAGGTGAGACGGGAGGGGCGAATCGGCGAATCCGGAGCAGTTGATGGCGGCGACCTCCTCGAGCAGAGTGATCCATCGCCTGAGATAGAAGCTCGTCGGCTGCTGCTCTGACGTGTAAGGAAGAGGAGGAAGGTAACGAGAAGAAAAAGAATGGGGAGAGGAGAGAGAGAGATGGGGGGGAGGTTACCTGTGGATCTGGGTTCTGGCCTGGCCGAGCGAAAAAAGAAAATAAAAACAATGAGGAGATAGGATGAGGAGGGAGGGGTAGTTTAGGAAAAGTGGGTTAGAAAGCGTAGAGTAGGAACTTGAAATCCGGACGGAGAAAAGCGTAGAGTGGGAACTTGAAATCCGGACGGAGGGAGTACATAATAGAACAAGGTTGAGTAGTTTGTCTCTAAACAACAACACTTCATTGAGTTCCCTTAAAATAGTTTAAAACTATTTTGAATTATGTACTCAAATTTCACTAAAAACAACAAACTCAGTATAACCCCAACTCCGTTGGGGTCTGTGGGATTGGGGGTGGGGGGGTCAAGATGTATTCATTCTTACACATGTAAAAAATATAGAGGTTGTTTCTGTTAGCCCCCCTAAATGCGTTGCCACAATTACTACTGACACCTTCACAGAAATTAAAGAGCGCGGTAAGTTTAATGTCCCATTTTGATTTAGTCCATTATTTGCCGGAGCTAAAGCATTGTCAATAATGACTCTTCTAGCTCCATTCATAGTAGACGGCACTCAAATTTTAATTATGAACGCCAATTTTCTAGCTGGGAAAATTAAACTCTCTGTACGTATTGAAGCGGCTGATCAATTTTAGATGCATTAATTTTTATGCGTATTGCTGATAACTTAGAATAATACTTGTTTGATAGTAAGAATAATCTAACCACTTGTAATAAATATCCTTCTTTTCCAGGCTGTATTCTGGCATCAAGAAAACTATTTTGGCGTCAATTTAAGGCCCTTGCATGGATCTGCCTTTCAAGGATACTTCTCACAGGTTGATGACTTTAAGTTTGACTGGTTTTAGTCTGAAGTGTTTTCACTACGTTAATTGCAAGTACTTGGTTGGCGGAACTACTTAGTGTCATGGTTATCCCGTTGACAGGTCGAGTCGAGGCGGTGAAGAAGATAGTAGCCGATAAGTCGGCCAACTAGTGGTTGACTAGTCGACAAGTCATGATATGCAACTATGGAGTAATTTTTTTAAAATAAATATAAGTATATCCCTTATGATAAGCATCTTTTTTAAAAAATGAAGTATCATTATCATAAAAAAATAGATAGAAGATAAATAAAAAATAACACAACAAAATAAAAAATAAAAATTGAAAATCACGTAAAAAGCTTGCTATACATTAACAAACAGAAACAAAGCCTTATCCCACTAGGTGGGGTAGGCTACATGGATCAAATTAACCTAATTCTCAAATTCTACACATTAACCTAATTCTCAAATACTACATCAACTTGTATTCTCTAACAAAAAAAAATCACAGAAAAACTGCAAGATAAATAAAAAACAATACTGAAATTCACAAAAAAAAACTGGAAAGTATGTGAATGGAATTCCTGATGGAACTATCCAACCAACAAATAAAAAGCAATTGAAATTTAAATAAAAAGGATGACGAAGTGCAAATTGCAAAGGATAAGGAGGGGTACGGTTTTCTTTTTTAAATTAAATGAAATTTGGGTTGAATCTTACTGGGTTGGTTCAGATTGCTCAGGAAAAGGCACGACTAATCATCGCCTATCTTGACTAGTCGTCGCTTTATCGAAGACCTGATGACAGCCTCCCTTCAGTTGCTAGTCGACGCACTAGTCGAGACCTATTTCCCGATGGGACGAGTAGTCAGCGACTACTCCAGGACATGATAACAATGCTTAGTGTCTACTTGAACAATGTAATTTTCGTTATGAATTTCTTTTTTTCCTGAACTCAATAGAATATACTCTTTCGTAGTTTGTAAATTGAGTTATGTTTTTTTCTTTATTTTTCAGATGCAATGTGGCATATTTTTATTTGGTTCTTGTTCTTTCTGAGTATACCTTAAGACGTTAAGGCAGTCATTTTTTGTCTGGGATCGCCAATAGTTTTGTATGTTTGGTCTATTACTAATTCTTGTACACACGTAAGACTAGACCGTCCATCATCTTGGTATGTTGTCCATCATCTTGGTATGTTACTGTTTCTAAAATCTCTATTCCATGTTCTGGAAGCCTGTGGTTGAAGCTTTTGATCCGAGGTCACTTGTAGCTCCTGCGATATCTCACGTGATAGACTTCTCTTCAATAAAGGTATTAAGATAGTTATGTAGTGTGCCCACATCTAGTCTCTGCACACTTTAATTTGAATTCAATTTCTGCAATTCTTAAAAATTAGAACACCCATGCTCCATGCTCCAACCTGCATAAGCCTTGTACGGGGTATGTTGTTGATCTTTATATTCTGTAATAATGGAGGAGAATCTTATGTGATTGTGTCAAAGGAGGAAGAACTATATGAAATTGATATCCCACTAAGATTCAAAGCATCTGTGAGCACTAGAATCCATGGACTAGCTTGTTGGTTTGATGTATTATTTAATGGCAGGTAAAAATTCTTCTCCCATTGTTATGTTATTTTGTTAGTCAGTTCTTTCGACGGGATGCTTTTGATGTACTATATGCTGTTTACAGCACTGTACAGAGGTGGTTGACCACTGCTCCTGGTGCACCTACAACCCACTGGTACCAGCTGCGTTGTGTTTTGTCTCAACCACTTTATGTCATGCCGGGACAAGATATAACAGGACAAGTTCGGCTTGTTGCCCATAAAGCCCAGAGTTACACCATTTTCCTGACATTATCCGGTATGCTCTAAGGTTTTATTGTCTGGTATAATTTAATTAACAAGTCATAATTCTATTTTTAATAATAGCTGTTGTTGGAGATGTGCTTCAAACTTCATCTGGAAAACTTGATCTTAAGGAGCCATACTATCGGATGTCTCAGCCACAAACGTATTCTGTTGGTTCACAAGATCAACAACAACCTCATCAATTATTACAACAAACCCAGGTATTTTATTCTGTAAGAACACCCTACACCCTTAAAAGAAGTATAGTGATCTCTATCTTCTCCTATACATTCAAATAGTTTCTGAAAGGAAATCATGGTTCATTTTTTACGCGCTCTATTAAATTGGTGCACCTTGTATTGTGCGATTATACAATGAAACTTTAAGGGCTTATTGTTACGGAATTATTTGGCCATTGTGTGGGTTAATGTTTGCTTAATATGAGTGATTTGAAATCCCTGTGGTTCCAGGATGGCCAAATGCAATCTCGAGATGACGATGACGACTCCATCTTGATGCAACAGCTCTCACCAAGGTCCAATGCTGCTGACCTACAACCCCTCTAAATCATCATGAAGTAAAATGTGTAGAAATATATGCTTCCGTAGATGCATTTGTATCATTTATGTTTCTCGCTTGGCTTATTAAAATTTTTGGGGATTAACCTTATGCCGGGTTTTGCCCACTGTGTGCATGATTCATCATAGCCATTGTGACTTGCGGCTGGGTCGTCCTTCCCTAGGCAGAGCTAGGTGAATCCACCTTTAGGTGGACACTCTTTCGGTTGGAGTTTTTCATCAATATCAGACATTGACATAAAATATATTTTTTTAATGTTGGATAGAAATGTATTGTTTTGAGTAATATAACTATTCTAAGATCAAATTAACAATTAAATGTTCTCTTTTTCTAGGGTGGTTTAGTAGTTTATTTTAGATTCAATTAATTAAATGTTCCCGTTTTCTCGGGTGGTTTAGTAGTTTATTGTAGATTGAATAAAGAAAATACGCAGATTGAGTGAACTAGTCCAAAGTAATGGAAGTTTTTTTCCATCTTAAAGTACAATTTCGCTTGTGGTACATTTTTTACGAGTTTATTGAAATAATTGGAGCTAGTGAATTTGTTAGAATAGTATGAATAAAATTAAAAGGGGTGAGAGCTTCATGGTCTTGTTCTCGAGTTTCACATTAAATGGGCGTTGATATTTTAAAATGGATTCAAAGTAAATTATGAGTACTTGTCAATTACTTACGAAAATTATAACATTATGTAGAGGCACACTAACCGATTCCAAGATGCAATCAGATCTCAATTTAGAGTAAGTTGACTCGAAAAGTGTATTTTAATTAAGCTACGTTAAATAAGTGTATTTTAATTGGTTTTTTTACAATATATACCATAAATATGTGTTTCCAACATTTGAGTTTTGATTTGGGAAACTTTGGATTTCGATATCGATTTTCGGGCTTGGTTTTTGATTGTTGATTTTTGAAAACTTCATAGAAGCCCAATAATTGATTATCATACTTTGATAATCGATTATCACATGATTTTGTGCCAAAAACTCAACACTTCAGAGGAGTTTGATAGTCGATTACCAATTCTTGATAATTGGTAATCACATTTACCATTGCCCTCCAACGGATAGAATTTTGAATTTTTAGCCAAAGAATCTTTTGATAATTGATTATCTACTTATGATAATTGACTATCACTCTGGTTTTTTCAAAATATTTGTCCTGATCCTCTTGGTCTATTGTGTTACAATTAACCCCCCATTTCAGCTTATAACAAGGCACATAAATCTCTCATTTTACACACTATTCTCCATCATCTCTTTACTCTTTCATTGCATTCATTGCATGCATTTTCATAGCTTATGAGAGCCATATTCTTGAAAAAGTTGTCATGTTCTTGAACGTTCATCATTTCACTCATATCTACTCTTAAAGAGAGTCTTGTTCGTGAGTACTTAAGTGTTGTATACACTTGAAGGGAGGTTTTTTCCATTGATTGTTACAAAGGAAGGTCATATTTCTTATGTTAGACAAAACGCGCAACTCTAGAGGGGGGGGGAGTGAATAGAGTTGTTTTCTATAATGAGCGTTTTTCGTGTGTGTGAATAAACGAAATAAAAAATTGTAGGAAAAATTTTAAGAGTTATGGAAAAAATAACACCGCGATGTATACTGTTTCACCACCTCGTGGCTAGTCCAGTCCTTCGAGAGACTCTCTCAAAGGTCCTTTTAATCTTTAAGCTTCAACAAGTGCTTTAAAAACCGATACAACTCGAGAGCTTGAGTCACACAAGTCTCAACTTCTTACAGCAAGACTTGAATCACAAAAGTCTTAACAACAACCAACAAGGCTTGAATCACACAAGTCTTAGCAACAACTCAAACAAGATTGAGTTTTACAACACAAGAATGAAAGCTCCCACAATTGATCAAGCAGTCTTTGAAATATGAAAGCTCTATGGATGACAACCTCTTTTAGAACTCAACAATAATATTCTTAACTCTCAAAATAATATATTTGATGATGAGAATTAAAGCAAGGAGTTGAATATGAATGAAGGGATGAAAGGAGTGAAAGAATTGTGTGTTTGATGAAGGAGGATGAGGGATTTTATAAGGTTGAAGGAAATAAATCCTTTGGAGGTAGGGATGAAATGTTTTTGACAGATTTTACCACAGGTGATCGATCCAATGCATCAGATCGATCACCAAGAGTTAAAAATTTGGTAAAGGATGTGATCAAGGTCACGGGGGATCGATCCAACCCCATAGATCGATCCTATGAAGAAAATCAACGATTTAATTGGATCGATCTAATGCAATGGATCGATCACCTGATCAGAACTACGCACACTTGGATCGATCCAAACAATGGATCTATCACCTAAAGAACAATGTCCAAACATGGAGGACCCAAATCATGTGTGCGAGTGGGATGTACAAATTGGAGCTATTGATTTGTGTTAAACATGTTTTTAGGGATGAAGAGGCTCCCAAAGACAAACAAATCACAACCCTCATAGGAAAAGAAGTTTACCAATCTCCTTGAGGCTCATATCAATGTCAATGCCATTAACAGAGGATTTGAGAACTCTTTCGTTGAAAGAAAGATTTGCATAGAACAAATGAACAAGAGTTGGACAATAAATATCAAATTTTCTACGCAAAAATTGAGTGACACCAAGCTTGTCAACAAAATGAATAGCATCGGCAAATTGCAAATGAAAAAATACGGTGTGATCAACGGATTTAGGGGTCAAAATCAGGCGATTCAAAAAATCATTAAAGAAGAGACGACGAGAGTCTACCTCAGGATAAACAAATGAGGAGAAGTACCGTTCTTCTCGGGTATTACTGGATTCCTTGATTGTGGCTTTTGAGAGGGGGCGTTTGGTGCTTCGACGATTGGACATTGTGCTAGGGTTTGAGAGTCGCGAGAACTAGAAACCCAAAAAAACAAAAATTAGCACAAAAAATGCACTCAATCTAGCAAATAATTAAGTATTATCAACAAATTTGCAAGAAATTGAAGAGAAATTGATGAAGAGAACCAAAAAAGATACCTGGTTTTCAAAGAGATGAGTTCGCCAATGAGGAAAGAGGAGGAGCAGATGAAAATTAAAGAGAAATCAAAGAAGGGTTCGTATATATACCTAAAGTCGTGAGGGTCGATCCAACGGCAAGGATCAATCCTAAGTAGAAACTTACCTGTCGTGTAAAAGTCCAGGTGATCGATCCATATGTCTGGATTGACCTGCCGAATGGATGCTCTATTCCAAAATTAAGTCCATGGATCGATCCGTGTGCGTGGATCGATCCACCGAAGGAATCCTGAACCTGGAGAAACAAAACTTAACCCAGGTGATCGATCCATTACCCGGGATTGATACGCCGTAATCCATATGTGAAAATACACTCCCTAGTGGATTGGTCCATGGGCCTGGATCGATCCGCTGAAGAATCATTTGAATCTAGAATTAGTTTCTTTGGCTTGGGAGATCGATCGACACTTGGGGATTGATCCCCTCTGTTCCAATTTCAAAAAATCTTCTTAAAAATGCCGTGAAACATTTAAAAATACCCTACAAAAAAGATTTATTGCGCCTCCAACGCTCAAGTTAGTATGTCAATAAAAGAATGAATTAGTTCAAAGAGATATCCAAAATGCCAAGTTGGTTCCGAATGTGGAAGAAACTCTCCCTACTAAGGGGTTTGGTGAAAATGTCACCCAATTGATGTTTTGTTTCAACAAACTAAATTGTGACATCTCCCTTTTGGACGTGATCTCGTATGAAGTGATGCCTAATCTCTATGTGTTTAGTCCACGAATGAAGAACAAGGTTCTTCGTTAGACTAATGACACTCATATTGTCACATCTAATTGGGATGTGATCAAGTATAAGGCCGAAATCCACTAGTTGCTATTTTAACCAAAGAATTTGGGCACAACAACTTCACGCAGCGACATATTCCACTTTTGTGGTGGAAAGTGCAACACTAACCACCTTCTTGCTAAACCACGAGATTAACGAATGATCGAATGGCAAGTACCGTTGGTACTCTTCCTATCGAGTTTGCAACCTGCAAAATCCGAGTTGGAATAGCCAACAAATGACATGTCGAACCTTTGATATACCAAAGACCTACGTTCAACGTGCCTGCAAGGTATCAGATTATCCATTTGATTGCAGCCAAGTGCGACTCTTTAGGGCAAGATTGATACCTAGCACACATACATACGGAGTACATGATATCCGGTTACTCGAGGTAAGGTAAAGTAAAGAGCCGATCACACCTCGGTAGCGCTTGATCTCTATCTCTTTACCTTTGTCGTCCTTGATGAGATAGCAAGAGGTGCTCATTGGTGTGTCAATGGATTTGGATTCGGTATCGTCGAATCTCTTAACCAATTCCCTGCAATATTTCATTTGAGACACGAATGTTCCTTCTTTGCATTGTTTAATTTGCAGCACAAGGAAGAATTTCAATTCTCCCATCATCGACATCTCAAATTCACTTTGTATCATATCGGAAGAATCCCTGTATAAAGCCTCGTTAGTAGCACCAAATATGATATCATCTATGTAAACTTGAACCAAAACGATGTCTTGGTTATCATTCTTGATGAAAAGAGTAGTGTCAACTTGATCCCGTTTGAACTCATGGTCCAAAAGAAATTTGCTTAACCGTTCATACCAAGCAAGAGGTGCTTGTTTGAGACCGTAAAGCGCCTTTTTGAGTTTGAAGACATATTTGGGAAACTCATAGTCTTCGAAACTTGGGAGTTGTTCGACATACACTTCCTCTTGAATGAAACCATTAAGGAAGGCACTTTTTGTTAGAAAAACGTCCCAACGCTAGAGGGGGGGGGGTGAATAGCGTTTGAAATGAAAATGACACAGGAATAAAAAATCAAAAGCGTAAAGTAAAGAGCAAGGAAGAGGCACACCATTTTTACCCTGGTTTACCACAACGTGTGGCTAGTCCAGCCTCCTGAGAGACTCTCTCGAGCTACACTATCAACGTTAAGCTTAACAAACCCGTACAACTTGAGAGTTCGAGTCACACGAACCTCAACAACCCTTCGAAGGAAACAACCCTTCCTTCGAACTACTCAAGAGAAAAACTTTCTCTTATCAAGTGTCTAAAAACACTAAATCACTCAAGAACAATACTCTCTTTTAGAGTGGATAATGAGTAACTAAAAACGCTCAAGAACACAACACGAACTTCATGAAAATGGGTCTCGAAAAGCTATGAATAATGTCTGAATGTAATGCAATGTAAAATAAGAGTTGTAAAGTAATGTGATGTGTAAAGCAGACCCAAACACCCCATTTTATAATAGAAAAACAGGCTCCAACGGGTAGGAGTTGAATGGGGGTGATTGGCACAATTTGTGGGATTTGATTGAAATTGGATATGCCCAGAAGTAGAAACCAATCATAAAATTTTGAAAACCACTTGGTTGGTTTGGATGCCAAAATACAACGCCGATAACCGAATGCCAAACGCCAGTTTCTGAAAACTGTATGCCGGTTTGTGAAAGCCGAACGCCGGATGGCTTGGTTTTTGGTTTGGGCGAACACCAAGTGTTTAAGGCTTGTCTAAAACTTATGAAAAACATTTTTGAATATGCAAAAGAATATTTTTATGAGATGAGCCTAGAGAGCCAAGTTTTAGAAGTTTGTGCCGATCTTGATCACATTAAGACCAACTCAATTTATTTCTAAGTCTTCGTTCTTGGTTCTCGGTTCTTAATTCATCATGCCATGTTCCTTCGCCTTTGATTTGCTCAGTTTAATATTGTTATCATGGCGGTTTGGCATTATCAAAACCTGTCAAAAAACGAACACGGTTTAGTACAACGTAGGCGTAAACCCGTGTTCCAACAATTTTCCCCTTTTTGATAATGGCAAACAAGACGGGGATATGCATACTAAGGGATATTTTATTTTCAAAAGGTGTGAAAAAGTTCCCCCTTAATTTGTGTTTAAGAGCAAATAGTCGTTTTGAAATCAAATGATCCCGTTTTTAGAGACGTTCCCCCTAATATATGCATAGCCCTTTTCTTCCCCCTTATCTAGGGGCGGCCTAGTCTTCATCTTCAGTTTCCTCCTCATCGTCATCGACGTCCATCTCATCAACATCAATGGCATCGTCGAACTCATCCTCGTCCGGGGAGCTTGACGGGGCGTACGAGCCATCGTCTTCGCCTTCTTCACTGTACACTTGCCCAAGGAACATGCCTTGGTACGGTGGGGGGGACGTAGTTGACGCGTTGGAAGTACGCATTCATGGCATACCCTTGGCTTTGAACAGCCTCGTCGAGCCATTCAAGGTACCCGCCCACCCCATCGACTTTGAAGTTCAGCCAGTTGAGGGAGTCGGCGATGGAGGCAAGGTTGGCCCGGGCCTGGGGTTCGACTGGGCCATCGGCAGTGCGGCATGGTGCGGCAGTGGCAGGTGCGGCGTTGTCCGACCGCTTCGTGAAGGTTTGGGCACTAATCGTCCAAAGCTTCGTGGCCTTGGTGAGTGGGCCAATGGTGGTGGTAACCTTGAACCGTTCAAGGATGTCCATCACCAAGAATGGGTACTTGAGGAGGTGATCGTGGGCGGTAGACGAGGCGTCCGTGTTGAAACACGGGTTTATCACATTTTCGTACTAAAGCCGTGTTCGTTTTTATGACAGGTTTTGATAATGCCAAACTGCCGTGAACGAGACAAGTTGTTGAATATACAAGGCGAGAAATAAATATAAGAAGAAAGAAAGAGAACAAGAGCTAAAAGAGACCAAGAACGAAGACCGTAGTCTTTAGCGTCATTGAGTCGGTCACAATGTGATCAAGACCGACCCAAGCTTTGCACTTTGGCTCTTTAGGCTAAAACATTTTTTTATTGCATTTTACATATCATCAAAATTATTTTCAAACATGATAAAAACACTTGGTGTTCGCCCAAATAAAAAACCAAGCCATCCGGGGTTCGGCTTTCGAAAACCGGCGTTCAGCATTCGGTTTTTGGCATTGGTTTTTGGCGTCTGAACCAACCAAGTGGTTTTCATCTTTTTATGATTGGTTTTTACATCTGGGCACATTTAAATAGTTTTTCATCAAAAACACTTCAAAACCACCTTTCGTTTTTTATCGTTTGATAAAAACCATGCGAAACGGCATAAACTTGGCTAGCCGTGGTTTTTACTTAAATGCAGTGGTTTTCGAGTCTTTTTGTGTGGGAATTGTTTTTGAATGCATTTAAATGGTTCTCCAATCAAAACATCATGAAAACCCTCTTTCGTTTTTGTCTTTTGGTAAAAACCACCCGTGTACAATGTTGACTTGGTCTACCGTGGTTTTTACCGTAACGACGTGGTTTTCAACTTAAAAAGCATGTTTTGAAATCAAAATACATTAACTAAGTGTTTTAAATACTTATTTTTTACTTTGGAGAACTTTGCATTTTTCGGTCGGGTTCAGCGCGAGTCAGCTAGGCCATGGTTCTAGACTAGCCATGTACCTAGCGATGGTAAATATCACCCAGCCATGGGAGATATTACCCATCGACAGGTAAGCAGCCTTTAGCTCAGCTGGACTCCAGAACCATGCCAAACAACGATGGGAAGTTCCACCCATCGCTGTTCAAGCCTTGGTCCAACATTAACAAAAGGCATAATGCCTTTACCCAGCGATGGGAACTTCTACCCATCGATGGGAACCTAGCGATGGGAGGGAATACCCTGTTGTATTTAGGTGCCCTAGCGGCAATCAAATACCTATGTAACTGTACACTTTATCATGAATGAAAGGCCTTGAAGTATGTTTTATATCTCGTGTAACATAACATAGCTTCAGTCCATAGACGATAGCTCTTTAGTAACATAGATGAGGACTACGACTTTCTGATTATGAGACTGTTACTTCTTGACGAAGGCTATGTCTAGAATATCCCTAGTCGCACTTTATGATAATACGGACGTCATAACGTATCAAGACTAGTACGTACGAGATGAGATAGTTGCGTCTCATAGACTATAGGTATTGTGATATCTTAATCTGTACGTAGGTGCATATTATATCGATAATATGTGACTGGA
>OOIL02000506.1:57123-70179 GCA_900332095.2 Cuscuta campestris | reverse complement strand
CTAACATCCGTTGAGTAGACATTCCAGATGGTTGAGATCAGCTTGCATTTGAGGAAGAGATGTTGTTCACTCATGTTCATATCCATGCAGAAAGGGCACGGTGTATTGGTGATGATGCCCATTCGTTGTAGGTTGTTTGGGAAGGGAAGTAAGTTGTTGAATAGACGCCAAAGGAAAATGCTGATCTTACCCATTTGTCTCTTATCCCAGATATAGACACAAGTGGCCTGTTTTGGCTGATGATCATAGGTAAGTGAGTATGCCTTCCTGAAAGTGTAAGTCCCAAAGTTCCATTCAGCACCATCTGTGGAAAGCCTACAATGGGGAAGAATTAGTGGAGTGGTTTTACATATGGATTTCCAAGTGTAGGAGTCATAAGGCTTTGGAGAGAAAAGACCATCTCTGAGGTATTTATGTCTCATGTATTTGCTCCAAATAGTATTCCCCTGGATCATTTTCCACCATAGGTCAATGAAGGCTGCATCCTGGCTTAGTGTTAGATTTCTTATCCCCAGTCCTTCTTCCTCAAAGGGAAAACACATCTTGTCCCATCTCCTCCAGTGGTATTTGGGTCCCTCTTCCTTTTCCCCCCAGAAGAAATTTGCCATTTGCCTTTTAAGAATTTTTGTTATGGACTTGGGTATTCTTTGGGCAGCCATAAGGTGTAAAGGGATTGAGGATAGCACGTGCTTGATAAGAATAAGCCTCCCCATTTGGTTTAGCTTCTTACTATACCAAGCATTTATCCTCTTCTCAAACTTTTCAACCAAGTCCTTGCAGTGTATCTTCTTAAGCTTTCCTTTTACAATGGTAGATCCAAGGTAGTTAAACGCTTTGGTACTACATTTGATAGAAAGGATTTTTTTGATCTTGTATTGGTGTNTCTGCGTAGAGAAGGTGGCTTGGGGTGGGTGTTCTTCCAGCAGAGAAGTGTGAGAGCATCCTGAGTGAATGATGATAATTGATGGATCTAGATAGCCCTTCCAAGGCTATAATGAAAAGTAGGGGGGAGAGGGGATCACCTTGCTTTACTCCACATTTCATGGGGAAAAAACCCTTTGGTTGACCATTTATAAGCACTGAGAAATGTGTTGCCTTCAGATTTCCCATGAGCAGGTGTATGGTATGTTGAGAGAAACCAAATTTGGAAAGGATTCCCTCCAAATAATTCCATGAGAGTTTATCAAAAGCTTTAGAGAGGTCCAACTTGATAATGCATTTCCCTCCTCTTGCATTTGAAGAGAGTAAGTGAACCATCTCTTTTGTCATGAGGACATGATCAGTAATGTTCTTCCCAACCTGAAAAGCAGCCTGTTCCTGGGAGATAATCTTGGGAAGGATCAATTTAAGTCTGTCACTCAGAATCCTGGAAATAATCTTACTGAAAAAAGTTGATAGGGAGATGGGCCTGAACTGGTCCAGGGTGATGGCTGCTTCATTTTTAGGGATGAGGGTTATGAGTGTGCTGCCAAAGGCTTTAGGCATAGGGACACCTATGAAGAATTCTTGAGCTGCCATGCACACATCAGTTTTGATAGTGTCCCAAGAGTTCTTGAAAAAGAAGCCATTAAACCCATCCGATCCTGCTGTGCTATTGGCATTTAAAGACCAAATGGTTCTTTTAATTTCTTCCTCAGCTGGGATGCTACTGAGCAAAGTGTTGTCTTGATCAGATACACAAGAAGGAATAAGATTTAGGATTTCTCCCATATCCCCTTCATGTATTGAGTAGAAAACCTTTGTGTAGTGCTCCACTGTTATCCTTTCTATCTCATCAAAAGTGGTATGGATGTTTCCTCTCCCATCCTTTAAAGAGGAGATATGTAGTCTGTTCCTTCTTCCCCTTACATAGGAGTGGAAAAAAGAAGTAGAAGCATCCCCTTGGGAGATCCATTTGATGTTAGCCTTTTGGGCCCAAAAACATTCCTCTTTTTTCAAAGCTTGCTGCAGAAGGGCTGTAGCTAGCTTGAACTCCATGAGGTTTTTTTTCAGATTCATCCATTTCAAGGATGGCTTCTGCCTTTTCTGACCTATCTTGTGCCTTAGACACTTCCTCAAAAATATTTCCAAAAGTTTCCTTATTCCATTTGATGAGTGTTTTTTTTGAGGTTAGAGAGTTTCATAGCAAGGCCTCTCATACCCCCACCCTGATAGTTTTTATCCTAAGAGGAAATTATCAAATCATTGTATGATTTATGGGAACTCCAAATATTGAGAAATTTAAATGGTTTTGGGCCTGAGATTTGGTTAAGGAGGAGTTTGAGAAGCAAAGGCCTGTGATCAGAGTTCCCTCTTCCAAGGTGTTTCACCTCAATGACCTGGAATAGATTCATACAATCTTCATTTATCAGGATTCTGTCAAGTCTTCTACAAACTCTTCCTTTACCCCTTTTTCCAAACCAGGTGAATTGGCTGCCCAAAAAGGTGGGGGAAATGAGCTCACAATTAGAGATGGTGCTATTAAAATCTGCCATACTTCCAAGGTCTGGACAAACTGCCCCTTTGTGTTCAGTAATAGAAGATACTGTACTGAAATCTCCTCCAATGATCCATGGGCCTTGGACAGGAAAGAGGTTTCTTAAAGAGATCCAAAGTCTTTCTCTATCTAGTCTACAATGCTTTCCATATACACTGGAGATCCAAATAGTGGTTGAGGACTCAAGGTCCTTAAAACAGCATGTTTCTTGGACGAGAAGGAGTTACTACCGGACTTCACTCTCCCGTGACAGTAAGGTCTTTTACCAAAGTTTGTTGTTTAAAGCATGAAAACCCTTCAAGAGTCCAAGTTTCATTCTGTACCACTCCAATTTATTTGGTTCAACCAGGGGTTCCAAAAGAGCAAGAAAATGAAAGTTGGATTTTTTTAGGAGAGAGCGGAGACGGGGGAGAGAAATATGTACACCTCTCAAATTCCAAAAGAGTCCAATCATGGGGAAAAAAGAGAGGGAGAAGAGTTACTTGAGGCCATGTGTCTGGTGATCATGGCATGGCTTCTTTCTTTTGTTTTGGAACTGGGAGCTTTGGACTTTCTTAGGGTTTCCTTGCCAACTGAAGGGGGTGGCAAAGGAGGGAACTCCTCTATAGCAAGTAGGTAATCCAGGTGTTGAATATTTTCATCAATTTCTTTTGCTTCAGTGAAGAACCCAACTTCCGGTGGTTCATCTTCAGGGAGAGAGAGGAACTGATTCTCCTGGAACGGGACAATAGCTAGAGAGTTGTCCACAAGTTGCTGGGAATCACTGATGATGGGGGCCCTAAGCACATTTTCATACACATGACGTAAAGTGAGTGTTGATAGGATATAAGGGTCCGTAATGCAGTAGGTCCCATTTTTCCCAACCTTCTCAACAAGTGGTGGGGTGGGTGAAACAGGTATCTCTATAGGGTTTTTGGAGGATTCACCTGGACCTTCTACCCAAGTTGCATTAGTTTTCTTGGGGTGTTCAGAAAAATCAGTTTTCTTGGCCCGCCACTCAAGATTGTCAGTCACCTTGGCCTTACCTTTTTTGGATGTTACTACTTGCCATTTTCCAGTGTGTTTGTGTTCCTGTGAAACCAGGGCCTCTTTCTCCGGTGGTTCATCCCTTTTCCGATCAGAGTTTTTTGCCATGCACGCTTCCCTCTGGTGACCTGTTCTCCTGCATTCCTTGCAGTAGGAGGGAACATTCTCATAGATGAAGGAAAAAATAAGTTCCTCACCAACATGATTAATCAAGACCTTTGGAGGAGGGAGGTTGGAAATATCAACTTCCACACAGCATCTAGCCAAAGCAGGCCTGGAGAAATTTAAAGTACAAGAGTCGACCTGTAAGGGGGTACCAATGGTAGATGCGATAAGATGGAGAGCTCTCCTATCATGAAGATGAATGGGGAGGTCAGGGAAAGCTATCCAGATAGGCATCCCCGGATTTTCAGATTCTTGCGACAGAGAGGGGCTCCATTTGGTGAGGGTCATGAAGAAACCAAAAACCTGCCAAGTCCTTCTAAGGAAGAGGCGCAGGTAGTCTTCCTCTGAACTAAAATTTAGAAGAAAGCGTTGATGAGGAAGAACAGATATGTCCACTCTACCCTTTAGACCAAGTCTTTGAAAAAATGTGTTCATAGAGGAAAAAGAAGGCCGTTTCTGAAATTTCCCCACAAGCGCCAGTTTGAACCTGGATGCAAGCTCCGATATGTCATCTTGGGTGAATGAGACCGAGGGAATTCCTTTGAAACGTCCTGTTGATCTGCCTTCTAGACGTTTGCCCGTGTAGCTGGATGAAACAACCTCAGAGAAAAATCTATTATTGGTTTCCGGTGGTTTTCCGGTCACTGGAGTTTTAGAGAGAGAATCCATGATACACACACACACACACACACACACACACACATATATGTAGCGCCGAATGTGTATATATATATATATATATATATATCTATATATATATTATTCTAATTTTCATCATTTTAATTATATGATAATTATTGATGTCAAAATAAAATGTAATGCATTTTAATATGAGATGGCCGAAAATATCAAAGGGAAAAATACAAGACATAAATTGATTTTCTACCTAATGATATATTTGATTGATATAATCAAAGATTTGATTAACAAAAGGATATTTGTCTTGTTGTGTTGGTTGGAGACATTGCACTAATCTTTATTTGTTTTTGTTCCTAATGAATTTCCTAGAAATTCTTTTAAAGTAGTGTTTTATAAATAAGATGTATCCCTCCCCTCTTTTGCACACAACTATTCGGCCATCACAAGGAAGAGAGAAGAAAAATCCCATTTTGTGTTCAAAGTTATTTTTCTAAAGTGTTAGAAATATACACAAAATATTATAAAGAAATATTTATAAGATAAATATTTTACTATATATTTATTACTCCCAAAGTAGTATTATTATAGTTTTTACTATGCTATATTAAACTTGCTAGCACAAGTTTAATCTTGGACTCCGGAGCAAGTTCGTGTGGATACGTTGGAGGCTTCATACGTTTGGCGCTACGTTCATCTCCTCAAAACCATCCCCGACCGTTCCTCCGTTCTCCATTTTCACCGTTATGGTAAATTTCTTACTAAAGCTAGTAATTTATGTAAGTTGTTCTTGGGTGGAATCGAGTTTTGGACTATAAATTTTTGTTTTTCGCTGCGTTATCCAAGCCTCGTTTCCGAACATACCCATCGCTGGTTAGGCATGACCGTTGTAAGTCATTTAAGGTTGATTCTTTCCTTGTTTGAAAGTAAACCTCCCACCAAGCGATGGGAAGTGTTTACCCATCGATGGGTAGGTGACCGTTGCCTTCAAAACTGAAGGAAAATTGCCTTACCAGCGATGGGTAGGCTCATACATCGCTAGGAAACCTAATCTCTTGCAGATCCATATTTTTATATGAATCTCATATATCATGCCAATCAACCCTTTAATGCCTTGATCCATTGGAGCCTATTTTGGCACTATAAAAAGGGGTGTTTGGGTTTGCATTACACAACGAATTCACTTCACATTACACATATAATCATTGCATTAAAACAATATTATTTTCCATAGCTTTCTAGAGCAAATTTGTGTGAAGTTTGAGTTGTTCTTGAGCGTATATATTTTACTCAATATCCACTCTTAAGGAGAGTCTTGTTCTTGAGTGTCTTAGTGTTGTATACATGTTAAGGGAAGCTTGTTTCCCTTGGTTGTACGAAGGAAAGGTATTTTTCCTTTGGGTTGAAGTTTTGGAGTACGGTATCTCCGAGCAAGTGTATTGAGGCTCGTGGGACTCGAGTTCTCAGGTTGTAACGGTTTGTTCAGCACCCGTAAGCTTAACGGAAGTAGTGTAGCTCGAGAGAGTGTAACGCCCTGAAAACCGGCTTAGTAGTTAGTCGTTATTTTAATAAAAATAAATAGATTATTTATTGACTCCAAAATACGAAGTATTTGTAAAGTTGACCATTTTAATTAAAAATTAGGTTTTCGGGTAGATCTCGTAAAATGGTGACGAACGGTATATAGTTTGTTAAATGTGGCCTTTCATGTACACAGTGATAAACAAAATATACGTTACAGTTCAATAAATAAAATAAAGAATTTTAATAATAAAGTATTATAAAACCAAATAACACGCACGCACGACTCTATTCCTAATTCCGTTTGGGAAGTCTAGAAGTTACCCAAACCTACGGTTATAAACACATAAGGAGACCTCTGCCGTTCCTCATTCTTCTCTCTGCGAGTCGGACCGGAGTCAGGGGAGTTTTGCCGGAGTTGTCACCGGAGTTCTACAAGGATCGGCCGGAGTTTAGTTTGTCAATTGAGGTGAGTGATTTATCTCTCGTTAGAGTTAATTCATAGATTAGGATTCGTTGATGTATTTTCGTGTAGTTCATGATGAATTTGTGAATTGAATTGTTGAATTAATTGATTGTGTATTAGGAATGGGGTTTGGATTGGGAATCTGTTGCGTTTTTGTTCTTTGTGCTTGTCCCTGCCGTTTTTGTTATGTTCTGTCCTTTTTCGTTGCCCTCTGTTACCGCAGTTGGAACTGCGGCTGATTGCCGTCATGCATCGTTTGAGTTCCGGAAACAATCGTCATGGTAATTGGGGAAGACTTCTTCGCCGTATAGCTGTCTTCTTCCATGGGGTGTCGCTGGACTGCATATTGCCTCGTTGCCAACCGAAGAAGGAAGCACTCCTTTAGTGATAAAGTAAAGGCTAACCTTTAAAGACTATAAATTAGTAACCAGTACTTAAGTTGTGTGTGCTGTAGTCCATCTCTATGCTTGGGATTTAGAAATTTAACCATGATCTCAATGGAACTCCAAATTTACCAATCTTAACTTTATAAATCTAACTTAGTAGGTTTGTAAAAATAATAGGATGTGCAGAATAGTAGGGCTTTCATATTTTGGTACTTTGTCATAATATTATGTTTTGAATTAGAATTGAGAAAATATGCCACTTGGTATATCTAGGTGGTTCTCGATTAAATTGATAAGGAAATTGGAGTCACTATTGAATTAATAAGGATTAGGATTTAGGCCTGGTGGGGCGAGCTTCGCATAACTCACGGGTCTTGGGTTAAAAACGTACGTACGGGAGTCATTAGCCTACCTAGGGATTCCTTTGTAGGGGCTCCAACCCGCCCATTGAGGATTCTCTTTGGGTTTTAGTCAAGCATGGCCTCGGGGAATCCGCCCGAGTGTCCATGACTTAGTTAGTCAAAAAAAGAACCTTAGCCTATAGGGTTAAGTGTAGAAGAACAACAAGGACTGAACGTTGATAAATAAATAGTTAAACCATGATATTCGTCAATGATATTTGCTAATTCATCTGATATTGTGTGATTATATATTGATGGTTGCTAGTCCATGAGTTAGTTCTAGCGTTAGATACTTCCACTCTCCCTATATTTTTACAGATAGAGATCAAGGACGGAATGAGGAGCAGCCTGGAGAACAGTGAAGTGTGATGCTGGTGGATGGCCGATTCTGTTTGAAATTGAATTAAATACTTGTTGACTTTTATTTTGTTTAAACTACAAGAATGTTTGACAATGTTGTTTTAAAGGCTTCCGCAACGTTTGAGTTATTTACTCCGATTAATTATGAATTGTTTTTCATTAAATATAAATGCATGTTTTATTTTAAATGTTTTCAAAATATTATGAATGTGAATACAAAACTAGTAACAACCCGATTCGCTAACTCGTCGGTTCGGGTTACGCGGGTTGGGGTGTTACATTTTGGTATCGGAGCATGTGGTTTTAAAAACGATTCTCGGAAAAAAAGAGTAAATTTATTTTCAAAAAAAAAAGAAAAAAAAGCATCCACAGCTTCATGACGTCACTGCTCCAGGAGGTAACTCTGAATTTCTATTATGTACATATATGAAAATTTTTGTCTTGATTAAGAGTTAATTTGTTTGTTAATTAACATGTGATTCACGTAAAATAATAAAAAGGGAATCAATGTGTAAAACAAGAAGAACATAGGCACAAGAAGGTGGAAAGAGTTAAAAAAAAAATTGGTTATGAAAAAAAAACTATTGTGAATCCAAGAAGTAATTATTAAAAAAAAAGCAAAAAAAAAATCAATTCACAATCATCCATGACGACTAGTTCGATCATGTTATAAAAAAATAATACTCTGCGTCACGTGCCAACCAAACGCGTAGGCGACAAAAAAAAGGGGGGTTGTCAAGAGTTTAATCCATTACCTTGAGCTAGATTGGTGAACTTTTAAGGAATTAATTGAATCTGCCAAAAAAAACGACAAAAAAAAGAAGAGAAGTTCAAATAAAAAAAATAGTCTCACGAAATAAAAAAAAATGCAAAAAGGATTATGAAATTTAATTTGTTGAAATATGTTAGTAATTGTCCATCACGAATTTCTAAAATAAAATTTGGCTTAGATTGAAAGTAAGCTTTGTTGTAAAAGAAAAAAAAATAGCATTTTGGGCAATAAGATTTTAAAGTAATTACTTAATATTTTATTCAAAATTCAACTGTTTCGCTGATTACTGAAATGACAACCAAGTTCGGAAGGGGCTGCAGACCTGGATGAATAAGGGTGTTTTATCTCAGTGTCAGATGAATTTGACAACAGAAGTAACGTAAAATTTGTTTCTCTTTATTAAAAAAAAAGGTTAACAATAAATATTGTAGAACAAAGAAAAGTATCTTGCTTAAAAAAATAATAGTTTTCTTTTCGTATTCAAGTTTTCAAAATAAATTACTTACCTTTAAAAAATTGTGTAATAAGAGACGTAAATGTATAATGTTTGAATTAGCAAAACATACGAAATAGATAAAGTATTTGATCAGATGATATTTGTTACTTAAGTAGTTAAATTGTAAAACTGCAGAATGGACCGTATCGTTAATTATGATGACGATCATCACTCTGAGGATGATAGCGTGCAACAGAACGACCACCAGAATATGAACATGAACCAGAACGTCCCACAACAAGAGGCACCCAATAGTGGGCTTGTTGGGGTTCCGCAGATCGACCATGCGATGATGATGCAGCTCCTACAACAAGTTCTGATCATGAATCAGAATGCCTTAGCGCATGTTCGACAACCAGAACCAAGGATCACACTCGAGAGACTGCAGAAAAACGGTGCTGAAGAATTCCTAAGCGAGAACATCGCCGATCCGTTGATTGCATTTAGATGGATAGAGCGCGTGCGACGCGTATTCGAGAATTTGAAGGTTCCAGCTAGCGAATGGGCCGATTTCGCGGTCATGCTTCTACAGGGTAATGCGTACGAGTGGTGGAAGCGCACTACTCGAGATGCGAATCATCCCGCGAAAGTGACGTGGGCGTACTTCGAACAAGTGTTCAAAGAGGAGTATATTCCCGAGTCGTTTGTGGAAGAGAAACGAGAGGAGTTTCTACATCTGGAGATGGGTACGATGAGTCTTCCTGAGTATCGCCAGCTATTCGATCATCTCGCTGAGTTTGGCCAGGATTTGGTGAACACCACCAAACGTCGTTGCGATAAGTTCGTGAAGGGCATGTGCCCGAAACTTCAGAAGCACATGTCTACTGCATCTAGGCAAGATTTTGGAGTCATGTACGAGCAAGCAAAAGAGGTTGTTAGAACGAAGGAAGGATTGAAGCTGAACACTGAGCAAAAGCCAGCCAAGACCTCCACACAAGCAGCTAGCACCAGCAAGGTCTTTCATGAGAAAAGGTCTCAGAGCGAATATGAAATCCAAGTATCAAAGAAAGCCAAGTCGATGCCTACTCAGTCCGTTGTCTCGACAAGCAAAGGGAAGCAACCTAGGCATCCCTTGTGTCCCCGTTGCAATCGCTATCATCCAGGAGAGTGCTGGTGGACGCTAGGACTGTGTATGGGATGCGGGCAAGCTGGTCATCAAAGGAAGAATTGTCCTATAAATCCGGGTCCTGCATTTTCTACCATTCACGTCTCAAACTAGTCACAAATAGCAAATCCAGCTCAGAGTCAACGTACGACAGCAGGATCTCATGTGCAACGACCTCAGCAGCAACGACCGCCGCAAGCTGCGACAGAACAACATGCTATAGCTCCAGCTAGGACATACGCTATGCATGGGCAAATCGATCCCAATCCAGATGCTGACTATGGTATGTTCTTATATGAATCGTAGGTATACATGGCATTATATGATCCTAACTTAGCTACGTATCATGAACATACTTTCCTATTTGATTACGCGTATGCTTGCGAAAGGAGTGATAACGATTCCCTACGACGTCAAGGGATCCATGCGAATTCAATGTCTTCGTCTATTTCAGTGGCTAGGATGCAAAGGAATTTCGAGGACGAAATTCTTTTAAGGGGAAGAGAAATGTAATGCCCTGAAAACCAGCTTAGTAGTTAGTCGTTATTTTAATAAAAATAAATAGATTATTTATTGACTCCAAAATACGAAGTATTTGTAAAGTTGACCATTTTAATTAAAAATTAGGTTTTCGGGTAGATCTCGTAAAATGGTGACGAACGGTATATAGTTTGTTAAATGTGGCCTTTCATGTACACAGTGATAAACAAAATATACGTTACAGTTCAATAAATAAAATAAAGAATTTTAATAATAGAGTATTATAAAACCTAATAACACGCACGCACGACCCTATTCCTAATTCCGTTTGGGAAGTCTAGAAGTTACCCAAACCTACGGTTATAAACACATAAGGAGACCTCTGCCGTTCCTCATTCTTCTCTCTGCGAGTCGGAACGGAGTCAGGGGAATTTTGCCGGAGTTGTCGCCGGAGTTCTACAAGGATCGGCCGGAGTTTAGTTTGTCAATTGAGGTGAGTGATTTATCTCTCGTTAGAGTTAATTCATAGATTAGGATTCGTTGATGTATTTTCGTGTAGTTCATGATGAATTTGTGAATTGAATTGTTGAATTAATTGATTGTGTATTAGGAATGGGGTTTGGATTGGGAATCTGTTGCGTTTTTGTTCTTTGTGCTTGTCCCTGCCGTTTTTGTTATGTTCTGTCCTTTTTCGTTGCCCTCTGTTACCGCAGTTGGAACTGCGGCTGATTGCCGTCATGCATCGTTTGAGTTCCGGAAACAATCGTCATGGTAATTGGGGATGACTTCTCCGCCGTATAGCTGTCTTCTTCCATGGGGTGTCGCTGGACTGCATATTGCCTCGTTGCCAACCGAAGAAGGAAGCACTCCTTCTTTAGTGATAAAGTAAAGGCTAACCTTTAAAGACTATAAATTAGTAACCAGTACTTAAGTTGTGTGTGCTGTAGTCCATCTCTATGCTTGGGATTTAGAAATTTAACCATGATCTCAATGGAACTCCAAATTTACCAATCTTAACTTTATAAATCTAACTTAGTAGGTTTGTAAAAATAATAGGATGTGCAGAATAGTAGGGCTTTCATATTTTGGTACTTTGTCATAATATTATGTTTTGAATTAGAATTGAGAAAATATGCCACTTGGTATATCTAGGTGGTTCTCGATTAAATTGATAAGGAAATTGGAGTCACTATTGAATTAATAAGGATTAGGATTTAGGCCTGGTGGGGCGAGCTTCGCATAACTCACGGGTCTTGGGTTAAAAACGTACGTACGGGAGTCATTAGCAAAAAAAAATCAATTCACAATCATCCATGACGACTAGTTCGATCATGTTATAAAAAAATAATACTCTGCGTCACGTGCCAACCAAACGCGTAGGCGACAAAAAAAAGGGGGGTTGTCAAGAGTTTAATCCATTACCTTGAGCTAGATTGGTGAACTTTTAAGGAATTAATTGAATCTGCCAAAAAAAAAATGACAAAAAAAAGAAGAGAAGTTCAAATAAAAAAAATAGTCTCACGAAATAAAAAAAAATGCAAAAAGGATTATGAAATTTAATTTGTTGAAATATGTTAGTAATTGTCCATCACGAATTTGTAAAATAAAATTTGGCTTAGATTTGAAAGTAAGCTTTGTTGTAAAAGAAAAAAAAATAGCATTTTGGGCAATAAGATTTTAAAGTAATTACTTAATGTTTTATTCAAAATTCAACTGTTTCGCTGAATACTGAATTGACAACCAAGTTCGGAAGGGGCTGCAGACCTGGATGAATAAAGGTGTTTTATCTCAGTGTCAGATGAATTTGACAACAGAAGTAACGTAAAATTTGTTTCTCTTTATTAAAAAAAAGGTTAACAATAAATATTGTAGAACAAAGAAAAGTATCTTGCTTAAAAAAAAATAATAGTTTTCTTTTCGTATTCAAGTTTTCAAAATAAATTACTTACCTTTAAAAAATTGTGTAATAAGAGACGTAAATGTATAATGTTTGAATTAGCAAAACATACGAAATAGAAAAAGTATTTGATCAGATGATATTTGTTACTTAAGTAGTTAAATTGTAAAACTGCAGCATGGACCCTATCGTTAATTATGATGACGATCATCACTCTGAGGATGATAGCGTGCAACAGAACGACCACCAGAATATGAACATGAACCAGAACGTCCCACAACAAGAGGCACCCAATAGTGGGCTTGTTGGGGTTCCGCAGATCGACCATGCGATGATGATGCAGCTCCTACAACAGCTCCTTCACAAGCTCAAAAGCAGTCACAAAATATGTTTAAAACCATCACATAAACACTTTCAAATATCTAAAAGGTTTTAAACTCAAACACGAAGGATTAAGGGAATTTTGGAAAAATCAGAACAGAGTCACGGTACCCCTAGCGGTACGCCACACGGTAGGGTATACCACCTACACGGTACCCCCATACCGTGTAACGGTACCTAGGTACCGACGGTAGGCGTAGACGGTTGGCCGAACCCGTCCTAACCAGGTACCGCCAGAGGCAAACTGAACTTTTGGAAGACACGGTACTCCCACACGGTAGGCCGTACCGTGTCACGGTACCTAGGTACCGGATGACACGGACCCCCCTACCGTGAAGGGTACCGGATCCGTTACAGCACTGTAGCAAAATTGCCAATTTGAATTAAATCAACCCTAATCACCTCCCAACGGCTAATTAACATCTTCCACTATAAATACAAGCCTAATCCTTCATATTTCTTCAAGAAACAAAGCTCTAAACATCCTC
>OOIL02000506.1:36832-51289 GCA_900332095.2 Cuscuta campestris | reverse complement strand
GAGGTTTGGTTTGTAGTGGTTGTTTCCTGGTTTTTTTAAGGCTATTATTTGGGTAAAATGAGGGGTTGTGTTTGCTGAGAAAAGGGGGCAGGGATGGGGGCTATAATGGGTGGTTTTGGACTTATAGGTTTGGGTTATTTGTGAGGGAATATGGGCAGGAATGAGTGGCTAGTGGTGGGTCCGGGTTTTGGCTCTTTGTGGGTGTTGTGTTGGGATTGAGAGGGATATTTGGCCAGGGATTCAAAGGGAGGGAGAAAAGGTTTTTATTTGTTTATTAAAAGAAGGAAAATAACAACAAACAAAAGGTTTTGGTTTCTTATTATTAACCAGGGAATAAAATAGATGGCAAAGGCTTTATTTTGGGACAAAGAAAAGATAAAAGACTTTTGGATATGTTGGGAAGGGTTGGGATTTTGGTGGAGCCATCCAGGGGTATAACAGAAGCGCTGACAAACCCGAGAGCTCTGCGAAAAATTGTGACTTTTGCATTGCTTTAAAAGAACAAGTTGCTAAACTAGAAAACACGGTGAAGAAATTTAATGAACCACATAAGGATCTTAATCTCGTTTTTGATTCTATGCAATATACTAAAGAAGGAATAGGTTTTGGAAAGATTGATGAACCTGGAAATAAAGAAAGCATTGAGCAAACACCTAGACAACCACCTAAGGCTCAACGTAAGAAAGATAAAAATCAGAATAATAGAAAACCTAGTCAAATTAAGAACACTAGACAATCTAGACAACAATCTAGGAATGAAAATGCGCATGTTAGACAACCTAAGAAAAATTAACAAAATGAATCTGTGCATAAAAATAATTTTTCAAATAGACAAAATAATGCTAGGACACCTAGAAGAGAGAATTTTCAAAAACAAATGTTTTCTCGAAATAGGATGAATATGGTTAGACCCCCTAGCTATTACCAACCTAGGCATACGTTTAACCCAAATGTAGTATGCCATTATTGCAATAGGGTAGGACATATAGCTCCCGTGTGTTTTACCAGACATAGGCAGTTCACCTATAATGCAACACACAACACATTTGGTGCTAACGAAAAGAAATCCTTTGGAAAAGGATATTAATATCATGAACAATCTCCACAAAATAATGCACAAAAGAAACCTTACTATTTCTTCTACTTTGACGAAAAGAAGAAAGTCCACATTCCGTTACCGGAACCAACATAAATCACACCGAGATATCGGCACTCCATTCAGGTAGACTGGAACCCTCCAACAACGAGACGATGTGTTGGCCAAGGTAACTCCTGAACGATCATCTAATTGTGTGTGTGTGTGTGTGGGCGCATAAGGAAACAAATTTTGGGTGTGTGTGGGCAATAAAGGTTAACTAACCCCCAAGGACCCATAGACATACTTTGGGTACCAAAGTATTGCTTTTTTACAGGTACATATCAAAGTGAGGAACTTAGGGGGAACCAGCGATAGGTGGTTTATCCCATCTCTCGGAAGGAAGTATTTTCTAACCAGCAGCTCTCCTCCCATCGATGGGAACTTCTTCCCATCGCTGGGTGTTTGACACTTATTTTTTTAAAATTTTTTTAACGGATTTTTAGTAGGTGTCTTCCCATGGATGGGAGAACCTTATCATCGCTGGGAAGGCTGCCTTTACTTTTTTCTCCCTTTCCAGTAGCTGTCTTCCCATCGATGAGAGAACCTTACCATCGCTGGGAAGCCTGTTGCAGTTCTTGGGCACCTCATTCAATGCCCAACAGCCATATTTTTGAACACCAAGGGCCCAAATTCTCTTTTCATATAAACATTAACCATCCTTGGTTATTTTCAACACACAATTTACATTCCTTTTACATTCCACTCCCTTTCTAAACGCTTCAAAGGAAAGTCGAGGACAAAAACCGAGGCTTCAATGAAGAAGGCCAACACCGACGCCACGACCTCTTCTTTATTTTCTCCTTATTAAATATGATTGTATTTTTATCTGTTGTATTCCGCATTTCCCTTTTAATGAATAAAATTTTACTTTTAATTCTTTTTGTTAATGTCAAAAGGGGGAAGATATAAAGGTTATGCATAGATTGAGGGGGAACTTTTTCTAAAACTAACTCTTATTCAACACAAAAACTTTGTTGAAAATAAAAATGCATTTATTAAGGGGAACATTTTTTAAGTTTTAAATCAATCCTCCTATGCATAACCCCGTCTTGTTTGCCATTATCAAAAAGGGGGAAATTGTTGAAACACGGGTTTATCACGTTTTCGTACTAAAGTCGTGTTCGTTTTTATGACAGGTTTTGATAATGCCAAACTGCCGTGAACGAGACAAGTTGTTGAATATACAAGGCGAGAAATAAATATAAGAAGAAAGAAAGAGAACAAGAGCTAAAAGAGACCAAGAACGAAGACCGTAGTCTTTAGCGTCATTGAGTCGGTCACAATGTGATCAAGACCGACCCAAGCTTTGCACTTTGGCTCTTTAGACTAAAACATTTTTTTATTGCATTTTACATATCATCAAAATTATTTTCAAACATGCTAAAAACACTTGGTGTTCCCCAAACCAGAAACCAAGCCATCCGGGGTTCAGCTTTCGGAAACCGGCATTCGGTTTTCAGAAACCGGTGTTTGGCATTCGGTTATCGGCGCTGGTTTTTAACTTTTTATGATTGATTTTTACTTCTGGGCACATTTAAATAGTTTTTCATCAAAAACACTTCAAAACCACCTTTTGTTTTTTATCGTTTGATAAAAACCATGCGAAACGATATAAACTTGGCTAGCCGTGGTTTTTACTTAAATGAAGTGGTTTTCAAGTCTTTTTGTGTGGGAATTGTTTTTGAATGCATTTAAATGGTTCGCCAATCAAAACATCATGAAAACCACCTTTCGGTTTTGTCTTTTGGTAAAAACCACCCGTGTACGACGTTGACTTGGTCAACCGTGGTTTTTACCATAACGACGTGGTTTTCAACTTACAAAGCTTGTTTTGAAATCAAAATACATTAACTAAGTGTTTTAAATACTTAGTTTTTACATTGGAGAACTTCGCATTTTTCGGTCGGGTTTTAGGGCTAGTCAGCTAGGCCATGGTTCTAGACTAGCCATCTACCCAGCGATGGTAAATATCACCCAGCCAGGGGTAAGTGATCCCGGGATTTCAAAATCATGCCACCCAGCGATGGGAGATATTACCCGTCGATGGGTAAGCAGCCTTTAGCTCAGCTGGACTCCCGAAATATGCCAAACAACGATGGGAAGTTCTACCCATCGCTGTTCAAGCCTTGGTCCAGCATTAACACAAGGTAGAATGCCTTTACCCAGCGATGGGAAGTTCTACTCATCGCTGGTTACGCATGACCGTTGTAAGTTATTTAAGGTTGATTCTTTCCTTGTTTGAAAGTCAACCTCCCACCCAGCAATGGGAAGTGTTTACCCATCGATGGGTAGGCACATACATCGCTGGGAAAGCCAATCTCTTGCAGATCCATATTTTTATATCAATCTCATAAATCATGCCAATCACCCCTTTAATGCCTTGATCCGTTAGAGCCTATTTTGGCACTATAAAAAGGGGTGTTTGGGTCTGTATTACACAACGAATTCATTTCACATTACACATATCATTTTTGCATCCAAGCAATATTATTTTCCATAGCTTTCTAGAGCCAATTTGTGTGAAGTTTGAGTTGTTCTTGAGCTTATATATTTTACTCAATATCCACTCTTAAGGAGAGTCTTGTTCTTGAGTGTCTTAGTATTGTATACACGTTAAGAGAAGCTTATTTCCCTTGGTTGTACGAAGGAAAGGTATTTTTCCTTCGGGTTGAAATCTTGGAGTGCGGTATCTCCGAGAAAGTGTATTGAGGCTCGTGGGACTAGAGTTCTCAGGTTGTAACGGTTTGTTAAGCACCCGTAAGCTTAACGGAAGTAGTGTAGCTCGAGAGAGTCTCTCGGGAGACTGGATTAGCCACACGTTGTGATGAACCAGTATAAATCTTGGTGTGCTCCTTTTTATTCCGCTCTTTACTTTATCCCTGCGATTTTTATTCCGCGAAAATCTATAAACAATATTCTCGTGCCTCACTATTCACTTCCCCTCTAGTGAAAGACACTTATTCTAACAGTCCGTCATGTAGATCATGATAAACTTTGCCCAATTAATCGACGCCGAGTGCATGATGGCGTGGAGGAGCTTGAGATCCTCACCAGACATGATCGTGTGCCCGTGCTTCCGAGGCTTGATGATCCGGGACACGATGTAGAGAAGGAGGCGACTCTCGGGGGTCGCGGAGTGGATGTTGGGGCGGCCCGTGGGGTGGCAGATTAGTTCGGTGATGCCGAGCTCGTTGAGGACTAGGCTCTCATTGTTGAGGACCCAATCTTCTCCGCCATAGGTGGAGAAGTCGTCACCTTGGTAGGGGAGGCCGGTGATGCGCCCAAGGCATTTCGAAAAATCTTCTTAAAAATGCTGTGAAACATTTAAAAATACCCTACAAAAAAGATTTATTGCGCCTCCAATGCTCAAGTTAGTATGTCAATAAAAGAATGAATTAGTTCATAGAGATATCCAAAATGCCAAGTTGGTTCCGAATGTGGAAGAAACTCTCCCTACTAAGGGGTTTCGTGAAAATGTCCGCCAATTGATGTTTTGTTTCAACAAACTCAATTGTGACACCTCCCTTTTGGACGTGATCTCGTATGAAGTGATGCCTAATCTCTATGTGTTTAGTCCACGAATGAAGAACAAGGTTCTTCGTTAGACTAATGACACTCATATTGTCACATCTAATTGGGATGTGATCAAGTATAAGGCCGAAATCCACTAGTTGCTATTTTAACCAAAGAATTTGGGCACAACAACTTCACACAGCGACATATTCCACTTTGGTGGTGGAAAGTGCAACACTAACCAGCTTCTTGCTAAACCACGAGATTAACGAATGACCGAATGGCAAGTACCGTTGGTACTCTTCCTATCGAGTTTGCAACCTGCAAAATCCGAGTTGGAATAGCCAACAAATGACATGTCGAACCTTTGATATACCAAAGACCTACGTTCAACATGCCTGCAAGGTATCAGATTATCCATTTGATTGCAGCCAAGTGCGACTCTTTAGGGAAAGATTGATACCTAGCACACATACATACGGAGTACATGATATCCGGTTACTCGAGGTAAGGTAAAGTAAAGAGCCGATCACACCTCGGTAGCGCTTGATCTCTATCTCTTTACCTTTGTCGTCCTTGATGAGATAGCAAGAGGTGCTCATTGGTGTGTCAATGGATTTGGATTCGGTATCGTCGAATCTCTTAACCAATTCCCTGCAATATTTCATTTGAGACACGAATGTTCCTTCTTTGCATTGTTTAATTTGCAGCACAAGGAAGAATTTCAATTCTCCCATCATCGACATCTCAAATTCACTTTGTATCATATCGGAAGAATCCCTGTATAAAGCCTCGTTAGTAGCACCAAATATGATATCATCTATGTAAACTTGAACCAAAATGATGTCTTGGTTATCATTCTTGATGAAAAGAGTAGTGTCAACTTGATCCCGTTTGAACTCATGGTCCAAAAGAAATTTGCTTAACCGTTCATACCAAGCAAGAGGTGCTTGTTTGAGACCGTAAAGCGCCTTTTTGAGTTTGAAGACATATTTGGGAAACTCATAGTCTTCGAAACTTGGGAGTTGTTCGACATACACTTCCTCTTGAATGAAACCATTAAGGAAGGCACTTTTTGTTAGAAAAACGTCCCAACGCTAGAGGGGGGGTGAATAGCGTTTGAAACGTAAATGACGCAAGAATAAAAAATCAAAAGCGTAAAGTAAAGAGCAAGGAAGAGGCACACCATTTTTACCCTGGTTTACCACAACGTGTGGCTAGTCCAGCATCCTGAGAGACTCTCTCGAGCTACACTATCAACGTTAAGCTTAACGGTGCTTAACAAACTCGTACAACTTGAGAGTTCGAGTCACACGAACCTCAACAACCCTTCGAAGGAAACAACCCTTCCTTCGAACTACTCAAGAGAAAAACTTTCTCTTATCAAGTGTCTAAAAACACTAAATCACTCAAGAACAATACTCTCTTTTAGAGTGGATAATGAGTAACTAAAAACACTCAAGAACACAACACGAACTTCATAAAAATGGGTCTCGAAAAGCTATGAATAATGTCTGAATGTAATGCAATGAAAAATAAGAGTTGTGAAGTAATGTGATGTGTAAAGCAGACCCAAACACCCCATTTTATAATAGAAAAACAGGCTCCAACGGGTAGGAGTTGAATGGGGGTGATTGGCACAATTTGTGGGATTTGATTGAAATTGGATATGCCCAGAAGTAAAAACCAATCATAAAATTTTGAAAACCACTTGGTTGGTTTGGATGCCAAAATACAACGCCGATAACCGAATGCCAAACGCCGGTTTCTGAAAACTGAATGCCGGTTTGTGAAAGCCGAACGCCGGATGGCTTGGTTTTTAGTTTGGGCGAACACCAAGTGTTTTAGGCTTGTCTAAAACTTATGAAAAACATTTTTGAATATGCAAAAGAATATTTTTATGAGATGAGCCTAGAGAGCCAAGTTTTAGAAGTTTGTGCCGATCTTGATCACATTTAGACCGACTCAATTTATTTCTAAGTCTTCGTTCTTGGTTCTCGGTTCTTAATTCATCATGCCATGTTCCTTCGCCCTTGATTTGCTCAGTTTAATATTGTTATCATGGCGGTTTGGCATTATCAAAACCTGTCATAAAACGAACACGGTTTAGTACAACGTAGGCGTAAACCCGTGTTCCAACAATTTCCCCCTTTTTGATAATGGCAAACAAGACGGAGATATGCATACTAAGGGATATTTTATTTTCAAAAGGTGTGAAAAGGTTCCCCCTTAATTTGTGTTTAAGAGAAAATAGTCATTTTGAAATCAAATGATCCCGTTTTTAGAGACGTTCCCCCTAGTATATGCATAGCCCTTTTCTTCCCCCTTATCTAGGGGCGGCCTAGTCTTCATCTTCAGTTTCCTCCTCGTCGTCATCGACGTCCATCTCATCAACATCAATGGCATCGTCGAACTCATCCTCGTCCGGGGAGCTTCACGGGGCGTACGAGCTATCGTCTTCGCCTTCTTCACCATACACTTGCGCTGTAACACCCCAAAACATACCCTAGAATTATTAATGAATAAATAATCAATTAATCACAATTGTTTTGATTAAAATAAATTATTGTTGGGCTTTGGGCCGATATGAAATTTGTTTTGACATCTAATATCAAAATTTGGATAAGTCTAATCGAGATAAATCCAATATGTGGACTATTTGTGTGGTCTTGATTGGGAACCTGAGTACAGACCCAAATCAAGAATAAATAAATTAATTAATTATGATGTGAACTTTGTAATGATTTATTGATATAAATCATGAGAATAATTGATATGAATTAAATGAGAGAACCTTTTATGAGAAAGGTCAATTAAACCAATTTTGACTCTATTAAGGTCAAACACCCAAAAATATGATGTCGGAAAAAGTATTACAAATAAATATAAAAATTATATCGTTAGATAGAGTTTAACTGCCCAATCGTAACGGTGCAAACGGAATTCAATTCGGAGAAAGTTGGACCAAAAAGTGTACCCCGACTGGAACAAAAATTGGTCCCAATCAGGGACACTGTGCGAACGGCGCCTCCGAGCGCACTAAGCCGATTGTGAATCTTCCTACGCTCAGCAACCAGTGTCTTCTTCTTCCTCAAATATACTATATAAAGGGAGCTAAGCATTCTCAATTCTTTACCAAAACCTATACTTCCTTGTTCTATTCTGTTGTTCAAAGTAAGGAGAACGCAGTGGTGCTGTCAATTTGGTGAGAGGTCGCCGGAGCAAGACGTGGTGTTCGCCGGAAGTTTCGATGAAAAATATTCAAAACCTTCATTTACCTTCGAGGTAAGCCCGTAGATATATCTAATGACTAGAATGTTCGTATAGATCGTTTCTACGTTCATAAACGGTCGTTTGGTTGAGTTTTGTGTTTGACATGCTTAAAGAACCAAGAATCATAAACCATTAAATTGATGTTAAAACTATGAATTAATGATGCCAAAATGATCTATGAACCTTGGAGAAGATCTCTATATAGTTTTCTTGAAGTTCGGTAACTAAAAACGGTATTCTTGAAATTGGACCCGAACGAAGAAGATGATGGACAGTAACCAAAAACCAGGCTGTTTGGATCGATCCAAATGGATGGATCTATCACCTGGGCATAATCTCTCTACATATGGATCGATCCAAAGGGCTGGATCGATCCCCCGAAGTTCTGATCCGAAAATTTGTCCGAAATTGATATTTTTGAGCTCTAAAATCCTATTTTTGATACCAATGGATTATGACCATTATAAAAATGATTTACCATAATAAAAACGGTGTTTTTAACAACTAAAAATGTTATGTGTTGCATGACGGTAAGTTCGGGTGTTAACACTCGAAGCTAGGCCGCTATTTATTATCAATTGTTGTGTTAATTGATGATTATGATAAATGAATATTATGGATGATTATGAGTATTGAACCTACTAATTAAAATAAGTATTTATGATTGAATCATGAATAAAATGAATACATTTATAATTATGAAATGATTTGTAGTGTTAAGGGTATCTAGAAGAACTCTAAGGTATACACATTTAAAAAAATTGATGTTAAGGCTATCTAGAAGACCTCTAGAATAGATCTCATATTAGTGTGGATTTGTGAAACATGAATATTCGATGAGTTAGATAAAAATGTATAAACAGGATTCGTAGACTAAGCTAGTCACTCGTTTGGAAATACTTCGACTCAATGATGATTAGATATTGTCTTATTGTTGCCTTAAACTAATTATAGTTTAAGCGTCTGAGTATTGATTGCCTTAAACTAATTAAAGTTTAAGCGTCGGAGAACTGTTGCCTTAAACTAATTATAGTTTAAGCGTCTGTGAAATGTTTGCCTTAAACTAATTATAGTTTAAGCGTCTGAGAATGAAATTATGATCTGGCCTTAGACTAAGAATAGTTAAGAGCGTTGTTATGATCTGGCCTTAGACTAAGAATAATTTAAGAGCACTATTGAAATAGTATCTGAATTGAATAAAATGTGTTGGTATGAACTCAACAATACCAAAACTGTGAATGTCTTAAATGAACATTGTGTGCATGATATCAAATGATTTGATTATGAATTTAGATTCAGTTTATATGGATGTTCGACGCATTAGATATGCTTACTCAGCTTTACCGCTGAGCGTGTAGTGTGTTTTATTTGCTACACGCAGGTACAACAGAAAGAACACTGTGATCCTGGCAGCAGATGGGGCGAGATTGTCGGGATGGATGTGACAAGTTTGAAATGATTTATGATATGTCAAAATTAAATTCGCTTCCGCAATATTGTTGAATACTCCGTACTGTATATGTTATGAAAAATTATTGGGATTAATAAAGTGTGTTTGAAAAGTTTTAAATTTTTACGATTACCAAGTTAATACTTTAGTCCGGAAGGGGCTGCAGACCTGGACGGATTAGGGTGTTACATGCGCAAGGAACATGCCTTGGTACGGTGGGGGGGACGTAGTTGACGCGTTGGAAGTACGCATTCATGGCATACCCTTGGCTTTGAACAGCCTCGTCGAGCCATTCAAGGTACCCGTCCACCCCATCGACTTTGAAGTTCAGCCGGTTGAGGGAGTCGGTGATGGAGGCAAGGTTGGCCCGGGCCTGGGGTTCGGCTAGGCCATCGGCAGTGCGGCATGGTGCGGCAGTGGCAGGTGCGGCGTTGTCCGACCGCTTCGTGAAGGTTTGGGCACTGATCGTCCAAAGCTTCGTGGCCTTGGTGAGCGGGCCAATGGTGGTGGTAACCTTGAACCGTTCAAGGATGTCCATCACCAAGAATGGGTACTTGGGGAGGTGATCGTGGGCGGTAGACGAGGCGTCCGTGTTGAAACACGAGTTTATCACATTTTCGTACTAAAGCCGTGTTCATTTTTATGACAGGTTTTGATAATGCGAAACTGCCGTGAACGAGACAAGTTGTTGAATATACAAGGCGAGAAATAAATATAAGAAGAAAGAAAGAGAACAAGAGCTAAAAGAGACCAAGAACGAAGACCGTAGTCTTTAGCGTCATTGAGTCGGTCACAATGTGATCAAGACCGACCCAAGCTTTGCACTTTGGCTCTTTAGGCTAAAACATTTTTATTGCATTTTACATATCATCAAAATTATTTTCAAACATGATAAAAACACTTGGTGTTCGCCCAAATAAAAAACCAAGCCATCCGGGGTTCAGCTTTCGAAAACCGGCATTCGGCATTCGGTTATTGGCATTGGTTTTTTGCGTCCGAACCAACCAAGTGGTTTTCAACTTTTTATGATTGGTTTTTACTTCTGGGCACATATAAATAGTTTTTCATCAAAAACACTTCAAAACCACCTTTCGTTTTTTATCGTTTGATAAAAACCATGCGAAACGGCATAAACTTGGCTAGCCGTGGTTTTTACTTAAATGAAGTGGTTTTCGAGTCGTTTTGTGTGGGAATTGTTTTTGAATGCATTTAAATGGTTCTCCAATCAGAATATCATGAAAACCCTCTTTCGGTTTTGTCTTTTGGTAAAAACCACCCGTGTACAACGTTGACTTGGTCAACCGTGGTTTTTACCGTAACGACGTGGTTTTCAACTTACAAAGCATGTTTTGAAATCTCAATACATTAACTAAGTGTTTTAAATACTTAGTTTTTACTTTGGAGAACTTTGCATTTTTCGGTCGGGTTTCAGCGCTAGTCAGCTAGGCCATGGTTCTAGACTAGCCATGTACCCAGCGATGCTGAATATCACCCAGCCATGGGAGATATTACCCATCGATAGGTAAGCAGCCTTTAACTCAGCTGGACTCCAGTACCATGCCAAACAGCGATGCGAAGTTCTACCCATCGCTGTTCAAGCCTTGGTCCAACATTAACACAAGGCATAATGCCTTTACCCAACGATGGGAACTTCTACCCATCGATGGGAACCTAGCGCTGGGAGGGAATACCCATCGCTGGTTAGGCATGACCGTTGTAAGTCATTTAAGGTTGATTCTTTCCTTGTTTGAAAGTAAACCTCCCACCATGCGATGGGAAGTGTTTACCCATCGATGGGTAGGTGACCGTTGCCTTCAAAACTGAAGGAAAATTGCCTTACCAGCGATGGGTAGGCTCATACATCGCTAGGAAAGCTAATCTCCTGCAGATCCATATTTTTATATGAATCTCATAAATCATGCTAATCACCCCTTTAATGCCTTGATCCATTGGAGACTATTTTGGCACTATAAAAAGGGGTGTTTGGGTCGGCATTACACAACGAATTCACTTCACATTACACATATAATAATTGCATTAAAACAATATTATTTTCCATAGCTTTCTAGATCCAATTTGTGTGAAGTTTGAGTTGTTCTTGAGCGTATGTATTTTACTCAATATCCACTCTTAAGGAGAGTCTTGTTCTTGAGTGTCTTAGTATTGTATACACGTTAAGAGAAGCTTATTTCCCTTGGTTGTACGAAGGAAAGGTATTTTTCCTTCGGGTTGAAGTCTTGGAGTGCGGTATCTCCGAGCTGTTGGAACACGGGTTTACGCCTATGTCGCACTAAACCGTGTTCACGTTATGACAGGTTTTGATAATGCAAAACCGCCGTTGACAACAACAAGATTAAACTGAGCATAACCAAGGCGAAGGAACATGGCATGATCAACTGAGAACCAAGAACCAAGAATCAAGAACAAAGACTTAGCATTGTATTGAGTCGGTCTTAATGTGATCAAGACCGGCACAAACTTTCAAAACTTGGCTCTCTAGGCTCATATCATCAAAATATTTTTTGCATAATCAAAAATGTTCTTCTTAAGTTTTAAACTTGCCTAAAACACTTGGAGTTCGCCCAAACCAAAAACCGAGCCATCCGGCGTTCGGCTTTCAGAAACTGGCGTTCGGCTTTCGGTTTTCGGCATTGGTTTTTGGCATCCGAACCAACCAAGTGGTTTTCAACTTTTTATGATTGGTTTTTACTTCTGGGCATATTTAAACAGTTCTCCAACAAAAATGCTTCAAAAACCACCATCCCTTTTTGGTCGTTTAGTGAAAACCGTGCGAAATGACACAAACTTGGTTAGCCGTGGTTTTCAACTAAATGTGTAACGCCACAAAATATGACCTAAAATTTATTATAAAACAAAAGTAATTTTTGTCCAATAAGAAATATCTGTATGTTTGACCAAAAATAAAGAGATTTTCAAAATAATGACTTTTTGTTAAAAACTTATTTTTATGGATAGGTCTCGAAGAAAAGAATTCAACGGTACATTTTATGAATCAATCTGATTTATAAATTTGAAGTTATGACAATTTTAAATATTAAAATTTGTAACTTTGACCCATAAAATAAACTCAATTCAAAGGTAATTTCATCAAATTAGAAATCATAATTTTGACACTTGACAACATCATATTTATCATTGGGATTTAATTCATATATTTTTATCTCATTCATATTATTAAATTAATTTATGACTAAGACACACCTGAACACTGAGAAAAAAAGAAGTTCTCAGAAAAATATTTCGTTTACATCAAAATTCTAGTTTTGACAGTCTGATTCCAAAAACGCAATCCGTTTTAAATTTGGAGTAGGTTGGGTGAAAAAGCGCGTACCGTTTGGGATAAACTAGTCAGTTTGGACTATAAGCCAAACCCTTACTATACAAATTATACTCAATCACGTATGGAGCCTTGTGATATCTCTTAAAATCTCTATTAGTCCACAAAGAGATTCCTACTATTACTAAGATCTAAATCCTAACCTATAACCCAACATGACTATAATAATTACACCATCATCACCATCATCTCATCTCTCCCCTCTCCATTCTCTCTCTGTCGGCCAAACATAAAGCAAGGGAAAAGAAAGTTTCATATCCATGATTGTGTGTTAGGGAAGGAGAAGAAGAAGAAAGAAAACCATCCAAAGCTTCCAAATTTTGAGTCCAAAAACGCAGCAGCAACTTCAAGGTAAACACTGAAATTTTCTATTCATTATCTCGAAATACTTCTTGAACCAAAGTTGTAGCCCCGGACGATACGAATCCAACCCAACAAACGGCTCGTGATTTCGTTAAGTAACGAAGAAGATATGGCCAAAATACCGGGACTGCATCAGTGGTGGCGAGCTCCTCTGGTTGGCATGTTTTTCTTCACCAAAATTCACATTATTTCATCCCAAATACTTACCATAAACTCTCTAACAATTATTAGGAACATCCGGAAGGTATTGCAAAGAAAGTTTGGCGTTGGAATGTTGAAGTTAGTGAGTTAATTGTCAGAATCATGTTCTTCGACATACCCAAAATTCTGGACAGCAACTTTCTATTGACTTCAGGTCTGATTTACGCTATCTTACATATGTTAAAACGAAATACTTTCTATACAAAAGTTGTATCCTTACATCTTAGGAATCCACAGAATCAAACGGTTTGCAATTTCGTGAAGAAACGATGGAGATATGCCCAAATTACCGCAGGTTGTCCAGTTGTGACAGAAATGACAAAGTTGGCAAATTTCGATGTTGTTTCCACTCCCGCTCATCCGTAAGGTTTCGGCCGATGATTTCCAGGTCTCTACCCTTGCGTTAGACTTGTCGAATCATTCATCACATACATACATGAACATATATGTTATTCCATATGTTAAAACCATTCCAAAATATATATGTGATGCATATATAAGTTATCTATATGTTGAGATTAAAATACACCAAATACATAAAGTTAATATACACATAAGTAAATATAAACTTTGGAAATCAACCCAACAATATGTATATGTTAATCAAAGGTGCTTAAAAGACTTAAAGAAGTATTTTGGACACTCAAAATATCAAGAGAAAGATTCGCAGACCCAAACGGTCGACGTAAACGGTCGACCGTCGCATTAAACATCGAAATGGACCCCGACTGTCAGACAAACGGTCGACCGCCGCCTGCCCAGCCGAGAATCGCCGTCGCCATCCAGTCAACAACGGTCGACCGCCGGTCAACCACGGTCGACCGTCACGGTATTCCGCCAGCCCGACGTAATGAAGGTCGAGGTCGACCGTCGCGCCAAACGGTCGACCGTTCCAAGCCCCGTAGCTTAATTAAATGATATTTTTATCAGATTTCACCCAAATAAAATAAAGTATATTTATCCATTCATATTGTTTACAAATTGTTCATATCATATGACTCATATCATCACACATATTGTAGCATATCATATCATATGCATGCGTAAGAGATCATGCGTAATTGCGTCTCTTATAGCGTGATGTGCGGGACTTAGCAGTCCGACATCACCCGTTCCGGGCTTAGTGTACGTACATGGTATTCAGGTTTCGAGTACCACCCC
>OOIL02000506.1:10396-23196 GCA_900332095.2 Cuscuta campestris | reverse complement strand
GTCCTGCAGACTGTGATAGTCGATTGTCACCTTATGAAAATCGATTGTCAAGTTGGTTTGTTCGGGAAGTCCTAAGTTCAGAGAGCCCTGATAATCGATTATTGCCTATGTGATAATCGATTATCAGTGAAGCCAACTCAGACCCAAGAATCCGCAGGGCCTGATAGTCGATTATCACATATGTGATAATCGATTATCACGCTGTGCTAAATCCATTGAGGAGTCCAGCGTGGCCTGATAGTCGATTGTACTATCCTGTAACTCGATTATCAAGGCACGCTGATTTCCATTTTATCTGTTTGTTTGTCATCAAAACGTTGGAAGTTTTAGAAACGAATGTTTATATTTCCATGCTAGATAATCGAATAACTTACAAGGTCTCAAAACATTTATAATAACGAGTACATAACTTGATAACGTGGACACACGTATGTTTGATGGTTAACCTACGAACATGCATAGATTCTACGTAGGTTGCGCACGATATTCCTATGAATATAACGACATAGATTATAACTAAATGTTCTAGAATTAGAGGGACAACTACTCACCTCTAGTTGAAGGGATTGACGGAACGATGAAATGAGATGAACGAATAGTTGACAACGTTGAACGGCGAATGGTTTCTCGTGGACACCTCCTTCTTCTTCTCGTCCTTCTCCTTCTTTCTCTTCGCCGGAGCTCCGTCGTCTTTTAGGATTCTACTGGCCGGCGTCCGTAAGGAAGAGGGAGAGAGAGGGAGTTGGATGGTTGTGTGTTAATGGTGTTGGGGGGGGGTTACAAAATGGTGAAGGGATGAAGAAGAGAGGGTTGTATATAATGGTGGTGGTATAATGAGTATTAATGGAGAATTAAAAATGGAAGAATGAATAAGGATGAATGGCGTGTGGAATGGTTTTGGGAGTTACAAATATTTATTTACTCCGTTATATTAAAATCTGACCAGAACGGTACGCGCTTTTCCCCCTAAACGGGTCCGAATTGAGATCCGTTTGTGTTTCCGGAATCAGACAGTCAAAACGAATTTAATGACATGTTCAAATAATTTTTCTAAGAACTTTATTTTCAATCTTCCGGGTCCACCCCAATCATTAATTAATTTATTTAATTAATGTTGAGAGGTCCGTTATTAAAACATCTTTTTATATTAAAATACATAAGCTTTGGAAAGCCATTTAAAGAGGTCGAAATCTCAATATTTATTAATATCAAAATAATGAGTCTCAATAAATAAATAATATTTATTTATTTAAAACTAGGCCGATTTGTAGGGCGTTACAACCTCCGTGTAAGCGGAACAGAACAAATCGGGAGTTAAATCCTCCGGAAAATACTTCAAAACTAATATTAAAGCTAATCTACACGAAATATGGAGTAAAATGAAGGAGAAACCCGAAAGGGGTTGAGACGTCGATTTTGGCCCAATTTCGCTCTGTTTTGGCTCGAACGTCGATTTTAACCTCCTAGAAGCTCGTTCAAGCCCAAATCTTGATCCTTTGATGATTTATTCCTTTTTCTCAAGTATTTGAACATAAAATGGATGATTTATGATGATTTCAAGTGGAATCCCTTTTTATGACTCTTGGAACGAAAATGAGCGTTTTATTCATTAAAAACACGTTTTATGAGATGATTATATACTATTTACGTGCAATAAAGTTTAGAATATGATGTAAATGATAAGAACGAAATAGACTTCTCATACGTGCAGGTGGTGCAATTTCCTGTTTCCTCCTAGCAAACCTAGGTTTATGAGACCTGTGGTTTTATCTAGGTTGTGTATAGTGTGACCTGTGAGGGTTGTAAGCATACTTATGTGGAACAAATAATTTCTGGGGTGGAGGATGACTATATCTTGGCATAGTTCTCCACTCAGAGTTTCTTGGAAAAATTCTATCTACCCCATAGTGAGTATAGCCTCGAGTATAGTGTGAGTTAGAAGGTTTTCTTCTGAAATTGTTTCCTCTTTGAGGTGTGTCCAGCTTGCTATAGTTTTTAGGAGGGACTACCTTTTTGGGAACTTCTGTTGCCTTTTCCTTCTCCTTACCTTTCTGCTTATTGGGTTTGACAGTAGGTTTGGGAGGAATGAATGTTGTTCTCCCTTTCCTTTTGGAACTGGAGGGGTCATACACAAGTCCTTCACGACCCTTGTTGAGGGATTTCAACTTTTCAGAAAGAGATTCATTCTCAGCCTTGAGTTGAGTGATCTCACTTAGTTGACTTTTCCAACCTTCAGTCAACTGGAGAATCTCTTCACTCAATAACTTGTTCTGTTCTGTTAAAGATGAATGTTTAAGATTTATTTCCTCAAAATCTTCCATCATCTTTTTGAACTTGTCAAAAAGATTTTCAGAAGTTGGTATGCTTTCATAAGAAGATGAGCAGGAGGTTTGTGAAGTTACCTCTTGTTCAGCATCATCTTTGGCCATTAGGTAGAGAGTGTCATCTTCTGAAATAGTCCACCGATCTTCATAGTTGGACTTCTCAGCTCTGCGCTCCATGCAGACGAGGGCTTCTTCATCCGAGCTTGAACTGGATGACTCGTCACTTTCAGCTGCTACCATTGTTAGACGCCTTTCACACCTCTAGAGGGGGGGTGAATAGAGGTGTTTAAGAAAATCCAGTCCCCAAGGCAAACGTGCCCGAGATTCCACTAATCCTTGTTAAACTTAACGGAGTTTAACAATCCGAGTACAACTCGAGAACTTGATTTCACAAGCCTCTAATCTTTCCACCGAAGTCTTGATTTCACAAGACTTTGGATTTCAATCCAAAACTTGAATTATTTCAAATTCAAGCTTTTTACAACAATACAACTTACAAACAATTTGCACAGCGGATAATACTCCTCAAACAAGAGCGGATTTGCTGTAGATTACAATCACCGTATAGTGTATGGCACACAAAAACTTTCCAACTCAAAGTGAAGAAAGATTTCTCAAATGAAGAACTTGAATATTGAGTGGGAAGATGAAGACTTGAATGAATCTCTTTGTATAATCAAGGGAATGTAATTGAAAGTGTTCTTAGGTGTTCTTGTGTATTGAAAAACGGAACAAGTTATATTAAATAAGGATAGGAATGAGAAAAACCTCCAAAGGAATTCAAAAACTGACCTTTTGTTGTTGAAAACTGTCGATTTATTCGAGTAAAATACCATTTATTCGAATAGTTTTGATAAAACATAATTTTTGAAAACACAGGACTTATTCAAATAATTACTGAATTTATTTGAATAAAACAGAATGAACTGCAAAACTGGGAGCCCACTTATTCGAATAAATATTGAATAAATAGCTACTTGTTCGAATTATTTTCAAAACTTTGGAAGAACTAGAATCAGCCCTTATTCAAATAAAACAAGCATTTGTTCGATTAAAACAGACTGAACTGCAATCTGCAGAAGTCCCTCTTATTCGAATAACTCTCAATTTATTCGAATAAAAACCTGGGAAGAAACATTTTTGAAGAAAGGTTTTGAGAAAGGGTTTTGAAAACAATTAAAGAGGAATTCTTGTAGGAAAAACAAAGTATTTGAAGAATAAAGATGTGCCATACACTTTAACACGAACTAAGACTTAAAAGAAATAAAAATCTAGAAAACCTTTAATCTTCAAATCTTGGCTTGAATCTCTAAGCAACGTACTAGGCAATCAACATGAAAAGATCCAGATCCAAAGCTCATCGCATATGCATGGTTGTCATTATCAAAACACAAGGGTCAACAATTTTCCCCTTTTTGATAATGACAAACCCAACTTAACAATAAGTGCTTGGACTCAAATCACAAGGATTCCTGTCTCTTAACAAATTAACCACACACACAAGACACAAGCAAACATCCAACTAATTAATCATTAGAAAAAGTTCAAGAAAGTAACTTCCCCCTATTTGTGTGCACTTTACCAAGCACAAGCAGTACCCACACTTCCCCCTTTTGTCATAAGCAAAAAGGGAAGGTAAAATCTCAGAAAATGTCAAAGTCATAATAAAAAACACAAGGGGTTATGCAAAAGATAGAGTCACTAGAGAGAAATAAGGCATAAGTAAAAATAGTCAAAGATAGAAAATGATTTCCCAATCCACTCATTCCTCATCCAAGGTTCCATCGTCTTGTTCAATAGCATCCTCCCCTTCATCATCCTCATCGTCTTCATCACCATCATCATCAGAAGGAGCGGCATGAGAAGAAGAACTCCGAGGCATGTAAGGCGCTAGAGCTTCCATGGACGGTGTTTCTGATAAGTTCATTTTGTTCTTATTTTATTCTACATATTTTAAGTGTTATTGCACGAAAATAGTGATAAGCAGTGCATAATTTTATGTTAAACTAAACAATATCTTTGATTTGTTCTTTAAGGAATAATAATTGGTTTAAAATTTGTCCAGTCTTGATTGTTGATTTTTCTACTTATATTTGAAAGAAAAAGAAGTTTTTAACTGAGAATTTTATCATGAGAATATCGGAGGAAGCTGAAACAGACTGCGAAGCAAAGTGAAAATTGAAAACTAGGCCCGAATTGGATCAAGCCACGGAAAAAGCCCACAAGAGAAGGCCCGAAGCGTCCAACCTTGGACGCTTTGCGGGTTGGACGCTTCCCCTTGGACGCTTGGCAATGATTGGGCGTCAAGAATGACACGTGGCAAGCAGCGAATGGACGGGCCGCGTAAGGCGTCCTACTTTGGACACTTTGGATCCGGACGGCTAGGGGTTGGACGCTTCGTGCCTAATCCTATAAATACAACACTCCCCCTCTCCGATTTCACACGCTACACAGCGCCCCTCTTCTCCCAAAAACCCGAATTTCTCCATTTAATCAGATCTAAATGTTTCGGTGAAAGTATAAAATCTAATCATAATAAGGAACCTCAAAAGTGCCTCGTTTAACATCGGGCCTAGAGTCAAGAAGTCTAAACAACTTCATTCAAACAATTGAAAAATGATAGTTGTGAAAAATGTCTTCTTATGATGCATGTGTGTTGGAAGTTTTTATTATGAGTAGCTAAATTAATTTGTGATGTGATTATTGGAATGGTGATGGTAATTTTCTGAGAGAATCATTGAGTTGAATTATAAAAGGGAATTTACTAGTTTTTATTACTGAGAGTTTATACTTGAGATTTGTAAATCGAGAGAAAGCAAATCTATTTTTTTTGAAAATTATATTTCTTGAGAAATCTGGAATTTAATTAAGTCAAGTCCAGTAGTTTGATAATTGATCTTTAGACATTGGATTGATTGTTAAGTAAATAATTGAAAAGATGTTTACTTACTAGTAAAAAGATTTAAGGTAAAAGTAACTGGTGATTTTACTCTAAAAAGAACCATCACCTAACCAATACTTACATCCCTACCTTTTATTTCTGAAAGATAAAAATTCAATCTCCATTCCTTATTCGACCTTTTGAAAACTTTTTGATTCATTGAGTAAATCTTGTCTAACTAGTCTTGCTTAACTTTCCCTTGGGCGGATCCTTGAGACGACACGGGATAAACTGATCTTTTAGAAGATCTAGTCTGTTCCCTTTACTACTACGGGAGTTTTGCGTTAAAGAAAAATTCCTCATCTAATGGCGCCGTTGCCGGGGATCGGCGCAGAAAGTTATTAGTAAGATTTCTTTTTAGTTAGCCTGAAAGAAAGTTGATAGAAACGATTTTCAAAAAAAAACTTTCTTTTTAGTTTTTACTAGATAGTTGTTAGGATCCTCTCTCCAGCCTACAAAATTGTATGAACACCCGTTCTCGCGGTGAGAACATTCTTCCGGGAACCAAGAACCCTGAACTTTTGCTCCGACGCCGTACCGTTAGAATTCCTCGTCAACTGGAGTTCAACGACGAAGAGCGAAGAGAAGAGGAAGAAGAAGAGGCAAATCGCGAGGAAGAGAATGAACACTCAGAGGAGGAAGAGGAACAAGAAATGGCGGCTAATCCTAGACGAACGATCCTTCAAGCCATGAGCCCGGCGTACGTAGAGGAAGATCCCATAGGTCTCCCCGCTAGTCAAGCCCATTCATTTGAAATCAAACCAGCAATGATCCAAATGGTCTCGAATAATCAATTTGGAGGCTCAAAGGCTGAAGATCCAAGAGCGCACATGTTGTGGTTTTCTAGGACCTGCCAAACGTTCTAGTCCAACGGCTTATCCATGGATCGTGTTAAACTGTCGCTCTTTCCCTTTTCCCTTCGGGATCGGGTAGCTAGATGGTTAAATACATTCCCTAATGGCCACTTCAAGACCTGGGAGGCGTTGCACCAGGCATTCATGCACGAATATTTTCCACCATCTGCTATGGTGAAAATAAAGAACTCCATCCAAAACTTACGTCAAGCACTTATGGTATCGATGTGCGAAGCATGGGAAAGATTCAAGGAATTGAAGGTTAAATGCCCACCTGCTCTAATTGATTCCGATAGTTTGATGTTCTACTTTTACCAAGGCTTAACGGTACCACCTAAGAAGGAATTGGACCACTCTTCTAAACTTGGTTCTTTTCTGGAGATGACACCTGAGGAGAATGAGGAGTTAGTAGATAGACTTACATCGAATGCTAAATATTGGTATGAAGACCGAGCTCCTCCTCCTAAAGCTGGCATGTATGAAGTAGACCAATTCACAGCCCTCAAGGCTAGTATGGAGAGCATCGTGAAACAAACTATCAAGGAACACCTAGAAGCTTCCCATCCACGTCCTAACTTGTATACTGAACCGGTGAATCAAGCTGAAATCTATGGTTCTTGTAGTCACCACCAGTCCGATCTTGTCTTGTCTTGTGAGCGCTGCTCTCAAAATCATCTTTCCTCTGCTTGTCCCTTGATTGAACCACCCCCTCCGAGTAAGGCTAAAGACGTTAATCTAGCACAATACGCGAATAAAGGGGAAGGACCTTGGGCCCAGAACAATCAGGAGCAATGGTGGGAGAGAAACAACTTTTCTAGAAACAATCGTCCTAGGGATGACTATAAACAAGGTAATTGGAACAACAACAAAACCAATTACCAAAATAACAATACACCCTACGTTCCACCTCATAATCGCCAACCTCCCCAAGAAGATTCCTTGGAAAGAATGGAGAAGATGATGATGGAGTGCATGCAGAAGATGAACAATCTCGCAGATGATTTGAAGGAACGCGACAAGACGCGTGATAACCAACTCCAACAAGTGTTCAAACAACTCGGAGTTAGAGAACAGGGGAACCTCCCAGCTACCACCGAACCAAACCCAAGGGAGCAACTTCAGACCATAATTTTGAGAAGTGGTAAAGAGCTTCAAGGCCCAGAAGTCGAAGGTGATATAGAAGAAGTCCCTGTGGATACTTCTATAGGAACAACCTCTCAAAAGAAGTCTGAATCCACACCCCAAGAGACGAGGAGGGAAGAAACCCCATCCAGCCAACCCCAACTAGCCAGACAAACTCAGCTAAACACTATTCCCTTCCCTACTAGGGTTAAAAAGAGCAAGGACGAGAAAGCTTTCCAAAAGTTTCTCGACGTCATTTGCCAAGTTGAGGTCAAAATGCCCTTGGTAGATGTGTTAACTGAGATGCCCAAATACGGTAAATTCTTAAAGGACCTCGTAACTAAGAAGAGGGATTGGGAGGAATTCCCAGTTGTCAGCTTAAATGCTGACTGCTCTTCTATGTTACTTGAAGAAATTCCTAGAAAACGAAAGGATCCTGGATGTTTCATCATCCCTTGCTCCATTAACGATAGAACCTTTGGAGACGCTCTAGCTGACCTAGGAGCTAGTATCAATTTAATGCCGTCCTCTATCATGAAAGCGTTGGGATTGACTGGACTCAAACCTACTCAGATATGTCTTCAATTAGCAGATAGCTGTATTCGTTACCCTAGGGGGGGTGATTGAAGACGTACATGTGAAGGTAAATAAGTTCATCTTTCCTGCTGATTTTGTGGTATTGGATATGGAAGAAGAGAAGGAAAAGCCGCTATTACTAGGGCGACCATTCCTTGCGACCGCAGAGGCATTGATTATTGTGCACGATGGAGAATAAACTCTAAGAGTAGGATATGAAGATGTCACTTTTAAGATGATGAGCGTCATGAATCGAACCCCAGACCCAGCTGAGTTCTGCAACTCAGTTAAAGTCATAAAAGATAAAGGGTCTGTAGAAGATCTTCTAAGCCTAGAAATTGATTTTCAAGAACCTAAGTGTGAGGAGGTGTGTGTTATCAAGACGCAATCTGAACCCACAAACGAAGCAAAATCTTTAGAACTTAAACCCTTACCATCACACCTTGAGTACGCTTTCCTCGATAGTGAGGGCCAGTGCCCTGTTGTCATAGCCTCTGATCTAACACCTGATCAGAAGAAAAAATTACTAGCTGTCCTCCGTATGCACAAGCAAGCAATTGCTTGGAAACTAGAGGATATTCAAGGAATAAGCCCCGCTTATTGCACACATAAAATAGCCATTGAGGACGGATTTGAACCAGTTGTGCAGGCTCAACGCAGGTTAAATCCAAAATTAATAGAGGTAGTGTAGAAAGAAGTGCTTAGACTCCTGGATGCTGGAATAATTTTTCCCATTTCCGATAGCCAATGGGTGTCACCAATCCATTTTGTTCCAAAAAAGGGTGGAATGACAGTAACCAAAAATGAGAAGGGAGAATTAGTTCTAGGAAGAACGGTGACTGGATGGCGAATGGTCATAGACTATAGAAAGTTAAATGATGCCACACGCAAGGATCATTTCCCCCTTCCTTTCATTGACCAACTCATTGAGAAATTAGCTGACCATGCATACTATTGCTTCCTGGATGGGATGAGTGGTTATTTCCAAATCCATGTAAATCTCGAAGATCAGGAGAAGTCCACTTTCACTTGCCCCTTCAGAACCTTTGCATTTCGTCGGATGTCATTCGGACTCTGTAATGCCCCTGCCACCTTTATGAGGTGTATGATAGCTATTTTTGAAAAGTTTATAGGGGATTTTATGGAAGTCTTTATGGATGATTTCTCTATCACAGGGAAGTCATTTGACGAATGCCTAGGTAATCTAGAAAAAGTTCTCATAAGATGTGAGGAAACTCACCTAGCTCTTAGTTGGGAGAAATGCCAGTTCTTAGTAAAAGAAGGAATAGTCTTAGGTCACAAGGTATCGAGTCGTGGGGTAGAAGTGGACCACGCTAAAATCGAGACTATCGAGAAGCTTCCACCGCCAAATTCCGTAAAAGCCATCCGAAGTTTTTTAGGGCACGCAGGATTTTATAGAAGGTTTATCAAGGACTTTGCTAAAATAGCAAAACCCCTAACTGCCCTACTAGAGAAGGGTATAGAGTTTATTTTTACGGATGAATGTTTACAAGCATTCAATACCTTGAAAGAAAAACTAATCTCAGCCCCAGTTCTTATCGCCCCAGATTGGGCCCTACCATTTGAACTCATGTGCGACGCTAGCGATTTAGTAGTAGGAGCAATCCTTGGACAAAGGAAGGAAAAGGTTTTTCACCCAATTTACTGCGCTAGTAAAACCCTTTCGGGAGTGCAACTCAACTACACAACTACTGAGAAGGAATTCCTAGCAATTGTATACGCTTTTGAAAAATTCAGGCCTTACATCATTCTTTCTCCAGTTGTCGTTTACACTGACCATGCGGCGTTGCGGTACCTGTTGCAAAAGAATGATGCAAAGCCTCGGTTATTACGATGGGTTTTATTGTTGCAGGAATTTGATTTACAGATCAAGGATAGAAAAGGTTTGGCCAATCAAGCCGCAGATCATCTATCTCGTCTAGATGTGGAAGTAGCCGAGCAATTTGGCAATTGTATAGTGAACGAGTCCTTTCCCTTTGAGAGGATCCACGCTATACAAGAAAAGGAACCTTGGTATGCGGATATTGCCAATTATTTGGCAGGGAAGATCGAGCCTACCTTGCTGACACCGCACCTAAGCAAGAAGCTTAAGCGAGAAGCTCACTTCTACTTTTGGGACGACCCCTACCTTTTCGGGATTTGTGCGGACCAAGTAGTTCGTGAAAGTCGGTTTACACTCTAAGAGGGGGGTGAATTAGGGTGTTTGCAAATTTTTCGTAGAAAACAAAAACTTATGCGCAAAGTAGTAGCGGAAAAAGAGCAAGAAGGATATAAAGGATAAAAAATACGACACTGGCGATTATATACTGGTTCGGGAACTCCCTACTCCAGTACCTCGAGGCTCCTCCTCAAAGATTTTAAGGCTATCTTCAACCTTACAATGAGAATTTAGAGGCTATCCACACCATTTACAAATCAATAAAAAGATTGGTGTTGCTTCTCTACCAAAATGATAACAAATGTAAGTTGGGTAGGAGAAGAACAAAAGATTAAATCAACAACAACAGCAAAAGCCTATAGGCAAGATATAAAATAATGAAGCACAAATGCCCTTGTGTGTGAGTGTATAAAAAGATGAAAGCTTTTTACTCAAAAGTGTAAGAAAAATAAGAACAAGGCTTTAAGAACACTCAAGAATAGAGAAAGAGGCTTTAGAATTAATTAGGAAGTTGTTGTTTTTAAAATGAGGCTTAAAGGGGGTTTATATAGGAGTTTGGAATGTTAAAATTTGAGTTTTTGATGTTAAATGCCGTTAGGAAGTGATTAGGGGTGATTTGAATTTAAATTGGCAATTTGCTACAGTGCTGCCAACGGATCCGGTACCCTTCACGGTAGGGTCAGTGTCGTCCGGTACCTAGGTACCGTGACCCACGGTATAGCCTACCGTTTGGGGGTACCGTGTATGCCTAAAGTTTGGTTCGCCTCTGGCGGTACCTGGTTTGGACGGGGTTAACCATCCGTCTCAGCCTTTCGTCCGGTACCTAGGTACCGTTACACGGTAGGGGGTACCGTGTACCTCTTCAGTGAAACGTGCTATGGTACGTTCACTTGGCTACCGGCGGTATCCTGGTGCCGTGTACACGGTAGCCTGGTACCGTTAGGCCAGTGTAAATTTTCCAAAACTCGTTTTTCGTGTTCCGTTTTCAAAATGACCCCAACTTAAAATATATTTGACATTTAAAATTAATTTTTGAGTGAAAGGGCATAAGTAAATCATTAAAATATATATTATTACCTTTACACAATAATTTCTAAACTCGGAGGAGTATATCTCGGTGATGCTAAACAAGCTAATAGAGGTTTGGCGTTTGGTTTCTTCCTGCAAATGATGTTAGTAGCATTTGGAAGACTTATTTGGCACATCAAAACGGTTACGGGGTACGGCATTCAAGGCCAAGAGTTCGGCGATGCGTGACTGAAGCAGAAGGAAAGGAAATTTTGGCAGCCTGCCATAGTGGCCCAGTTGGCGGACACTTATCAGGAGCAAGGACAGCAAGGAAAGTGTTGGACTCAGGATTCTTCTGGCCAACGCTTTTTAGGGATGCTAATGAGTTTGCTGCTTCCTGCGACCGCTGTCAAAGAACGGGCAATATATCTAAGAGAGATGAGATGCCACAGCATTACATGCTGCCATGTGAAGTATTTGATGTGTGGGGAATCGACTTTGTAGGGCCATTCCCGAGTTCTTATGGTAATAAATACATCCTCGTTGCCATCGATTACGTCTCCAAATGGGTTGAAGCCCAAGCTTGCAAAAGAGACGATGGCCGTACTGTGGTTCGCTTCTTTAAGAAACTATTTTCGAGATTTGGAGTTCTAAGACTAATAATAAGTGACAAGGGTACCCATTTCCGAAATGATCTGCTATCTAAGGCGTTAGAACATTATGGAGTTCAGCATAGAGGAGGAGTGGCGTACCACCCTCAGACGCAAGGGCAAGTGGAAAACGCAAACATGGATTTAAAGAGAATCTTGGAAAAGACTGTTGCCCGAACGAGGAAGGATTGGAGCGAGAAACTTGATGATGCCCTATGGGCATTTCGCACGGCTTATAAAGCGCCAATTGGTACAACTCCCTTTCACTTTGTGTACGGAAAGTCTTGTCACCTTCTAGTACAAATTGAGCATATAGGCGTTATGGGCACTGCGTAGTGTTTGCCTTGATTCTTCTGAAGCTGGGCGAGAAAGATTTTATCAGCTAGATGAGCTAGACGAATGGCGAGCATTAGCATTTCATAATGCTAAGCTATACAAGCTTTATCATGATGCTCATATCAAGCAGAATAGGGTCTTCCACGAAGGCGAAAGAGTGTTGCTTTATAATTCCCATTTAAGATTGTTCCGAGGCAAACTTTGTTCCCGATGGACAAGGCCCTACACAATCACCAGAATCTTCCCTTATGGGACTGTAGAGTTGAGAGGTGAATCTGGTACGTTCAAGGTCAATGGGCAACAGATTAAGAGGTACTTTGGTGAGCAGTTTCAAAAAGGGAAGGTGGAGATTAAACTCCACAAATGATGTGGTGGTCCCAAAGTGGTGAAATACAAAGTCTAAAGGGGGGGTGAATAGACTTTGTTACAGATTTAAAATCTTTTTCGTTTCTTTTGAAAACGTGAAAATGAGTGTTAATCTAGAGTCCTTGTGAACTTTAGATTGTGTGCGGAATTTGGTGGGTAGAGTGAGCAGTAATCAATATGGATAGGTTAGTTTTCACCGTTAATATAATTGCAAGTAAGAATAAAGATAAGAGAGAGAGACACGCAAACTTTAACGAGGTTCGAAGGTGGGGTAATCCTTCTACGTCCTCAAAATCCACTATGTAGTTGGTTGTTGAATAATGAACCAACAATTACACTTGTGTGAATTTCTGCACGGTATATCTTCACAAGACCAATGTTGCTACTGCACTCGTGCTGGCTTTGTTGTTCCTTCGAAGGTCAAGCTTCTTCAACAACTGCAAG
>OOIL02000495.1:868652-929938 GCA_900332095.2 Cuscuta campestris | reverse complement strand
ACTACATTGCGTCATTGGGCCTCAACCCCACCCCCCTCCAACCCTCCCACAAACCCCCATCCCCCACAATTGACATCGATCCCCCCCGGCTGTTACCTAACAGCGTCAGCCAATCCCTTCCCCCTGGCAACCAATACTCCCACCCACCGTGAACCCACTCCCCTGCTCCGGGTCCAATGGAGCACCAAAGTCCCCCTAAATGATGTGGCATCATATTTTGACACCCAACACCAGTATCGAAAGAGCGGTGATGCTGCTGCTGATGATGATGATGAAAATAATAACAATTGACCTAAAAATAATGGAGATGAGAATATATGCTCTGGAACTGTGAGTAGGTTAGTAAAGACTAAAGAACCAAGAAAAACACAAAGGTGTTCAACCTGATTCAATTCTCCTCCAACAGCCTCTGCAAGTGTTCCAATGGCGTCATACACAATTCGAAGATTCCGTCTCTGCATAAAACAGAAGTAAGAAAAGTTTGAAGAATATACTTGAGTTGTGAACATATGGTGTAAAAACAACCTGATACTTTCCAAAGGCACACATTAAGTGCTGCAAAATAGTCTCTAAGCAAGGTACCAAATCTTCAGCAGCCTCCTATATTACACCAAAACAGTCAAAGAACATGTATATACAAATAAATGATATTAAGGTATGAACAATTATCTTGATGGAAACCTCTTCAAGTGTGGCAAAAGCAGAACAAGCAGCTTTTTGCACTCGTTTGTTATCATCCAGCATTCGTCGTAGAAGACCCATAAGAACTTTATTAAATTGTTCGTGTCCTTGTTGATGATTATTACTCTGAAACAGAAAGAGAAGCAAATTCTACTTGAATACTAAAAATATTTCAATCACCAAGAGTCTAATGCCATCGATATTAAAAGAAAAATGTTTGAAAATTAATAACTGGCACAAGAAAATTGCCTATGCATCCCTCACCTGAACAACATATTTGCTAAAGCGTGATAACGTCCAACAAGAAATACTTCGTATCAATGGAAATTTGTCATCTATAAGAATAATAAGAAAGCCAATGATCTGAAAAAAGTTACATACATTTTGTTAGCCATGAAAGCACTCATTGTTACATAACTCTTTATTTAATATCTTATGATGGCATAGAAAATTGCCTCAGACAAATGTGGATAAAGTCCATTAATGCAGCCCTCAGCAACAGCGCCAAGAGCTAAGACGGCTGCTTCCCTTTCTTTCCAAGATGCATCATCTGTAGTAGATAGTTTAGTCTGTAGGAACAAAGGCACATACTGCTTGCTTAATATGTTAAGAGGTTGGGTCAGTAAGGTAGCTCCATATTTAGTCAGAAAAAACATATAACCTGAACAATGGGCATCAGACTAGAAAGAATCCCATCACCAAAGACATTTGAGAGAACATCTAGAGCAGCTGCACTGCACTTCCTCAAATTCCATACGTTCACGGTGTCATCATCCTACAAGCATAAATTAAAATATTATCACCAATTTCTTTAATAGGCTCAAATGTCACCATAATAAGATCATAATGAATCCCAGAAAAAAATGCACACATCATCAGCATCTTCTGATCCATGGAACCTTGACGAATGAAAGCGAGGTTTTATGTCCTGCATTGCATATTATTTTGTTATTTGAAGAGAAATGGTTCCAAATGAAATATATAGTCATTTCCTTGACCACAGTAATAAAAAAGATGAAAATCAAACCTTATCTTCATCTGGGAGTGAATCGTCTTCCTGTGATTTAGCAACACAGTAAATAAAATATGATGAAGTACATAACATCAATGCACAAAAGATCAGTAAAAAGAAAAGGATGAATACTATACTAACATCGGCCTCCACAAGTGATTCATCGTCATCCGCATAAACCATGTTAGAAAGCAAAACCTACAGAAAGTGGAGTGACTACATCACAACTAACAATCTCCTTCTTATATAAATATGTGACTGACCAATTATATAAAAACTATAAAACTGAGGCATGAGCGGTACAGGAATTAGACGTGGCAAATATTCCCTCAAATTTTCTGGAGGCAGCTGAGCATCAGCATATGCTGACCTGTAAACAAATAACACTGAAACTCAGACAACAATAGCAAAATACTTATGGGCATTTGCATGCATATCCAGAAGGTATTCCCTGTAATAAAGTCCAGCTAGTTCCACATCAGCAAAAGCAATAAACAAGGTGTATAGATAATTATGTACTGTTTACCAAAATTCACAAGCTTCAAGAGCCACTTCATCATCACCGTCCTCGTTGACTTTAAGAATATATTCAATAAGATTCCTCATGTGTGTCTGCAACACAGTATTAAATATCAGCACCAAATGAAAGACATGAATTCGATGCAGTCATCAAATTAGCTTTATTAAAACAGATAGTGGAGTTTTCTGTTATATACATTCTGAAACGGAATCAAATAAACTTACGCACTCACAGAGCCATAGTTAGAGAAACAAAGAAACCTCACCTGCAAGAAAGCTGGGTGAACTTCAACTAACTGGACGAAAGCTGCACATACCTGTTGAAAGAAATGAATGAGAATGTTAAAAGGGTAGAATCACAAAAAAAAGTAGAATCACAAAATCATTGAATCTGAGCTTGTAATAGTGTATGTTTAATGTTTGGATTATGTGACTATAAACTTAATGCATTAAAAAAACTCTATCATGCTCAGTTCATCGCACAGGTAACTTGATCAGGCAGAGTATGAATCTGATCATGCGGTTCACAAGCCTATAAAACATGATCTTCAAGAAACATAAAAAGACATACCCATATTAAAACATGTTTCAATTTTGAGAAAAATAAGAGATATAGTAACAACTAATACTACCTCCGCCCCAGCCTGTTTGTCCAATTTGAAAGTTAATTTGGACAAACTTAGAACTTCAATTAAATAAAAACCCTAATGTATATTTATATAAAAGTCAAACTGGATAAATATATTGGGACGGAGGGAGTAATTAAGTTTGTGAAGATAATTATTCTAAAAAGGAAAGTAATGTTCGGGAAATCACGAGAATTAAGAGGCAATAAGTTCTCTTACCAACTTCCGGACTTCTGCAGCTGAATCATTCGCAAGAAGAAACAAACCTTGCAAATACTTGTCCATATTCACATGAAGAACCTGTAAGAAATTAAGTTGATCCAGTCAACGTCATTTACAATGCATAAAGGAGAGGGCAGAAGGGGTGATTATTAAAGAGGTTTAGTAAGGAAACCACCTTAGGCATCAGCATAACAAATTGATAGACACAACCCAATGCAAGCTTCTTTAATGTAGCATGTGGTGAATGAAAAAGCTGTTTACACGTGCATCAAGTAAAGAACAACATATTAGCTAGCGCCATTTACAGGCTCCATAAAGATCAGATATCCAGTGAGTGCGCAAAACTGCAAATATTCATCAATGCAAATGAAAATTCTCATCAACTATGAGAGAAAATGGTCGAACGAATAATTGCAAAAGTCACCTGGAGAAACCTTGGTATGAAAACATTAACGGGTCTCTCTGACAATCCAGATACATCAGAATCCAAGAATTGGGGAACATCCTCGCATATCTGCATCATAACATGTGGTGAACTAGTGAGAATGATAGGTTCCCATTTCTAGTGTGTGTGTGTGTGTTAATTTGTATCTAAAAAACTAACTGTTTTACTGACAACGCATCCCCACTCCATGCTCATTAAAAGCAAAATAGACATGTGCCAGGGAATGCGTATAGATCATGATAAAGATAGAAAATAAACACCTTAGACAACGCATCCATTGCGCCTTCCATTAGATTAGCATCATTGCTATCCAAGTATTTTACAAGAGTGTGCATTAACTCCAGCCAACTACCTACTCCATCAAGCTGAACAATAGCACTAACGATGGTCCCGGCTGTAGACCTAATGTGCCTATCAGAAGATCCTAGACAAGGTAACAACTCGGATTTTATATATTGCTGGTTCCCCTGTGGCATGGTCTTAAACACACCTCTAAGGTTATTCTTCAAAAGCAACCCAGCTGCTTGCCGAATATCCACCGACTTCCCCTGTTATGAGCACCAATGAAGCTAGAGTTACACCGAAAATGTGTATACTGAATATTCCAAAGCACCACGCAGACATGATTGTCATCATTTGAAAGTACAGGGCATTTAATTTCAGAAGAGATATAATTAGTGCAGAACTGCATGTGAATGTAATGTTACATCAACAGGTGCTTGCAGTAAAGATTTCAAAACGCCAATCAGACAAATTTTCTAATTGTTTGAAAGTTCCAGATATTTAACTAAGACGAGATATTATTAGAGCACAACTGCATCCGATTGGTGGCAACTGGAAGTTACTAATAAGCCCTATAAACTAAATGCTTTACCATAAGAAGCTCTATTAACCAATGCATTATCCATAAAACAGATTCTAAGGTAATCCTCCACAAGAATAGACGGCATTTGGTGAAGCTACCAGAGACAGCACGGAGAAAACAAACTCAAATGAAAGAAGAATCTATTGCATCATTCTAATGAATAGAACTTGTAGCGATAACTCAGTCCACGTGATCGTAAATTTCAAGAACACAAAACCCTAGTAAAGCCCAACACAGAACTCTAACGAGTGGAAATGAGCAAAAAAACAAAAAACTAGTCCGAAGTCCGTAGAGTGACAAGCAATTCGGGACGGAGATGATAGAGTGAGAGAGTTGGAAACCTCGGCACGGGCAAATATGAAAGCAAGGTAATTATTGAAGTCGGGGATCAGAGAGTAATGCTGCAGCTGCTGCCAAATCTGAGACTTGTCGGAAGTAGGCGACATCTGTTGCTCCAACAATCCACAGATCTCCTTGAACCCTTCCTCTACCGGTTGCCATGTAGCCGCCATCTTCGAGCAATCGCAGATTTTGTTGAATCAAATTTCCCGGTGAAGACGAACAAGAAGGTATAATAAGAACTGTATTTCAGCTGCTAAATACTGTATTGCGGGCTACTCCGTAGGATATACGCATATCCCGTAATACTCCGTCTGCTTAACAGTAGCCTCCGTATAGAATACGATGTTATTTTAAGTTAAATACTCCGTAAGTGACAGATCAACTTTACCCTTTCTTTTGGATTAAAAAAAAAGAAAAAAATACGTAAGAAAATAAATGATGAAAAATGAAATATAAATAATAATTGTTTGGATGATCAAAAAATAGTGAAAAAATAAGTACGAACAAAAATAATAAGCTTATTTCTCAATAGAATTAGTTTTCTCACGATCCTAGCTGAGAAAATGTTTTGACTTCGTTTAACTACCTTTACTTCTTGTCTTTTCATTTTCTTTTTCAACCAAAAATGAAAAAAGACTTGGGTCATGTTTTCTTCACATGATCTGATTAGTTTTGATCTGATTGTAATAAGTTCTGACCTGATCTGAATGTAGTTATATTTAAAGCTATTTTAATATGATTTGATCTTGTCTGATGTAATCTGATTACAATAAGAATAGATAATAAATAAAAAAATTGAGGAGAACATGGCCTTAGCCAGTTGTGTTTTCTCATCCCGCTCTTCTTGCCTCTCTTTTTTCCACTCATCCAAGCAATGGGTTAGGTCCCTAGTGGCAATAGGTTTCTACGAAAAAAAGCTTGTAGTTTTCTCTCAATTAAGTTTTCACGAAAAAATTTATTTGTTCGTGTCTTGTTATAGTAATTTATCATTCTTGTTCAGTTAATAACAATACATTGTTTAAAATAATTTAAACCATTAATAAATACAATGACTCAGTTGGATCCTAAAAGAGAGACTGCTTTTGATAAATAACCTAGCTACACCATCAAGGTATCAATAAATGTTAGCACCTATGTCTTGATTTAATCGTTTTATTTGACTTTTCACGATACCTAATCTAACATTTTCATCATTGATATTAATTTGAGTAAATTCAATAAATGGTCCTTTATAACAAAGGGGTTTCCCTATTTAGTCCTCTATTATCAAATATTACTCTATTGGTCCTTCTTTTATGAGTATCTTTCCACAAATAGTCTTTTTTTGATTTTTTATCATGTTGATGTTAATTTGAGGGCTAAAAGTGTAATTTCATAATGATAATATATCTTTTTTGTCATACGCAATTCCAAAGGCTGTTCTGTTTGCATCGTTTGTGAATTACAGTCGCTTTCTACTACAACCATATTCTACGAATGTGGTCTTTTGTCGGAATCCTAGCTCACAATTATAGTCATTATTTTTATGTTATCTGCTTAACCAATATCAAAACACGTCACTAGACATAATATTGATGTCAAATTATACTTTTAGCCTTTAAATTAACACCAACATGGCAGAAGATCAAAAAAAGGGCCATTTGTGGAAAGACACCCTTAAAAAAGGACTACAGGAATAATATTTGATAATAGAGGACTATATATGGAAATCCCCCTGTTATAAAGGACCAATTATAGAATTTACTCTATTAATTTTTATATATATGTATACTTTACAAAAAAATCAATATTTCGAAATTATGTTTTGAAAGAAAAAGTATTGATATTACATTTATATTAAAACATAATGTATTTTTTTCATATTAAAGATAATTAATACTCTATATAGAGTGGAAAATAAAGTAGGTACCAGGAACCGTTTGAAAATCAGACCGATATCGTCTTCCATCAATACTGTTATTGATTCCATTGAAACGGAAAAAAGAATATTTGAGGGCCAATTTGTTTGGTTTTGAGGGTATCAATGTAGCAGGAGTGTGTTAGGGTACACCAAGATTTGTACATCACTTCTACATCAAGTGCATTATGAACACATACAGACAATAATTTTTATGCATGCACAGATAATTGTTGTTTGTGTATATGTACAAGTTGTGTCCAAATTTTAGTGTACACCAAAATTAATTGATAATGTATGATGTGATACGAGTTATAAAATCTGTGAAAATAAGACAAGCATGCACTAGAAATCTTAAATGAAATTGCTTAGAAAGATTTGAAATCGTGATTTAATTAGTGATATGTGAATGTGGCCAACAATAAGATGATTGACGGTGATAGTTGTACGGAGTGGCGTGACGAGGTGGTTGACAGTTAAAGAAGACAACTCTCATATTGATATCTTCCCAATAAAAGAACATGAAAGCATCCATTTAAATGATTTTAAAGAAATCATCTTAAATAGAGTAATAAATAAATAAAGTGTGAATATAATAATTTCATATTTTTATCCTCAAAATAGAAATTTATAATGTGATAATGTGACATTGTATATGAATATTTTACTATATTTTTTGGTAATATATTGACATGATTTGGATTGCATTTACATTGTAATTCCTCTTTTGATAAAAAAAATTATTGAATTGATACATTTTCTATATTCTACTTTAATATTTTTCTTATAATTTTTCATATCTAGAGATATCAAATTTAAAAGTAGTTGTGAGTTCATCCAATATAAAAAAAATGATACGTAGAAATTTGTTTTCTTCGCCAAACGCACTCTAATACACAGTTTACAGTAGGGGTGAGTATGGTACGGTATTTAGCTCGTACCGATACCGTACCAAATATTTCGGTTCGGTATGGGATTTTACTTCGTACCGATCCCGATCCCGAAATATCGGTTCGGTATGGTTCGGGATGGTTCGGTATCGGTTTCGGTACAAATCGGGATAAATATATATACCTAGTTTACACGTTAAAATTTAACAATACCCCTTTATTTTTGAAAATTAGAAGTGAATTTAAATAAAAAATATGAAAAATTAAAAAAATGAATATTTAAATGTAAGAGATGCGTATCAAAACTTAGTTTGTATTTCACAAACTAACAAAATGAATGACAACAAAGGAGTATTTCGAATCTTTGTGAATACTTTTATGTTCATACATAAAAATTAATACTCAAATAAAAGTATAATTTACACATCATAGAACTTGAACCATTTTTTTTTTTAAAATTATTATTTAGTGAAGGAAAATAAAAAATATTACTCCGGGGTATTATTTTTTTATAATATTTTGATATATATGTTCGGTACGGGATTTTCGGTATGGGAGGTCACCTCGTACCGTTCCCGAATACCGTACCGACCATTCGGTTCGGTATGGTTCGGTTTCTTCTCGGTACTTTTTCGGTTCGGTATTTTTCGGTTCGGTATTCTCGATTTTTTCGGGAAATTTCGGTATCGGTCCGGTACTTGCTCACCCCTAGTTTACGGTTTTGGACAGGACCGGACCGGAACCGGCATGCCCAAATGGATTGGCATCACTTTAGGGCAATGACGCGTCATCTCTTCTCGAACTTGAACTACTCCGTATAATAATTTGCCTTTCGTTTCAAGGAAAAAGAAAAATGGCCACGCCTCTCTCGGTACGACCAAACCGCGCCATCATCGGTGGTCAACCGCCCGGTTCATCCCAACGCAGGTCACTCTGCCGCCGACCCAACCCGGCTCACTCTACTAACAGGATCAAGAAACTCGGCGTTGCGTTCATCTCCCGCCGGCGAACCTTGCAGACGGCCGTTCAAGCCGGATCGAGAGCAGACGACTCGGCTCCGTTCGAGATGTCCGTGGAGAACGCCCTGAAGCTGCTGGGAGTTGCAGATGGCGCCTCCTTCGAAGATATTCTTCGTGCCAAGAGTTCGATAGTTTCTTCATGTAAAGGTGACCCAGAAACCATTACAAAGGTTTGATTTTGTTCTATTATTTATGGAATTTTCTTGGGATTCTACTAATCATGCTTTCGAGCATTGTGTGTTGGAATGTTAGTTCACATTTGGTAATTCAATTACCGTGTTGTTTGATTTCTGTTAAATTTGGGATTCTGTTTTCGCTTTAATGGATTAATTATGGACTTTATGGGAGAAGCTACAACTGCCTACAAGGTAAGGTATGTTCTTAATTAAGGATCTGATATGCCTGTTTTACTACAGTGGTGTTGGAAAAGAGACCGTTTAAGTTAGCTGTTAGTGTGTGAAATCAGAATATTGATGGAAATTGGGCCAGAAGGAAATTAGTTGCATAAAATGACAAACTGAACTGAGTTTTTAGTCATGGTTGATGATTCTGACTAGTGCAGTCCTCTTTATCACCACATGCATGTTTTCTTGAGTATCAATATTCACTATCACATGTTAGCATATGCTCTCATCATTTTCTCTATACTAGTTCTATGACTTCTATCTCATTTAAAGTCAAGGCCGGGTAGGAAATGGTTGTTTTTTAACTAATTTAAGGGATAAAAAAAATCCACACATGGCAGGATCATGTACCCAAATACATCACAATACCTTTTATAAACGGCTACCGTTCTGCTTTGATGAATAATCCAACTTGTGTATTGCTGCATATATTTATTTATCCATCGGCATTCTATCTTTGAAGTAACGTGATAGTGGGTTTAATAGGTGGAAGCTGCATATGATATGCTGCTGATGCAGAGCTTGTCACAGAGGAGAGCTGGGAAAGTTGCTGACAAATCTATCCGTTATGCAGATGTTAAGAAACCTGTAAATGCTCGTAGAATGGGCTCAATTCCTAATTGGTTGCAGAAGGCAGTCAGGGACTCGCCCGTTTCATTCCAAACACCATCTACTGGTGAGCTGGCTGTCCAAGCCGGGGTGTATGGAGCCCTAGCGGTCTTAGTATACGCAAATGGAGGCCCAACCTTTCCTGAAGCTGCTTATGCAGGAGGAGCAGATCTCCCTGGCCTGGTTTTGGCCACCAGTTTTGGAGCAACCTTGTACTTCATCACCAAGAAAAATGTTAACTTGGGTAACTCTCTTTGTCTCTCCCTCTCTCTCCACTCCCCTAAAAAAGTGAGTGGTTTGGTTACTTTGTTATGTTAGAAGAGGAAATAAGTGTAATGATCTCTTTTCCTGCAAGAGATGTCTAAAATATCAAAAGATTAGAGCCTGTTTGATAAGCTCTAAGATGGTTGAAGTGGCAGCACAATCTGCTGAGAGCCACTAGCCGTGGTGCAATTGGATGAAAACGTATTTCTTAAATAAATTACAGCAATGTATTTAGGCGAATGCAATGAACCTAATGGGTGTGCGGTGTCGTTGCAGGGAAGGCAAGTCTTGTAACAATTGGTGGGTTGGTGGCAGGGGCAGTGGTTGGTTCTGCTGTTGAGAGTTGGTGTAATGTTGATATTGTCCCATTTCTTGGCATACACAGTTCTGCAACTCTTGTGGCTGAATTCATTATTTTTTCTCAATTTTTGGTCTCTTTGTATCTAAGATAAATAGATAACAATGGGTCATTGAATATACACAAGTCATCTGCTTCATTTGTACTAGTACGTGTCATTTGCCACCTATTGTAGAAATGGAATAATTGTGTGCTTGCTTAATTAAATGTACAGCTCTGTTGGGTCTACTACTGCAAATGTCAAAAACCTTCTTTTTGTTGCTAATGTTGATCAAAAAACAGATCATTCAATCCTCACAAAAAAAGGGAAGAAAGAAAAGGACATAAATTAAGTGATGTACACAACTCCTAAACCTCAACACCACCATAAAAGTGTCATCTTTTAACATATTCATCAACTTGAGAATTTTTTTGAGAATTTTCCCAAGCACTTAAAACTTCATTGTACATTTTTAAAGCTGCTCTGGAAAACTCAGCCATGGACTCGAACACACTGCCAAACCCAGACTGAAACCCTCTCAATGTGATTCTCTGTGTTTCTTGCATGCTTTTCCGGTGTTCTTCCCTTTCCAAACCAACCCTCCTACTGAAATCATCCAACAAATCTTTCTGCTCCCTCAAAACCTCCGCCCTATGCTCCATCTCCAATTCTGCATTTCTGCTATCAGCAAACTTCTTAAATTCAAAAACTCTCTCCTCAGCCCTCTGGAATGCCAATGTCTTCCTCTCCAGTTCCTTTGACAGGCTGTCGACCTTTCGCTTGTGTTGCTGTTCCACTCCCTGTTGGACCCACAGAGCCCTTATATCTTTTGCACAAGATTTTAACGCACAAGAAACTGATTTTTCAGGCAAATTGTTCATGGCAGACAACCAATCACGGCAAACATTGAGAAGTGGGGGCCCGGCATTGGAATAGAAGTCGACGACAACAAACTTAGACAGCCAAGCATGGAGAGATTGAACATATGCTTTCTGGGCTGCAATGTATGCAGTGAAGCATGAACGCCAATTCTGAAGCTCAACCTCAAGCTGGAGGGTTGCAAGCCGATGAGAATCGTTGCAGAATTTCCCATAGGCAGGGCAGTTAAAAGTTGACACTTGGGACATGATTTTGTTCTGAAGCTCATGGGATTCCAACATCATTTTCCAACCTCTCATCATGCTGCCACCAACCAACCAATGAGTGAGATACACATATTCAACTTTATTACATAGTAAAAGACAGACCATTTCCCAATGAATCTGAAGAAATATGAATGGGAAATGTTACCCTTGAAGAAGTTGAATGACTTGAGGCTGTAGCTCCTCATCTCTGAGCTGTTCAATTCTTTTTGAAATTGTTTCTGCACTCCGAATCGCTACTATGATCCTGCTGTGCAATTCTTTTAATGTTGCTGCTCTTTTCTTTCCTTCTTCGGCATCTATTCTGGTGGCATCTTGGGTTCTTTTGAGTTTCTTGCATCTTTTCTCATACAATTTCCAAGTGCTATCCCCATCCTACTACCACAAGGCGATCAATACAAAACTACTAATAAAAGCCAGTCATCAAGAAAAGAAAGAGAAGTACTGTAAGTTAAAGAGGAAGCTCTAGTAAGCCATTTACCTTGACCTCTTCGTATAGCTTCTTCTCCCAAGCATAGAGCCTTCCGAGTGTCAGTGAATGGCTTCCGGATTCCCCAAAATCACCCAAGAGGTCATTTGAGAAGTCTGACATCCATGTTGAAGAGCTTCTTGAAGTAGACGCCACAAGACTACTCTTAGAAGACGACGACAATGAAGAATGAGCCGAGGGGGTGGGCTTCCATGTGAGAGTTATCAGTTTTGTTGTGATGTGTCCTATTGAAAATATTACCATCATGAATGATGATGATGAGATGCTGCTGCTTTAAGCATTTTTGTGGGGTTTTTTTTCCTCTTTTTTTTTGGTTTAAATAAAGTTGCATTGAATGTTCCATAATAATCATTGCATATTTCCCACCTTAAACTAACTAACTAAAAGCAAGCAAAATGAATATCAAGACTGCAATTCTTTTTATTTTTTTGGGGGGTTGGGTGGGAGAAAGTAAGAAAGCAAGCTCATCTGATATAAAATAACAACTTCAATACCTCTCAAATCCTCCAAATTTGGTTGGGTGTAAACCCAATTGGACTCCAACATCCTGGAGACTTCCTTGCCAGAATCATAAGCTTTTGAGAAATGATCCTCAATATCCTTCAATGCTTCAAGCAACTCTCTCCCTCCCTCCTCCTCCTCCTCCTCCAATCCTCTCTCCATTTCAGCCAATGCTTCTGTCATCCCCTCACTATGAAGCTCCTCCTTTCCCCCCATATCTGCTACTACTTTTCTGCTCTCCCCTCCCTTTACCTCCTCTCCCCCATTCTCCATCTTCTTCAACTCCACCTCCTCTTCGTTTTCTGCTCTCCCCTCTTCCATCATTCCACCACACTCCTCTTCTTTCTCCAGCTCCGGAATCCCTTCTCTCTCCCTCACCGCCTTCAAATCCTCCTCTGAGATCTGGTGGTTGTACACATTGAAAGGGCTAAAGAAATCCCAACCGCCATACCCACCAGCGGGTGGTGCCGAATGCTGCAACACCTCCTCCTCTCGAGGCATTTCCATGTAAAAATACTCACACACAGACGCCGCCCTTTCTTCCTTCTTCTCCACGTGGCGTATCTCCTCTCTCTCCTCCTCCCCCTCTTCTTCTTCTTCCCCGGAAGAATCAACACAGCAAGGGGTTTCTTTGGGGGTGGGAGTGGTAGTTGTCTGTTGAGAGGGTTTTTGCTGAAGAAAAAGTGGGGTTGAAGATGAAGTTGAATCCCCCGGAGGGGGTGGGAAGGTGATGAGATATGGGGAAGAAGGTGAAAAATGGCGAGCCACAAAGAGCTTGATGGCTGCGGAGACTCCATTCAGGGCTTGACAGTATCTATGGTGTGTATCTGCAAGGCTATACCTTCTCTCCACAGTAAGCTTCAGTTGCTTCTTTCTTTCTCTGCATATGGACACCACTCCTTCTCCTTCCTCCTCCTGCTTTACCTTGGAAGCCACACACCCCATCTCTCTCAAGAAATCTTGGGAATTTCGCAGAAGTAATCTTTTCTTCCTTCAATTAAAAAAGAAAGGAACTTTTTTGTCTTCTTAATCTTGGGGACTCAAACAAATTAAGCAAAGGTGAAAAATATGAACTATACCATTTAAAGGTAGTTTTTGGGGAAGAAGGGTAGGCAGGTTTTCTGGTGAAAAATGAAAAAAGCATGACCTATCTAGCTAAAAAAGAGAAGAAGAGCAAATGAAACAAGATTTGCTTCTGCAAGCCAATCCGCATGTGGTCAACTCAGAGTATAACTCGTACAATTCTTTTCTTCTTTTTCCATCTTTTGATTTTTACTTTTCAGCAGAAAAAAATGGTGTAGAAAGGCTGGTGGGGGTGAAGGAGGAGGAGGAGATGATGGTGGTGGAGTGGTGGTGCTCAGTAAAAAGAAAAGAAAAAAGAACACAAACTATAACTAGTACTAGTGTAGTGTCCAGTGTATAGCTGAGCTTTTTCCTCACTGTCTTTGTTAATGCAAATTTTTTCTTTGCCAGAATCTATTGCCAAAATCTAATGGAGGGCCTTTCTGGTACTTTGCGCAGAGACGTGAATTTTGTGGGGACAAACTTGGGCATTGGGCCGCCAACTTGTTCCGTTTCGTTTGACCATTTTTTTAAAATTTACTCAACTCCTTACATTTATTCGAGAGCTTGTTTTTAAAACCAGCACAAAAAACAGAGCTAATTTAAATGCTTGAGATTCTCTTTTGAGCAATACTCGAGCAATAGCAAAAAAGAAAATCACCAAATAAATACAATTGTAATATGTGAATTCAAAATATGTTTTTTTAATAATTTGAAACCATTTAATTCTTTTGGTGAGATTTATAAATAGAATTTGTGAATTTGTAATTTTTTGTTTTGATTTTAACATTTTTGTTCTCCTTTGGTCTTGTACTCCTATTTAATGTTCCTATATTTAAATCATATAGAGTATTATTTTTATTGTTGAAGTACATTTTTGTCTTAATTATTTATTAGAATGATAAAGTCGTGTCACTTCTTGTTTAATATGAAGTAAAGTTTTTTATATATATGCAGCACATAGTAATTTTTAAATAAATAAAATTTAAAATTTAAGCTCAAAAAATATGACCAATGTTTGTGATGCAAAAAATATGCGGAGTATGTAATTTTTTAAACTTTTTATTATTGAGTTCTGAATAGAATCATAAAAGGAATCTTCAGAAAAGTATCACACATCCTTATTCCTTTCAAAACCACCGTGAACACAAACACAGCGGATTAAAAGGGTGTTCGGAGTGATTAACTTATGGATAAACTGATTTTTACAAAAGTTGAAAGCAAAAGCACCCCATACCTGCTTCTCCAAAATGGTGTTCTATATACAAAATAGTGGTTGTGAAAAGCAGAAGCTGACATGTCAAACAGAGTAAAACCACTTCTACTCAAATCAGAAACTAAATTATTAAAAGCAGCACACTGTCAAACACCCTCTAATTGTCAATAGTCAATTTGATTCAATATGAAATGACGAGTCTGAATGGAGTGAAATACTATAGAGAGTACATCTACAAGTAGTTGTAGCAGTTTATTAGGTACCTGGTGAGCCTACCGAGTTAGGGGATCTGAAGAGAGTATCTTGATTATTGTTTTCTTCACACTTTTCTTTCTACACGTTATTTTATTCTTTTGTTTACTACAAAGTATTTCGCATAAATTTGTAACATTCTCATTTAGAAGAACGATAAGAAAAGCAATAATCCTCATAGTTGCATTCAAACGACTTTAAGAAAACAAAATAAAATAAGAATGACATAACAAAACAAGTTCCCGATGCGAACGGCATGTGCATCGCATGAACGAGAAAATGTGAGACCGTTAATAATGAACCCAATTGTTTAAACTTTATGTATAAAAAGAATTTGTATATCTCTAAGTTTAAAATTTGATGTTTTTTCTCCGGACATTAATTTTTTGAAATTCAGTATCAGAAATGTTTAAACTCGTATCGCTTTCACTCGCCAAATATATCCTTAATGTAAATAACTCTAAAGTTGAAAAACAATCTTTAAATTTAAATATTTTGTTCCTGGCGAATTTGCATGAACAAGGTGTGCGAATCATCTATGCCATGAGAGAGAGGAGAATTATGTTGCTAAGGAGTTTGCAAAAATGACACTAAATCAGAATAGAATAGTACCTTAGTTATTTTTATTCACTTTCTGAAAAGTAAATAATGTTTATCGATCACAATATAGGATTAGCAAGTAATCAGAGGTTTCGGAAAATTCAAAGACAAATAGTGCTTAAACTTTTATTCGCCAAACAATGTTAATATTCTCTCATTTAGCGGTCAAACTTTCAGAATATCTTATGTTTAATGTGTGCGTGCAAAATACCAGCTCCGTCCGAGAATGACCTTTTCCGGGTTGACTTGACATGGTTATTAAAGAATTGTAAAAAAGTATCAAAATTCCAAGAGTACGCCTACTTTAATTTTTTAAATCTTCTTTTATTATTAAAAATAAAAAAAGTATATTAATGATAAAATGAATGTGTATTGTTAAAATTTATCTTCAAAAAGTAGGCTAAAAGAAGAAATGAGAAGAATATTTTCGGATGGACCTAAAAAGAAAGTGAGCAAAACATTTGCGAAAGGAGAATTTATCAAATACAAGTAAGTTTTTAAAACGAGTTTTTCATTGATTGATGTCCACGATAGTAGAATTTTTTTTTGAATAATTCATGAAAATTCATGCCATTTTTTACTACACTAAGTTCCACATCAATTTGCACATTGCACACTCACACCACCTTCTAATCTTCTATCTCACATTTTAACAATAATTTAATTATTACATCTTACTTATACACATTATAAATTAAAATTGGAAAGTCAAGTACGTATACACTTTTATTTGTTCAATTAGTCAAAAATACCAAACCTACTGGATCAATAAACACAGTCCATCCCAGTCTAAAAAACACATCGGAGCACTCGGATTTTAGCGTTTGAAGCGAATCCGTCCGGCAAAGACGACGGGGCATAGCCCGGATACAGCAAGTTATCACCGAGCCACCCCCCACTATCATTCGAGCACGAACGAGAAGCACATAGCCATTGTCGTTCTACCTCCAGCCTCTTTTTGCCGACGGAGAAGTGACTCGAAAATCTTAGGGTTTATCGGACACGGGTCACGTCTACACACAGAAACCGAGGGGAAAGAGAGGGGACAATGGCGTTTTGGATTCGCGTCAAGGAATCTCAGATCAGGGTATTGTCAAACGGACTAAAAAGATGCTATCATCAAACACATAATCCGAGTAAACTTCACCCTTGTGGTGCCGTATCACATACTACACTTCGGCATCTGAAACCCATCCAGACGAATCGAGGAGAGTTTCTGAACAGTCTCAGGTTCTTCGCTGCACCAGTGCAGGCAATTTCTTCCTTCGTATTTAGCTCCATTGGATGCTAGCTCTCACTAAAGAGACATGATTTTAAAGGGCGTTTTTACACTTGTAGGTTAGTCAGAAGAAGGAAGAGAAGGACACAGACGGATTTAGATTGAATGAGAAGGTGACTGCACCTTTTGTTCGTCTAGTTTCTGATGAAGGTCAGACCATCTGACTCTAATTTCAAATTAGAGAGTGCTGCATATTTTTTATTCCTAGTGGTTAGGGAATGCTGGGCTTGATATATGCTTCAAAAGTAGTTTAGTATATGCCTAAAATATCTGTATTAATAATTTATTAGGGCTACATCCAATGGAGCTAAAAGAGTCATTTTGACAATATTTTAGCTTTTCGCTAAATAATATAGACTAAGAGAGTGTCTGGTAGTGCTTTTGGTTAGCGATTCTCAGCTTTTGTGTTGGATAGAAGCAGGTTGGTAATGTTTGGTAGTGATTTTGTTATTTCATTTCAGCTTTTGACAGAAAAGCAGAAGGGAGAACCACATATGAGATTCTTTTGGATTCTGTATTTAAAATAAAGAGTTTCCCAAAAGCAGAATCAATCCCAAAAACCCTCTGAATTGAAATAAAATTTCCCTTCTTACTTTCTTACAGTGTTTTCAAATGGTCAGAGACCACATAATCACCATGTAAACATGGAATATTACTCTTATACAGAGTACTAACTTGTGATCATTAGCTCAAGATGTTGTTTCTTAACATTGAAGTTATTGCTGCTCAGCAAAGCTACTAGTGAATGATAAGTCTATATATTTCAAAATGTTTAATGGCCTGATAAAAACATTTTAGTTTTCGCGCACTGTTAATTTGGGGGTTTGATGTAAGAAAATATGCAGGTCATGCTGTAGTATCGAGGTTTGAGGCTCTGGATCGTGCTAAGAGTCTTAATCTAGATCTAGTTGAGGTAAAATACTCCCCTAAAACATCACGCTGCATTCATGTTATATAGACAGGATTTGAACTCTTTTTATTTATTTATTGCATGCCTGCAGTACAGAGAAATCTAGACAAATTCATGGATGTTACTTTACATTCTCTCCATTAAACCAGTTATTGTGATTCTGTAGGTCGATCGAAGAGCTAATCCACCCGTCTGCAAGCTTATGGACTATCATAAGGAAACTTATCTTAAACAAGCAAGGGAGAAAGAGCAAGCCAAGAAGAAGGCAAGTCCTGTAGTTCTTTTTTACCACAGTACAGCATGTCTACACTTAGTCGATATGGTTTTAACCCTTTTTAGTACTTCATAGTAAAAATGTCAGATCATATTTTATTCAAGTCAGTCCATTGTTTATCAGTTTATCTAAGTCAGCCCACCTCTAATAAAAGTCTGCCTAATGCAGCCCTCTTTTGTAAAACTAAACACGGCAGAAAACACTCTCAAGACAGAGGTGTTCTCCTCTAGCCGACTAGCCCCAAATCCAGGCAACAAAAACAAGTGCCTTGTCTTGTGTTTTGGATCTCGCATAGCCTTGACAAGTTCAAGCAATAAAGGTTGCCTCTTCACCTGAGTGCTTTTCATGACTGACTTCAGGTGTCCTTAGGATTTGATTATTCTGCACGTTCTTAGACATCAAATACATTTTTGAACAGAACACCCGAGAATTACTTTGTTCTCTTTTATAGAGAATATGGATGGTATTGGCCCAAGACTAGTTAACAATTGAGCAGTATACCAAGCTTGTAAGACTGTGAACACACTTACACACATGATCCGTTTGCTATAGAATTTCCTTGCGATAATATGGAATCTCCCTGGAGTTTTTGTATTGGTTAATGCAGCCAACCTCATTAGTTTGTAATTAAGATTTTGACTTATATTGTTGTTCCTCTTCATTGGAGAGAATCTTTTTGTACTTAGATGATTAGTTTTTATATATTTTGCAGTCTGATTCAACTTTAAAGAAAGGTGGTAGCAAGGAAGTCAGATTTCTATGTAAAATTGTAAGTTTCTTTTTACATTTCTTTAAGAAATTCTGCACTACATTTTTACTCATTGTGGGCTGATAATTTACTACTCTCTATCCTGTAAAAAGGTTCCACATATCCCTATTAGTATAACGTTCCACTTTTCTTTTAAGAAAATAATTGTGTGGTATTGTGGTTCAAATTATCTCAACAAATTCCAACTACATAATTCCACCTCTCTTAATAATCGTGTCGGGTCAAATGTGGAGCCTTATTCTAGGACCGAGGGAGTATTTGACTATAATCACTCGCAATGATTCCCAGAATGCTTTATTGTTTGGTTTCCAATTTCTTAACATTTCTTCATAGCATTCTGATAAGCAACATTGGAACTAAGCATAATTTATTGGGATCTTGTTAAATCATTTGTCCAGTTTTTTGTCACTAGAGCTGTTATATTTTTGCTTAAAAGTTAAAACTTCTATATTAGTTGTGCATCTGTCTTATAGGATATACCAAACCAACATACACTCAAATGAAAATAAGCACATTGAATGAAGTGAATTGCACTCGTGAGAGTAAAACAGAGGGCATTTTTGAATGCATAATGATTGTAATATTTTTAATTGATTGATCATATCCCTTCATATTGTTTTATCCAGGAGAAAAAAGATTTGAAGACTAAAGCAGACACAATCAAGAGAATGATGGACAAAGGTTATCGGGTTAAGGTACTCAATTATCAGCCTCATGCACGGTTTCAATTCTGTATTGTGATGTTCCTTAACAAATGATCCCATGTGAGCTTTCATGGATGAAATCTGATTGCCAACGTAGCCCAAGCTATTCCCTTATATGCCAGGGATGAACTTTCGACACACATTTGAATTGCCAAGGTCTCCCAGTGACTAGTCTTACCCACCACCATATACTCTCATAGACACGGATTAAAGGGGAATTTTTTTTTTTTCAAAACGCGAACTAATAGACCTTTTATCTATTTCCTGTTGTTGTCAAGCAGTGTATGGCTGTAAGCAATGGTTCTGAGACCGAAAATCTAGGAGAAGCGCTGTCACGTCTCTCTTCCCTGGTAAGATTATAGTATTATACGGAGTAGTTTGATTATTTAGCATATGTTTGGATCCCGGAAAATGATAGGAAAAGAGAGAAAATACTAATGGAAGTTATTTTCTTGTGTTTTGTGGGATTGAACTGGGTTTGTTGTTGTTTAGATTTCATTCTCTAAATACTTTTTTTTTTCAAACAATTGTTTGAACCAACGAGTTAATCTCCTGTACATTTAATTCCTTCAAAATTCTCCTCCTATTTTCTTAGTTTCTTCCATTATGGCTTCATGTGCCTTTATTCTCTCTGAAGTTGAAAGTGGTGCTTTTGCTACAGATAGAGGATGTTGCATTGGTTGAAAGTGGACCCCACGTGGAAAAGAAACAGGCATACATTGTGGTCAGGCATGCCAAGTTTGGTCCATTGAAGAAGGGTTCACAAAAGAAAGCCGTCTCCAAGGTTGACGATACATCATCTTCTTCACTTTCTGATGACGGCGAAGATATGACCGGGGAAGGAGAGCAGTCGGTTTCTGCCGAGGGCAGAAGTGTCATAAGACAGCCACCAAGCGGATCTGATTCTGTTTCATTCCAGGCTCCGGTGGAGAAAGAAAATAGGTACAGACGAGAACCACCACCGCCGCCGCCAGTAGAAAATAGGTACAGGAGAGAACCACCAGGGCCGCCGCCGCCGCCACCAGTAGAAAATAGGTACAGAAGAGAGACCACACCGCCACCAGGGTCGTCTTCATCTTCACCACCCACAATAGAAAATAGGTACAAAAGAGGGAGTGCGCCAGCAGCATCATGGCGGGCGGCACCTCCTGGCGGGGGAGAAGAAAGGAATAATAGTAACAGAAGGGAGCCACCGCCGCCACCCCAATTTAGTGGGTTCACAGATTCACGCAGATCTCCACCATCAGGATATGGTAGCTTTCATCTTCCAAAACCTGAGAGTGCTCCCGGAAAAGAGAATGTAGCAAGCGGAGGACTTACTAATAGATACAAACAAGAAAGAAGATAGTGGCAGTTCTGCAAGATAGTCCATGAGCAGCACTTTTTTTTTTTTGGCATTTTGAGGAGATGATTATTCTGTTCTGTTCTGTTCTGTTCTGTTCAGAAATTTGTTTTGTAATTACTTTTTACGTATCATTTCGAATGAATATACATACTGTGCCTGTGTGACATAATAATGAAATGTTTTAAATTAGTTAATTAACATTTCTTTTTTTTTTCTCCTAGTCAAAATATGCTACTCCTATAGCACTTATCAGGGGAAAAAGATTCGATTGCTTGCACACGAAGGAAATAATCAATCTTTTTTCCATGTTTTTGTTTGAATGGATCTCCTTTTAAATGAATGAAACACAAGTAGCCTGTAATTGTAGCAAGTATATATACTTGTCCGACCCACCCCACCCCCTGTAGATAGTTTGTCTGCGACTGAATAGGTTCTATGGCTTTCATCACCCTTTTATGTGTATTTTATCTTGCTACGTTTTTGCTTCTGGTTATATTGCAGACCCCATTGCAAAAAAAGACGACTTCGACGGAAGAGGAGGAGGAGGAGCAACTTGCAGCTCCTCCTCATTCCAATTCGTTGTCGTCCTCCATTGATCCCAATGTTTTGGAGCGTGAGTTTCTTCTTTCTATGAATCCTATGCGCCATCCCATTAAGTGTCTTACCGTCTAGTTCAATGACCCCAAATCGTATCCTAAATTCTACTACGTATCATTTAGCGGTAATTATAATTTTTGGATTTAATCTAATGTATACTTGAGGATATATTGGGTTTGAAAGAGATTGCATGTCTTGTGGAGGAGGGAGGAAATGCAGGAGAGGTGAGAAAGATTGCAAAGGCAGTGAGGTTAACCATGGGATTGAGGAAGCTTATTAATGCTTCTGTGCTGTCTTCTTTCCTCAACTATGTATCCGCAGGCAGCTATCAACTCATTGTAAGTACGATACTTAATCGATCAATCTTATATTGTCGGTCTCTCTTCATCTTCTTCGTCGATCTCTGCAACAATGAATTATAGGGGGATGAAATTGTACAAGTTGATACTGCAAAGCAACAACTTTTATTGCCGGAGCTTGAGATTTATTGCTACTTGCTTCTTCTTATACATCTGATAGATCAGAGAAAGTATAATGAGGTACGGTACGATCTAATACAAATCCAACAACACTACTCAATGGATTCCAATTTTCACATTGGCATTCTTTCTTTACAGGCAAAAGATTGTTCTTCAGCAAGCATTGCTCGACTGAAACTCTTCAACAAGACGACAATTGACGTTTTAGCTTCTAAGATCTACCACTACTATTCTTTGAGCCATGAGCTCACCGGTCATCTTTCTCATATCCGACGGTATACACACATTTGGAATAACCACACATCTGATGCTTTGTAAGCCATTCGTTACTTTCGAATAATATCTTTATTCAAATGGTAACTTCTTTTGAAACAGTAATCTCCTTAATTTGCACCATATCGCAACACAGAGAAACGACAAGCTGGGCCAGGTGTGTCTTGTGTACTCCATAACCCAACTCTTGATCCTATTATCAACTTTTTTTGGGTGTACTTAATTCGCTTGATGCAGATATGCAATGCATTATGATGCAGGAAACCCTTTGTAATCTGCTATTACGGAATTACCTTCACTACAACCTATATGATCAAGCAGAGAAATTTAGGTCAAAGGCACCCCATTTCGAATCTCAATCGAACCCACAGGCAAATCTCCAACATCTTTCATTATGCCATTTCGAATCCCCATTGATTTTTTTTATTTGTCGTCCAGTTTTGTCGGTACCTTTTCTATCTTGGAAAGATAAGGACCATCCAGTTGGAGTACACAGGTGCTAAAGAGTGTCTCCTCCAAGCTGCCCAAAGGGCACCAGTGTCCACCGCGCTTGGGTTCCGAGCTCAATGCAATAAGTGGGCAGTTCTGGTTCACTTATTGCTCGGAGAAATCCCTGAAAGAACTGTTTTTATGCAGAAGGGAATTGAAAAAGCACTAAGGCCATATTTTGAGTTAACAAATGTAAGTATGAGGAGTAGGTTTTACATCTGTCAGCTCATTCTATGGTGCTAAAATGCAGCTGATCAATTTTAGGCTGTTCGCGTTGGGGATTTGGAGCTGTTCAGAGCCGTAGCTGAGAGGTTCTCAAGCACTTTCAGCAACGACAGGACTAACAATGTGATTGTTAGGCTCCGGCATAGTGTCATTAGGACAGGGTTACGCAATATAAGTATCTCATACTCTCGAATCTCATTGTCTGATGTGGCAGAGAAGCTAAGACTGGATTCTGAAAATGCCGAAAGCATCATAGCAAAAGCAGTTAGAGATGGCGCCATTGATGCCATATTGGATCATGCTAATGGAACCATGATATGTAAGGAAAAAAGTGAGCCTCATATGGATTTTGATTCTAGAATCAGTTTTTGTCTTAACATGCATAATGAAGCCGTCCGTGCTCTTCAATTCCCGAAGAGAAGGGCAACTGCAAGAAAAGGAACTTGTAAGCATAGAGGGAAGGATGAAGATTTCTGAAAGAAATTTCTTTATGAGCAACAGCTTGGTGCTCCTCCGGGTTCTTTGATTCATGTATTGTACCGCTGCCTCATTAGGTAAAGTGATGTTCCAATTTCCATGTATAGATTGAATATTAGGAGTCTTTTTTGCAACCCATGGAAATCTTACCTTTCTATGCTCAATCACTCCACCATGAATCTCACTTCATTTTACTCTCGCGAGATATGTACACTATGTTTGGTTCAAGGATTTTGGAGAAATGAAAGGAAAATGATATGAAAAAACAATTTTACCTGTTTGGCTATGGAATAAAAGAAAAGAAAAGTGGATGAAAAATAAAATGAAAGGATAAAATAAGCTACAAGGCAGGAAAACAAAATTCCTTCCATTTTGGTGAGGAAAAGGAAAGAATTCTTTTTCTTTTCTTTTCCTTCCTAATTCCTTGATCCAAACATAGTGGCAATGAGAAACAAAGTAAAGCATGCTATTTGGAAATCCCTCTGAGCATCTTTTATCCATATAATCCACAACTTCACATAGTAGAAATTCTAAAGAAATCTACACAAACATGCTTGAAATGAACATACACTGAAATTGAGCATTTGGGGGTGGGGTGGAGGTGGCGGGGCCTATAGATAAATGTCAAAGACGAAGTAGGATCTGAAAGATGCATAAACCCTCCAGGGTGCCAAACTCTGATACACATTGGAACACCAACACAAAACCAAACGGAAATTGCATAGTTGTCACAAAGGATCCTTTGTGTTGTTAATCAAGCAGATGTCAAACCAAATGATTTGACAATATTGCTCACGCTCTCTGCAAATATTCTGGATGTTATTTTCTTACCAGGGACATGAAATGGGTTTGAAACAGCATCAACATATGCAGCATGAAATCTCCTGAAAAACTGCACCCCTAAAATAGAGTAAGTAACCTGGCATTGTTCTAGAGATACAAGGAATTCGTTTGAAGGAAGGGATCAATAAAGCAAGCCACAATCTGAAAGGGTTATTAGTACATTTGCAGTCACATAATGCACTAGAGCTAACATTTCACACATTCTCTGCAAAAGCATATGTATGCATGCCCAGAAAAGAATTTTTTTCTCAAGCATTCAGAGAGAAGATGAATAACATTTCACTCTTTCTTCGCACCCGAATAAAGTCATATATAGTGCAATGGAACCATTTCAGTAGTCACAGCAGAGACATACATAGTATAAAAAGAAAGCTCAGTGAGAAATATGACTTACATTTCTTACATCTGCATCACGGACATCGAGATCTGTTGTCACTAATATGAACTTCACCTTAGTGTTTGTCAAATAACCATACCTGAATAAATCATGACATATGGTGCACTTGAGAGCAGACTAATAGACAGGGTGTGGTTATTATAATCCACCAGTGTCTCTTCCAATTAAAATAATATGGCAGATCTAAAGAAGAGAAAGAGAACAAACTGAACTTGACAACCCTTGCAAATGGAAGGCATAACAAGGCAAACCTGTATACTCACACTTTATAATTCTCTGTTGGGTAAAGCAGACCAAGAAATGTCTCATTCAATGTAGGACCAGTTTTTTTGGGATTATTCACTGCATTTGAAGAAATGCTGCACCCGTCATCAACCAATGACAAAAGATTGTGGAGCATGACAAATGCTATCCTAACCAACTCTAGATTAAGCACACGCATTGGTCTGATTTCAGTTACACTACCAAACAAAATCTACAACTAACTCCACCAAATCTATAAAGATAGGTAAGGGCAGAATAACTGATTGGTGCATGTTTGTAGATAATGAAATTATAGCCTAATACAAAGAACCTCTTTCGTCAACAACGTCAAGAGAGCAGTGAACTATGTGATGAAGCTTTAGGGCGTCATCAGCTTCCGTGAAACTTTGTATATACAGTGGATTGTTCTGCCCGCAGGGAAAGACCATGAGCAGAATCAATAGATGAACAACTTGAGTTCCATAAGAAAATATCGGAGGAAACAAATCTCTAAAGAGACAGCATATTTACCTGGTGTCCGACAACTGCAACACAGACTATCATCTTTGATAATCCGATCACTTTGCCCAATTGGAGTATCAAACTGCAGACAGAAACAAGAGAAGAAGCCATAAAAACATGGAAAATAGTCATTCATATAGACATTTCCCCAAACAAAATTACTCTAGGTTGAACCACTAGTGGCCTTCAAATTATTTTTAAAAAACTACGGGATACTTTCCTATGCAAATGTCTAACATAACACTCCGTATGTGGGAGTAAATTAAAGGCTCTGTATTTCCAATTTCGCCTAGAGAGCTACGTTCAACAGCCAGAACTGGTTTAGACCATGTGTGAACACAATTCACCAGATTGAGATCAAATATCCAAGAAATTTAGGGTAAAACAACATCACAGCTTCAATTTTTTTTGTCCAAAATCGAACAGAAATACGCCACGCATGAACCAACTTTAGAGAGACAACAATCAGATGCTGCGACAAATCAGATATTCTATCATAAATCCTAATATTCCAGTTCGAAAATGAAGTTTTAGCAGTTTACTCTCGTAGATCCGTGGTTGTCGCCTCTGCTCTGCTTTCTTCGCGTTCGAATATGCTTGTGTCAAAGTGTAAGCTCTGGCCTTCTCTCTCAACGTATTTTTCTAAGAGGCAATGGGAGTGTCAACAATAAAAAAACCACTCCAAATTTTTCACTATTTTTTTTTAATTTTTGGGAGTGTGATGGAATAAAACAAAACACACTCTCTCCAGACACTAGGTCGGGATCTCTTTGAAAACAACCTCACTATTTTTGACACTACTCTTGTCGGATTCAAGTGGATTGTCGTTGTTGTACTTTTATTAATTTTAAATTTTATTATTTGTATTTTAATTAGTATAAATCAAATTTTAATCTTCTATTGCAAATGAAATTTCTAATAATTTGATGTGAACTTTAAATACACCAGAATATTAAGCTAGAATAAAATATAAAATTTGGATATCATTCGTGATCTCTTTATTTTTTATTGTGCTTATTTACAAATCTCGAAAAATATTGACATTAAAATTGGAGTAATAATTTTCAAATTGATAAAGAAAATTTAAAACCTAAAAAGTAATGAGTAATGAGAAAACACAACTCGCTAAGACCATGTTCTCCTCAATTTATTTATTTTCCTTATTACTCATTCTTATTGAAATCAGATCAGATTAGACCATATCAGAAATAACTTTAAATATAACTACATTCAGTTTAGATCAAAACTTATTCCAATCAAATCAGAACCAATCAAATTAGGTGAAGAGAACACATGACTTTAGTCTTTTTGTTCAGGCTCCCATAGTGTGACGGGCGGTGTGTACAAGGCCCGGGAACGAATTCATTGCCGTATGGCTGATCGGCGATTATTAGCGATTCCGACTTCATGCAGGCGAGTTGCAGCCTGCAATCCGAACTGAGGACGGGTTTTTGGGGTTAGCTCCTCCTCGCGGGATCGCGGCCCTTTGTCCCGGCCATTGTAGCACGTGTGTCGCCCAGGGCATAAGGGGCATGATGACTTGACGTCATCCTTACCTTCATCCGGCTTATCACCGGCAGTCTGTTCAGGGTTCCAAACGAAACAATGGCAACTAAACACGAGGGTTGCGCTCGTTGCAGGACTTAACCCAACACCTTACGGCACGAGCTGACGACATCCATGTACCACATGTGTCCGCGTTCTCGAAGGCACCCCTCCCTTTCAAGAGGATTCACGGCATATCAAGCCCTGGTAAGGTTCTTCGCTTTGCATCGAATTAAACCACATGCTCCCATTTAGATTTTTGTATTCAATTTTTTTAATAGTTTTGATGGTAAATTACGAAAAAATACATTGAATTTAATAATTTTAATAATGATACAAGTATCATATTGTATGTTAGGTACTAGGGAGTACTTTGTAATTCCCTAACTCTTAAATTCTCAGATGCCTTTCTTCACCTGTTCTCCTCCTCCTCCTCCAATCACCTGCTTTCTTTGCTTATGAACCAAGCGAGGGCAAACGAGCGATATCAGCTGAGCTTCCCACATTTCTCTTCTTGGAATTCCGAGGGGCGCTTCTTCATGCGAATGATTCGATCAAGCTAATCATATTTATACTGAAAAAGAAGTGGTCCGCGCCAGCAGTAGCGCCGATTGGAGGAGAAAGAGATATCGGGGAAGATTATTGATTCATCGAGAGCCGTCGTGAAGCCTTCTTATTTATGATCACAAGCTCGTAAGTTGTTGTCCGTGGTTATATTCCATTGCAGCTTCCTCCTCATTCCTGGACTTCGAATCCGAGCAAAACGTTTTCAAATCGGGACCAGAGGAATTATAAAATCTAGGCAGCAATCAATGGAATTCACCGAATAATATCTGTCCCAAATATATTATCTTATTATTCGGGACTTTAGTTTCTTCTTCTTCCTGGAGCGTCTCCAATTCTGAAGGTATATATTTTTTATTTCTCATCTTTCATACCCGTCCGAAGGTATATTTTATACCTATCCCTCTTTTTTTTCATTTAATCTTGAATGAATCTGACATATCATAATTTCATATACGAGCACAATTTATCTGAATGCTGTAGTAGTTATGTATTTTATTTTGCATTGTGATCTTCTCCATTGAGCCTACATATATATAACTATGTATCCGGGCGAGTTGTTTTCATATTGCCTTTTGTTGTTTTGGAGCTTCACAGATGCTTTGACCATATCTTGGGAATCTGGAGCTCCTGTAGCACTCTAGCTATTAGTGCAAATGATTTTTCTGATAAAGATGAACTTTGTCTGCTGGATATTAAAAACATATAGAAAAATTAGTTTATTTCAAATGGAGATGAAAGTATTTTTTTCACAGTACTCTCATGAATTTGTTAGATGGAAGCCGGAGGAATCCAGGAGGCTTCTAATGTTGATGGACCTGCAATGACTACAAAGAGCAATTCCAATTTGCAACAAGGTGGTTCTGCTTCAAACGAGCATAATTGTGATCCCAACACGAGATCTACATGCAAACCGGATGATGTTCCCAAGAATGTAAAATGTGTACCCTATATCTTCAGACAAGATGTTGTGAAAAGTAAAACGGATGGCAAAATAGGGATAGTGGCTGAAGCTGCTGGTGACTCCGACTCAGATTCAGACTCAGATAGTGGCATTAGTGAGGATGAAGAAGAGGAGGTAGAAGATGAAAAAGAAGAAGATGAAGAAGAAGAAGAAGAAGATGATGATGATGACGGCGATGACAACAATGATGATGATGCTAAGGGCGTTGAAGGAAAACTGGACAGTAATGAAAACACTGAGGGTTGCCATGGCGAGAACACAGACAGTAACCACAAAAGTGATCGTCTTTTAGCTGATCAAGTTAGAGTAATCTGGTTGGATGAAACTGAGTCGGTTCTATCTAGTAATGATGTGACAGTCATTGATAGGGGATTTCTACCAGGGGATTATGTTGCTGCTGCTGCTTACCCAACAAGCCAAGCTGGCCTCGTGGTTGACGTTAATATTTCAGTTACTTTACTAAGACATGATGGTTCTTTTGTGAAAGACATCTCAACCAGAGACTTGAAACGCGTTAGGGAGTTTGCAGTTGGTGACTATGTTGTGCTAGGCACCTGGCTTGGTAGAATTGATGATGTTTTAGATAATGTGACTGTGATGTTTGATGACGGTTCTCTATGTAAAGTTATCAAGGCAGATCCATTACGCCTTAAACCTGTTGGCAAGAATAACCTCGAAGATGGGAGTTTCCCTTATTACCCAGGTCAGCGTGTGAAAGCAAGCTCTTCATCAGTTTTCAAGGACTCAAGGTGGATATCTGGCTCATGGAAAGCTCACCGAGTGGAAGGCACAGTAACTAAAGTTACTGTTGGGTCTGTGTTCATTCATTGGATTTGTTCTGCTGGATATGGACCTGATTCTTCCAGTCATCCAGCTCAAGAGCAAAGTCCCAAAAACTTGAAAATGTTATCGTGTTTCACACATGCAAACTGGCAGTTGGGTGACTGGTGTCTTCTTCTTTCACCCCCTCCATCTTCTTTAGTCTTTTTGGACCACAGATTATCGAAGATGGATCTTTATGGTTCTACGAAAGAAGAAGCTTCTAAATCTGCACAAGCAGGTGCAGATTGTGATTCAGAGGGGTCACAATGCAATAGTGAATCCATAGAAAATGATACCGACACTTCTTTGGACTTGAATTGTGACAAGGGGACTCTGGAATCTACTACAGGTGGTAGTACATTGCCTGGATCAAAAGAACCAGTCCATGAGAGTTGGCCACTCCACAGGAAAAAGATTCGTAGAGCTGTAGTCAGGAGGGATAAGAAAGTTCGGAAAAAGGAAGAGAATTTTGAACGAGCCCTTTTGATTGTGAATACTATGTCACACATTGATGTAGCTTGGCAAGATGGAACAATAGAACGAGGTTTGGCATCCACATCCTTGATTCCTGTAGATAACCCAGGAGATCATGAATTTGTTGCTGAACAGTACGTAGTAGAGAAAGCTTCTGAAGACACTGATGATGTCAGTGAAACTAGACGTATTGGTGTTGTAAGAAGTGTGAATGCAAAAGAGCGAACAGCCTGTGTGAGGTGGTTAAAACCAGTTGCCAGAGCAGAGGATCTCAGAGAATTTGATAAAGAGGAAGTGGTTAGTGTGTATGAGTTGGAAACACATCCTGACTATGATTACTGTTATGGAGATGTAGTTGTTCGGTTGCCATCTGTTTCTGTTCCAGCACAAGTCAGAACTCTGGAGAACCCTGTTGATGATTGTAATCCACTAGTTGGTCCAAATGAGGAGAAAGAAGATCTGGAAATGCATTTGGGATGCACAAATGATGGAAGTGCATTGGCTGATGAGTCTCCTACCCTGTTTTCAGATCTCTCGTGGGTTGGGAACATCATAGGGCTAAACAATGGAGATATTGATGTAATGTGGGCTGATGGGATGATATCAACGGTATGTGTAGAGCTGTAGATCATGTAGGAGGTGACAATTTCTCTATCTTTTGTTTCACATTGAAAGTGTCACTTTTAACTTTTTTCTTGGAAATAATTGAATTGTTGTTTTGTCATCCAATGCCAATGGAGTTGAAAGAGCCATGTTTGACAATGTTTTTCCTTCCGGTAAATAATGGACTAAATCATTATGGCACATTAAACTTTCATTTATTCTTTTGATGAAGTTGTGGGAAGTAAATGCATCAAGGGTCTAACACATCAATGCTTCACGGGTCTAACGGGAACAATCTCCTCTATTTTTTATAGGGGTGAGGTTGCGTACATCTTGACCCCCCAAAGACCCCAACGGAGGTGGGATTATATTGGATTGTGGTTGATTTTATTGTCAAATTGAATTGTTGTTTCACTTTCCAAATTACCAAACTACTCCCTTCACATTTAGAGAAAGGATCTTATTAGCCCAATCTTTATAGTCACTACATTGAGTTGAAGTCATTGTGATGGGTGGTGAACATCACAAATATTGCATAGTATATGCTGCATTTGGTCTGATCAGGCAATGTGCTGCTAAGAAATTAATCTAATTCATTACTGACTTCTTGATTGTTCCTAGACTATTGATTCCTCTGTTGCACAAGATATTTAAGTCACTCTCCTACTGCATATAGCATCACAATGTGATGAGGAAACTCTTAACTATCGGTCATCTATGTTTCCTCTTAGAAGTATATGGATTATGGATTTACTGTCTTCTTGTGATTTTTTTTTGCTGGTAATTTTCTTTTTATAACAAGAAGCAACATCTATCATGCATTAATGGAGTTTTCAATTTGTTAGGTTGGCCCACAAGCAATTTATGTTGTTGATCGTGATGGTGATGATTCAGTGGCTGCTTCTGGAAGTTACATTAGTGATGATGAAGCAAGCTGGGAAACAGTTGATGATAATGAGCTAAATAGCCTAGAGAATGCAAACGAGGTTGGTCAGTTCCAGAACATTGTGATCAATACCATTTTAATCATATGCTTATGGAACATTCAAGGATGTGGTTCATTTGTCCATCACATTTACTTGCTATATTTGGGGCAGACTTGGGGTTTGGATGCTGTTACTATCCATATAATAGAACTTTTCTTTATTCCCTCCAATACAAGTTTTAAAAAACAAGGGCAAACTCTTTCTTGTTAAAAATGACATTGTGTTTAGAAGCATCAATACATAAGTACACGGATATGGGGAATATCAAAGAAGTTGAGATCTTTTGTCTTATAACTTATCTTGATTTCTGAAAGTTTTATTTGACAACAACAACAACCCAGTTGAATCCCACAAATGTAGGGTCTGGGGAGGGTGTGTGTACACAGATCTTACCCCTACGTGAAAGTACAGAGGGAGTTTCCAAGAGAACCCCGACTTGAAAGTTTTATTTGACTATTAATAGTAAATACTCTGCATCTGCAAAATTTACCTATTGATGAAATTCTTAAATTACTTGGTAATTAGTAACCTTGATCACATATTGAAACTTAGAAGAGGAAAAATCACAGAATTTGACTCATTCCATATTGAAAGTTAGAAGAGAAAACACCATAGAATTTGATTCATTCCTGAATTGAAAAATTTATGCAAGATAATTTGTTGTTTACACATCAAACCACATACCATAATGTATATAGTGTTGAACAACATCTTCTACCTTATAGGACCCTGGTACTCAAAATGCTACTGGTAACATTATTGAGACTGAAGGGAGTGCGATGAATACAGAAAGGGCTGGAGTAAATGGAGCTCTGGCTACTGCATTGGGGTTTGTATCCAGGCTAACGTTAGGAATATTCTCAAGGGACAGGACCAAAACAGATTCCCTAAGCTCAGATTCCAGACTTGAAAGTGAGATCCAACACCCTGAATGGGATAGAGGAATGGGTCCTGTTGATGATAAATGCTGCCAAAGTCCAGGTGACATGGGTAACAGTGGAATGATTGATGTTGTGGAGGCCATACACCATTCAGATGTGACAGAAGCTGCATGTAACATAATGGCAGAACCAACTAGTGAACTAGTACACCATGCAGCTGGGGCATATGCTTTCAAAAACTTTGATATCACAACTGATCCACTTGATCATTATTTTGTCGGTGCTAGGGATCAGGTTAGTTTGCTTGGTTTTTATTCATACTGTGGATAATCCGCTCTTATACTATAATTTTCTTGCTTATTGTATACCCTCTTTACGCTGTGAGGGTGTTTGGGGGGGGGGGGGAGGAGGTCCTTAAGTACAAAATTAAACCCTGCTCGTACTGTTAGACCAAACGTTCCTGTTCCACCTGATCTCAACCAAAACCTCATTGAGGTCTTCTCACTGAAAAAAGCAGTGTCTCATACTCAATTGACAATTATCATGGTGTCAGCTGATTTGCAACAAATAGTTTTTCATTGTGACCTATCCATGTATTTGTAGAACACTGGAAGGAAGTGGCTTAAGAAAGTTCGGCAAGATTGGAACTTCCTTCAGAATAACTTGCCAGGTAACTTAATCATTTTTCCAAATCAATGTTGAAACTGTGTGGTTCTTGCTTTGCGTGTTGATAATTTGATACAATTCATATGATTTGCTTTTACGTTGGATATTTTTCAACAGATGGTATATTTGTGCGTGTGTATGAAGACCGCATGGATCTTGTGAGGGGGGTGATTGTTGGACCATATGGCACACCTTACCAAGATGGTTTATTTTTCTTTGATTTTTATCTTCCACCAGAGTACCCTGATGTTGCACCGGTAAGAGTATTTTTTGCTTGAAGAACTCTTTGGGCATGTAATTATTCAAATTTATGTACCCCCCTTCCATCCAAATAATAATAATATGGAGCAACAATGATAATAATAATAATAGTAAAAGTAAATAAACTCAATGACCTTGAAAGAATCTGCTTCCCTCTATAAAGCCAATATGTATTCATTTAATTCAAATTCATTTTTTGAGCTCCTTTTCTTGCATTGTAGTCAGCATATTATCATTCTGGAGGGTGGCGAGTTAATCCAAACCTATATGAGGAAGGAAAAGTTTGCCTTAGCCTATTGAATACCTGGACAGGTAAAGGAAATGAGGTTTGGGATCCTTCGTCCTCGAGCATAGTTCAGGTCCTAGTTTCACTACAAGGGCTTGTTCTAAATTCCAAACCATATTTCAACGAAGCTGGATATGACAAACAAATTGGAACTGCTGAGGGAGAGAAAAATTCGTTGTCTTACAATGAAAACACATTTTTGTTGAACTGCAAAACAATGATGTTTCTGATGCGGAAACCCCTTAAGGTGATTCTTACTTTTGTTCCTGAACTTGCCAAGTTACTGTTTTTTTGTTTTGTTTTAAGATATGTTTGCATCTTTTCTGTGTGGGGGTCAAGTATGTTTACACCCACCCCCATCCCGTATACACACCCCATTTATGTGATTCCACTGGGTTGGATGTTTTGTGATATTTTTGTGCTCAGTTACCCACGGTCCACCTATCTTCTGAGGTAATTGTTAGTAGTAGTAATTGTTATTGATTTTTATGATATAGAGTAATCATATAGCTTACTTGAACTTGATCTTGGAGGAAGAGGAAAAATGTACATAATTATCTTTACTGCTCTATGATTTCTTGTCGTTTTCTTTCTTCAATGTTTGTAAATTGTTATGCAACTTTCCACACATGTAGAGCTGATTTTTCTCATTTGATTGATTGTATGTATGCAGGACTTTGAGGAACTTGTTAAAGAGCACTTCAGGAGGCGGGGTTATTATATTCTTAAAGCATGTGATGCGTATATGAAGGGGTGCCTTATTGGCACACTAACCCAAGACGCATCTAGCAGCAGTAATAGCAACACACAATCAAACTCGGTTGGTTTCAAGTTAATGCTAGCAAAGATTGTGCCAAAACTTTTCCATGCTTTGAGTGAAATTGGAGCAGAATGCGACGAGTTTAAGCATCTCCTACACTGTGCACCATCATCATAAAGGGGTAATTCGGTTCGTTCAGTGCTGCGTTTTTTTCATACTAAGCATTTTCGCATGTGAATTATGCTATATTTTGGTTCTCTGCAGATTTTGTTTGAAATGTTCAACAGCGTTGGGAAATTATTTTACGGGGGGATCCCCCTCAAAACATGAGTGACTAATTTCACTCTTTTTTTGGGCTTGGAAATTTAGGCAGGGAGTTGTACACTTTTGCTGCTTTCATTTATTGGTGTTTTTTTAAGGGGAGATGTTGTAAATTCTGCAGCAGATTTTGGATTTTAGTGAGGATTACTTTCACAGTTTAAGTTTGTATCATACAATGCCTATATTCGTTTGTGTTGAGGGTGAGAGCTTTTTTTTATAAAACAAATTGTTTAGTGACGAATCAATTCATGTTTCAATTGCTCGTACAGAAAGCGTGGCAAAATGGGCACTTGATCCCACCGAGAGTATGATTTTGGTTTTGACACTCTTGGGTCACATTATGCTCATTAATGATAATCACATGGATCACGCCTGAAATAGTAAATGATGGGGGGATGTCTACAAAGAGGATACAATAAAAGAAATGTTAGAGCAACTATAATGGGTCTTGTATATTGTAAAAAAAAATACATTATACATACAAAACACTATAGCAAAATTATCCCTCCAATGAGTAGTGCAAAATTAACACTATATTGTAAAAAGTAAGTCTCACCTTGTATTAGAACACTACATGCTATTCTCATCTTGTAAATTTATTTTTTCTATATATTTATTAAAATACATTTATATTTCATGTTTCTTATGAAAATATTCAATATATGTATAGTTTGAAGTACATGTACCATAAAAATATAAATACTATCACAAATAAATAGTTTAAAAGTAATAAAATATAAAAAAAAAAGTAAATTATTTAAGAGATATGGTTGGAATAGCTATGAAAAAATGGATTGCTGAAACACATTTGGTAGTGTAAAATATAATACTACCTCTGTTCCGCTATATTCGTCCACTTTTGATTTTTGGAATTGTTCATCTAAGCACTTTGACTCATCAAATTCTCTCAATGTGTAAGCCTAAAAATAATCATGTGTGATCTTGTTTGATTCGTCTTAACATATAGATTATTACGGAGTAATATATAATTTTTATAATTTTTTAATATACAAATTATAAGATAAAATGGATTAAAGAAATGCATTAGATAGTGTGCCAAAAGGTAAGTGAACAAAGACAGTGGGACGGAGGGAGTATCTACTATCAAAGTTAACAATATCCATTGAAGATGCTCTTATGATCACAAATAAAGTGATTACAAGGTTTATAAATTTACTCTTTTGAATCAGATTAAGAAGACAAGCAAAAAAAAAGATGTGGTCAGATACCAGTAATTAAAAAAAATTAATGCTCATAAAAAATGTAATGGTGAGGGGTGTTGATATAGACATATAGTGGTGTGTTCGTCACATGCATTGGAAACGTTGGATTGGATTGGAGGGAGGGTGGGCCCCGCCGCGTGACAGTATGAAGTTTGAACCAAATGAAAGTGGGTGCCAGCTCTGCTCCCGGGTCTGGTCTGTCTGTCACCTCTGCACCGTTCTCTGCCCCCTACCCGCTCCCGGACAAGAGTTTCTGTTTTTGTTTTTTATTTTTGAAAAAATGCTAGAGGTACATTAAAAAAAGCAAAAAAAAAAGCAAAAGAAAGGCAAAAAATTTAAAAAAAATAAGTAAATAAAAATCAAATAAAAATGTATAGTAGAGAAGAAGGTGATGTACATTTGGGTTTACCTCTAGCATTTCTCTTTATTTTTTTCTTTCTTTTCTTTGAAGAAGAAGAGAAAAAAAAACACTTCAACACTGACTTTACTGGGTACTCCGTACGCATTTTTTTGCTTCAAGCGTTGAAAGTCGAAGTAAAATACCCCCTCGCTCCCACTTGTTTCAATGTTTCTTTACGCATTTTATTTTTAGGGAGTATACTTCTTACTCCTTCCGTCCTCCAGTTTTTGTCAACTTTTGATTTTTGAAATTGTTCATCTAAGCACTTTGACTCATCAAATTCTCTCAATGTGCAAACTTAAATATAGTCATGTGTGATCTTGTTTGATTTGTCTTAACATATAGATTATTACTCCCTCCGTCTTAAAACTTTCTTTCCAGAGCACTATTCCAATTTCACGGGAATTTATATTTATTTGTGTTTTTTCATGGACTATATGATAAAATAAAATATTCTTGTCACCACTTGTTTTGTTGTACTTTTAATGTAGTTTTTAAATATGTATGTTTTATTTTATATTTCTATACCAATATTTAAATAAAATAGATTGAAAAAATTTGGGATTTTTCTTCGTTTTGCGAACCGGGAAGAAAGTTTTAGGACGGAGGGAGTAATATATAATTTTTATAATTTTTTAATATATACAAATTACAAGATAAAATAAATTAAAGAAGTGCATTGGATGGTGTGTAAAAATGAAAGTAGACAAATACTGGGGTACGAAAGGAGTAGTATTTTTTCTTTCACTTTATATTACATCAAAAAAATACGGAGTACTTCACTTTTAAATTTACACCATGTTTTACGACAACGGAATAGAGAAAGATTGAGAACTTTTAAGAGGTTTGAGAAGAAAAGATTAAAGAGAGATTGAAGGGAGAAAAGAGGAAGAAAGGAAGAAGATGAGAGAGAGGAGAGAGGGAGTTTAGGATTAAGAAGAACTATTTTTTTATTGTTATATTCATAAATAATGACTACAAGCCTACAACACATACAGATGGTAGATCTAAAAAATCTAGCCATACAAGGTAATTACATAAAACAAAATACTAATAATCTTATATAACAATACTTCCTAATGATAATATAATTAGCTAACTATAAATATTAAAACTACCTATAATAATAATGGTAATATAGTCCCGTATCACGCTAGTTCTTTTAAAAACCATATTCTTAAATTTAGGGGTCATAACATAACTATGCATAAAAAAAACCATAAAAAAACCTGCCAACAAATTAACATCGAAAAAACACAATACTCCATGGTACTTACTTCGTACGTACTTCAATTACAATCTAAAGCCGAGGACTAATTAAGAATCATCAAGGAAGGAAAGCTAATTAAGTACGACATGTAACAAACAAATTAAAAAGGGTAAGGCGAAGCTAGCTAGCAAGACGAATAATATAATTGAAGGATTAATTAGCATGCAGCGCGCTTATAATTAATCAAATTAATGATCGCCGCGGGCGGCAAAGGATTAATTCAGACGGGCGGCCAGCCGGAGAACTATGTAAGCGAGAAAAAATCCATCAGTTGGCTGGGGGGTTGCTGCGGAATGATCCCAAAGCCTTCGCCGCCGCTGCTCTGAGGATGTACTGGTGGTACGCCGCCGCCGCTAATGCTCCCACGAACGGTCCCACCCAGAAGATCCACTGCACATTCCCATTCATTAATTAATCAATCCAACAAATTAAACTCTAATAATAATAACCTATCTAGCTAGTTAAATACTTAGATCGATTTAATTATAATAATTACTACGGGGTATATGCTTACATGGTCATCCCAGACTTTGGGGCTGTTGTATATGACGGCGGCGCCAAAGCTCCTCGCCGGGTTGATCCCTGTTCCGGTGATGGGAATGGTGGCCAGGTGAACCATAAACACCGCAAACCCTATCGGAAGTGGAGCCAATACCTATACGTAATCCTCGCCCGCGAGTAGGGTTTAATTACATTAGTCTACGTAATCCTCGAAGGTAGGGTTTAATTAACAAATTGATCAAACCCGAAGAAGCGAGAAGATATTTACCGGGACGTGCGAGTCACGCGCGCTCCTCTTGGGGTCGGTTGCGGAGAAGACGGTGTAGACAAGGACGAAGGTTCCGATGATCTCCGCCCCCAAGGCGGTGCCGTTGTTGTATCCGGCGCTCACCCCGTTGGCGCCGCCGCCGAGCTTGTTGTAGTAGCCCCTCATGAAGGCCTTCACCAGCCCCACTCCGCAGACGGCACCCAAGCACTGCGCCACCATGTACGACGCCGCCCTCACCAGAGACACCTTCCTCGCCAGGAACAGCCCGAACGTCACCGCCGGGTTAATGTGGCCGCCGGAGATCCCGGCGGTGCAGTAGACGAGGACGAAGATCATGCCGCCGAAGGCCCAGGCGATGCCGAGGATGCCGACGCCGTCGCATTGGTCGGCGGCGTTGAGCTTCTTGTGGCCGATGACGGTGGCGACGGTGACGTAGAGGAAGAGTAGTGTGGCTATGAACTCCGCTATGACGGCGCGGTAGAAAGACCAGAGCCTGAGCTCGCCGAAGTCAAACAGAGGCGCCGGCGGCGGATCCACGTAGTCCTTGCCGCCGTGCTGGTGCGCGCCCTGTCCCTCTTCGCTCACTTCCTTGGACATATTTTCCTTTTGTTTTTTTTTGTTTGTCTGAAACTTTGAGATTTATTTTGACTAGTAGAGTTGGGGAAGAGTGAGGGAGTGGGTATATAACGAGGAGGAAGAAGAAGAAAGACAGGAGGTGGTGGGGGTAATATGGGAAGAAAGCAGGAAAATGATGGGGGCCACAATTAAAAAGAGAAACAGGTAAAGTGGGCCAGGAAAGACAGGAAGAGCATGTGAGGAGGCCTAAAATGAAATGATATATTTGGGTACCCCTCACTGTCCGCACCAACCAGTGAGGACCGCCCAACGGAAAAATTGTTGTCCCTTTCGTCGCTCTCATTTTTTACTCTTTGGGAAAACCCAAACGAGAAAATCGATGTTGGGTCCATTTACCTGTCCTACTCCCTCCCATTTAGCCGTTGTGAGTCTTTTTTTCTTTCTAAAAATCTTTGCTTTACGTCTTATTAATGTGTTTGGCCACAAATTTTTTTTGACAATAGTTACTTTTTAAAGAATGCTACAATAACGTTAATGATGTGTTTGGATGGTGTGAAAAAAAGTAAAGAAAATGCAAGAAAGAAAAATACACAAAATAATGTTTTTTCTCTTGTATATTGAAAACAAACTAATTTAAAAAAACGTCCAATTATATATGATCAATTTGGAAGTTAATATAAAATTTAATATCATTTTCACATTACTTTGACCATCATTAGTCAGAGAAACAAAACTGAGCATTAGTTTCAATTAGCAAGTGTCATCTCGATAAATAGTTCATCTTAATCACTAATTTAGGAAAAAACATAGTTATTAAGTAACATTTTGAGAATTACTCTAATTAAATTGATTAATAGGGAGATGATTCTCTCCTATTATCCGGCACTGATGCGAATCTTGCCATCCACAATCATCATTTTCGTAATCGACATTTTAGTTAAAATAGAATATTATATCCCTTTGCCATACACTATTAAAAATGTCTGGATGCACTATTAATAATATCCATTTGTAACGATAGCGATACATGAAAAAAATAAAAAAGGAAATGTGTAATTATCAAAGGTCACGAGAACATACAAGAGAAGATATACACACACAAAGTTTGTGATATTGTTAATGAATGCCAATAGAAAAAATAAAAAACAAATGAAGTAAAACCCATATCCCAACTGTTTGGGTTTCTTATCTTCCCCAACTGGCTTCCTTCTGCAGAAGCATTTGCCATAAATAATCTGAATATAATAAGCCTGTGATGGATCGTGTGGAATGCACAATGAAGAAGTGATACATAAGCTTCATAGCTAGTCTTTATGCACGACTTGTCTTACAATCCAACGAACCTATAATACATAGCCAATATGCGTGTTGCGTATGATTAGTACCTTCATATATAGGCATTCTATGCGAAATAGTCAAAACAAGGAACTATGAGTAATTTGATTCAATCTAATACTCCATAGCTTACTACTTACTATGTTGTTTTCTGGACTTCTCCAATAGAAGCCTTGTACTGCAATGACACCTATATTGGATGTTAAAAGGATGAATATAGTCAAAGAATGCTTCCCTATCCACTCCAGTGCCCATGTCAGCCGCCTCTGGCCATAAACATCAACCTTAACCACCACAGATTGACAGAGAATGATGAAAAATCAGCACCATTTTATGCCACCGATAAAAAATGCAAGCCCATATTATTATTATTATTATTATTACAACGAACTATACGCACCAGTAAATACAGAGCACACAATGTAATTCCAGCAGATGCGGAGGTAACCATCAAATAACTTACGGAGTACAACGATTTGTTGAAGGGATGAATACCTGCACATGATGAGATTCAAACAGATTATACCATCATCCATCATAGAAACAAGTATGAGAAACGCAAGCGTACATATATAGTTTTAAACTTTGCCCGCAGTCCAAATCTTAGGGCGAATTTCATTATAATCTCATCTCATTTGATGACTAAAGAAATGTTTACTTACCCGTGAATGCGAGCAACAATCCAACTGCCAAAAGTGGGAATGACAGGGCCAACCAGTTGTTTAATCGGTCTTTATGCTCCTGTGGTGCAAAAACAGTTGAGGAAATGTATCAAAATTGTGGGTTCATTCATTCATGCGTGCGGAATGAAGCCTTAATGAATAGAAGGTACCTTGGAGTGCAAGAGGATGTGGCCATACTGGAGCCCAAGAATGCAGGCGACAGCAGCTGTTACCGAACTGTTCACACAGAGGGAATTCAAAAGCTGCTTACATAAGTTACATGTGACTCATTATAATAATGAATGAACGAACGAAAGAGAGAAATGATTGATTTTCATCACAATTGTTCAACTAGTTTGTGGTTTGTGATTTATAGAAGAAACAAAGTAACCCCTTTATTGGCTATACCTCAAGACACCCTCAGGTTCATAGGGAGCGTGACACCACGAAGGTGGATTCAATGTTTTGCATTCTGCGAGTTCTCTATATACTGGTTTCACATAGAGGTGATCAATTCCTAGGATATAGCGATCTATCATTCCAGCTGAATTACAGGCGGGCCCAAGATCCCCTCTACTGGAGCAATTAACCTGTTAAGATAATAGTTGAATGTGAATCTACCATATTTGGATTTCTTAATCTTATTGCCTAGGCATCATCATGGTTATGAATCTTTACTCCAACTCTCATATGTGAGGCATACTTAAAGTTATAAAAAAATCAGATTTCAAGTGGCTTACACCACAAATGCCGAAATCAACTCAAAAATACAAGGAAAATGCCGATGATCAAACCTTATAAACAATAGTTCCATTGTATGCATGCAAAGAAGTCATCTGAGGGACACTGAATTGCCAATCGGGAACATATAAGCCATATAATATCCCCACGTATATGGCAATGAGCAGAAATGCAGTGCACCTATATATAAATAAAAATAAAGGAAAGAGAACCAGTAAAACATTCGAAAGCTTTTTCACAAAAACGATCAAAGTGAAACGTTCAGTTACTAAAAAAGCAACTAACCAATGCCAGATATAGTTGAGGAAGAAACCTCCCTTTGTTTTCTTTTTGCAAGGAAGCCATATCTCACACAAAGCTGCCACAGCGTAGCCAATGGCTATCCTCTGTTGTTAAGTTAGGCAACACATAATAAACCATTGATCTTAAATTCATACGCATTCAAGCAAATCTAGGCGGAATGGTAAGAAAGCATCAATCAATCAAGATTTAATAAAAGATGCACACACACCTGCAAGATCCCTAGCAGTCTGATTCTTTCAATGTCTACCCCATATGTCAATGAAGTTATTCCGTGCAAGAAACCACCTGAAAGAAAAAGAAGAAGCAAAGGGTCATTCAAAGTCTCAAATGGGTATAAGAATTCTAGGAAAGAATTGGGATCCTTCTGAAAAAACAACTCCGTTTGGGGAGTAGCCCGGCCAATGCTAGTTGGTTTGCGCCATAACAATTAACAATGCCGTATGTGCTTCAAAAAATCTAGTACATAAACCACTTCGGATGTATGACAATATGGCATAATCAATATCAAGACTGGGAAATGGGAAATTTTGGGAATGACCCCTATAAAGTAGAGAGATCCATGGAAGATAGGTACACTACAGTAGTAGATAGTTATCAATCCAAGAATTCATTTACCTTGAAGAAAAATACCGAGGAGAAAAAGTTTGAACGCCTTCAACACAGCCTTCTTGGAAGGCTCTAATCTCTTTGAAACATTCTGGGATTCGATCAAATAATGCGAACCTTTGTGTTATTGAATGAAATGGATCAAAAGCGAATTAATTATACACAAGAACAAAAAAAAAAGATAGCATTTTAATGGTTAAGAATGAATGGATGGGAAGGGGGTACCTTATAAACAATAGAGAGTGAAACGCCGGAGATGAAAAGGAAGAAAGGCATCACAAAGTCGGCCAAATGCAGCCCATTCCAAGGGCAGTGGGCGATGATCGGGAAAACAGATCCGCCATAATCCACAACCATCATCAGCTGAAGGATTATTAACAATTCGTCCCGATTCAAATTTCTTTTTCCGAAAAAAAAAGTCAAAAAAAATCAAAATCAAATGGAACACTCACAAAAACAGAGAGGCCGCGGAAGACGTCAAGAGAGGCGACCCGAGGAGGAGGAGGTGATGATGATGATGATGACGATGAACGTCTTTTATGAGCTGCGGCGGCGGAGGCGGAGGCAATGGATTTTGTTGCTCCCTCCAAGTCACTCAACAATGGCTGATGATCTTCTGCCATTTTCTTTTCTTCAGGAAAAGAATCGAGAAGAAGATGATGCCACTTCTCACTATACCTTAATGTTTCGCAACGGCAAAGACTGCTGCGCTTCCAATGCCACTGACCGAATCAATGAATCCCATTACTCTCCTCTCTCGCATATGCCAGAAATTATTACACAGAGTAATTAATTGGGTCCAAAAATAAAACCACCTACTACTCTCTGAAATACGGACTAATAATTACCCAGCATATATTACGGGGAATAAGTAAATGATGATAGTGTTTATATTATACTATTATCATCACACTTCAATGGAGGATGAATCTGAGAGGTTTGATTTGGTTTGGTTGGTTGAATTGAATGAAGGGAGGAAGAGGAAGGGGACGAAGGGGAAGGCGACAAGGAATGAATGAAGGAAGGGCTGCCCCACACCGGAAGTAAGGTACTATGTGCAGTACCTCCGAGGCTGTACGCGGGCGTTCCAATGTTGCTTTGGTGACGTGGTCAGTTTTCATTGGCCGGCCAACCAACCCATTGTTCAAGTCGGTATTCGGTAACGTCCGTAGAATTTGGTTCTAAACTCGACTATTGAGGGATAACTTTTGATTTTTTTGACAAGGTGTCACTACATGGATACTATTAGAGTGTACTCATGTTTTGCATAGACAAACACTGATGTTAATTATTTGAATGATAAAGATGATTATCATTATCTGTGCGAAGCATGAATGTATTTATGGTAGCACTCATATAAAGCATCCCTTTTTATGATCATGCTAGAGTACCACCACATGGGTGCTACAATGAGTGAATTCATGTCTTGCACAGATAACACAGATGATAATAATCTGTGCGCCACATATGATAATCATAAGTGCGAACCATGACTATACATATGGTAGCATTCATGTGGTGACACACTATCATTTTTCTTTTTTTAATAACTTTCAATATTAATTTTGGATGTGTATTTTAATGGAATCACACAGTCAACTAAGGAGTAGTCTAATGGGGGCGAAATTTCATCCTAATGGTGGAGCTCCAAAATTTCTGCCCCCATTCGAGAGTTCTTGGAGCTTCGCGTGATGATTAAATTATGCCCCCCACTTGACAGTTTCCAGCTGACCGTGTGACTCCATGATCATAAACTTCTCGATTCCCAAGTCAGATCTCAGAATCACCATACAATTCTTCAGGTTTGCCACATCTTCTAAGGTGGCCAACTTCTCCACATACAGAGCTCCAAGAATGTCAACTCGATCTTGGTTCTTCTCAATGAATTTAATTTTTTATTTCTTAACGATCTAAAGAAATTAGGAGGCTAAAGAAAGAATTAATGAATGAACATACTTTGGACGATTGTGGATTCCAGTGGTCCGTCGACGGTACAGTGCTCTCTGACGATCGGTGGTCTGGTGAATGAACAATGTTTCCCCCATTGCTCCTTCTCGTCCACCATTGCAGCAAAAATGCAAAATTCAATACACAGATAAAATCAAGAATCTGAATTTACTCAACTAAGTTTCCTCGTTGGGTGGGTGAGATCCCCGTCCCCTTCGAAACGACATTTCATAGATCCCCGTGCGCATATTTGTATCCAAATAGTCATTGAACCCAGCAGGAACCACATGCCTTTAACCTCACTATACTTATGGCATAACTTACCTGATGGGAACCAGCCCATCAGAACACCAGCAAGGCGATTTGGGCCCAAGATGGGAGCAAAGCCCAAGATAGGGCCCACACCTTAAAGAGAAGCCGGCCCAGATGTAATATAGTCAATGGATCAGTAAGAGAATCTATCCACATGAAGAAAGGAACCCGGGGAAGAGAGAAGGACAGGCTTGAGAGATGGCCTAGACCTCAGTCCATTGAGACCGGTCACCCAAAGGAAGAACACCCCTGCAAGAGAATTAGGGTGCGTCGTCCTTGAGGAGGGACGGATGAATTATTCCTTGGGCAGGATGGATAGAGAATATCAGTCGGACGGACAGATTTGTCCCCAAGTGAGTGACCTTAAGCTGAGAAAGGTATTTATGGGAAAAAGAAGGATTGTTCAGATAATTTCCCAACCACCGCGGATATATTGATAAGATGGTGGTTGGGAAAGCTCCTATAAAAGGAGAAAGAATTTAGACAATAGAGATAACTCTTAACAGAGAGAGAGACTTGAGTAATAAAAGAATATTCCGACGGGCGTATAGAATATTCCGATCCACAGGTAGAGCGAATATAGGAAGGGCCCTCGGTTTGAGTTAATTCATTGTGTGTTGTGCATTTCCTTACGATCAATTGTTCTTTCTTTGTCACTCTGTTACTGTTATAAAACTCGGAAATTAATATTTGGGCCTGGACCGATCAACAGTCCTGGGAGAAAATATTAGGCATCCATCACTACCTCTATTCCATTTAGGTCAAATCTTAGAGTTCCTCTAGGTTTAGATATTACTTTAATGTTATTTTGTATTTACAAGGCTTACAACTCAGATAGCATCACCACATTCAATCATAAGCAACCATACTAATTTTAACCTTCTTAATATATGAAGAGGGTGAAACAAATGAAGAAACTTCTATTCTATCATAAATATATTCCTATTATCTTCTTCCCACCCTAGCCTTCTGGATCATCAAGTAATTCTTAGGGTAATAAATTGCCCCACTTGAATTGTTTTCAAAGCGGGTCTGATCTGATTTTTTAAAGATTTGATGTGATCTGTTTGGATCTGATCTAGTTAGATTCAATTTGATATGATTATAGTTATATTTAAAATAATTTCTAATTGGTCTAATCTTATTTGATTTTAATAAAAATAAGTAATCTACAGACCCATAATAATTAGAGTGACTAGAATAGAAGAAGGCTATTCTACAGTACATGATAATAAACAGGGCCTGATTATAATATTTTTATTGATATGTAGCACTTGTTTGGTAACCGTGGAGTAATAGTTAAGAGTAACAGAAGAAGAAGAAAAAGACTATTGTACAACAATAGATCGATTATACTCGGTAGAATTCTTGTTTTGACTGTTTTAGTGGTATGTCTGTGTACAGGTTAACAACAACAATGGTCATCACAATTGAAAAGAACATTGAATGTGAACTCCAAGCCTAGTGCCACAAAAGACAATTGATTCTGCATCCCAAGGTTGTCAACACCCAGAAGCTATCAATCTCCGTCCATCCCAACAACCCCAACATTCTCTACGTTCTATGGAGTGAGCACACATGCGAGCGGGGCGACTTTGAAAATGCAGTTGGGTGCCTCGATTTAGTGACTATATGCAACTACTTGCATGTTGCAATATGCAACTCACATCTATTCATTTTATTATTTCAAACTCTGTATATCGTTCCAAAAGTAGTGTTAGAATTACTTTTAAATGAGAGAATACACTCGAAAAGTAAATGTGAAGTGATGAAATGAAAAATTCAAAATGAGTTTCAAGGATGCAGATAACGTTATAGACATGAAAGTTTGATCAAGCATAAGTTTATTAATAAGACCAAGTGATGAACAAAAAACATCGTCCATAAAGAATCATGTCACCTAAGAATAATAAGATCGAATGAAAAACAAAGCCACCGTAGCTTCATCCAGTCATTCATGTCCGCTAGGTGCTTGCTGCAACCAACCCATTGACCAGTGTTCATTCAAAGAGTAACATCCCTTCACAGATCCATAGCCTGAGGAGGCATATAAAACTCACATTGGATCATTTAATTTAATGAATATAAGATCCCCAGTCTTTAAATCCAAACAGTAATTAGAATTGAAGGAGATGATAGCAGCAATTACTTTCAAAGCTCACGGATGCCTCAGATATACCCGCTCTTCAACTACTTGCCGCTGCTTGAGCCATGGCTACAAAAAGAAACAGTATATCAATGATGGCAAGCAACTAAAATATTATTGAAAAGAATATTCAGGTCAACTCAATTAAAAGGCTTAATGCCAAAGCATTTTCTCATGCCGGTACCAAGGAACCTCAGATAGTGGCTAGAAAAAGTTGGGTATCCTTCTAACATCATTCAACAAACATCGCATCTACCCTTAATATAGCATAACAAAACATCAAAAAACTCTATATGGAATCAAGTGAGCTACTTGGAGACTTTGATACTCGGCATAAGACAAATGCATCTAATGAAAATATGCACATTCATCCCCATTTTATCCCCGTCTTTCTTTCTTTTTAAGAAAAAAACCCGCTACATGGAGACTGTTAAGGGAAATTCAAGATTCTTCAAAGTAAAGGAGAGAAAATATATCATATGCATTTTCCAAGAATGTAAATAGTACTCAATAGAGCTATAATTAGAAACCTACCTTTTTTCTTAATCTTTCCAGAGGTATTGCGAGTTGGCATACTGTTCTCAACCCCACAAACAGGAATCTCATTCAGACCTGAATACTGATTGCCCAAACACTGCAGACTCTCAAACTCACAATTACTGATGTCTTGAGTGTTCAACGTCACACCCTCCGAGCTCTTGCCCTCGGAGCCAGGGTGAAGGCAATAAACTTGATCATCACAGTGCATATTGCAGGGGTTCATAACATAAGATCCAGGCAGTGTATGATTAGCCATCACCGGCTTCTGATACGGAAACGATCCAATTTCACCTTCAATCCTTCCCCTAATATCAACAAGCAAACACTTCAGCCTAGCAACCTCAGCTTCCAGCAATGCCTGCCCCTGTACCCTCTTCAGTAGTTGCTGATTTATAGCCCTTAACCTGACAACTTCATCCTCTAACGAAGCAGCCCTGGCCTTCTTCTTCTCCCGGTACTTACGGACCGCTTCCCGATTTCCGGAAGGCCGCTTCTTTGATTTCTTGTCTGCAGATTCTGCAGTGTCATCACTGGGTGCCTTATCCTCCTCACTCGGAGCAGGCACTATTTTGGTGTGAACATGGTAACAAGTGTGTGTGTGTGAGTTATCAGGCCCGGGTGGGTTGCATGTGTGGGTATGAGTGCAAGCATGTGTATCGCCCAGGATATCATTCCAAAAGCTACCCATTGAACCACTGTCTGGAAAATCACCAATACAAGGGCTCGACAACATGTCTTGGTTGGAAAATTCAACCTCCCCATCATCCATTTTGCTTATAAAACACCCCTAATAACAAAATGGAAGAAACTAATAACTCAAACTATAATAGCTTCCAATCATGCATAGCACCATAGACAACAAACTATGCTAACGATAGAAAACAGAACAATAGATGCTGAATCGTAGATAATATAGAGTGCAAATGCAAATAGATATGATGTCTTCCAGCGTAAATCTTGAGTTTAAACGGAGACCATTGCTCCGTTTATCATCGAAACCCTAAACACCTAGCAATGGCAATTACCAAAAACCTGAGCTTTTCGCCCGGTAAAAAGGTACCCCATACCGAAGAAAGAACCCCGAGCTTAGCGAAAAGCTCAAATGAAGGTACTCAAGAATACTATTGCACTTACAATTCAGAGAATTACGGCAGAAATTCGATTCGAATGCCCCCCCGGAGGTTGAAACCCAGGGAAGAAATAGAATATGATTTGGGGCTATTTGGGAGAAGGAAACCCTAGAATAGGCAAAAATGAACACATTGATGGGATTTGAACTGCGGCCATGGCGGATAATTTCATATCGTTATTGTAAAAGCTCTCCATAAATCTTGATGGATTTATTTTCGACCCAATTGAAATATTGGTAATTGAAATTTTTTATTTAAAAATTATAAGCATCCAATAAGATATGACATCACTATTATACTTCTTCTCTTCTTAAATGTTTACCCCATTTTAAAAAATAAGGTAAAATATCAATTTTTTTCAATTTATTTTATTTAATTATTGGTATTGAAAAAAATAAAATTTACGCATTTAAAAAGTACATGACAAATTTTTTGAAATAAAAAGTGTCAACAATATTTTATTTTATCAAATAATTAATGAAAACATATAAATAAACAAAAATTATCGTGAGTGTTAAAAAAGTAAACGTGACAAAAATTTCGAGACATGGGAAGTATTTGTCAACATAAAGGGAGCTTAAAATAAGTTATCGTTAATTTAGTTTATTTATAGTATAAAAGAAATTGACCTTTTTGCAAAAAAGAAAATATCTTCCTACAAATACATAAAATATATGAGAAAAACTACATTTTAAATATAGATCTTGAGATTATTTAAACATCACCCATAAAGCAGATTGATCCTATAAATAATAAATTGTCCCATTTGAGATATTCTCCTACTATGAGTTGTTAGATCTTTTTTTTTTTGAAGTGTTTTGGATGCATGCTTGTATCAATTATTTCCAATATTCCGTAGTTTAAGAAAAAACTGTTTGGTAAAATGAATTATTTTTATCAATTGTTTAAAATCTCAAAAATATAAAAGTGGAGACTAAAATGTTGTCTTAAAAAAAGTTGACCATTAGTTTTTTAAATCTAGCTTTTTTATTTTACGAGTAAAAAATTGCTCTAAAAAGTTGTTCAAGAAACATTTCTCGGCAAAAAGTTGCACAAGAAGATTATGTTAAACAAAGTAGTAATAAAAACTTGGATCTCACATATTTTGGCTCAAGTTCATCACGTCATGACCATTTAAAAAAACGACTTACTACAAACACAAAGGGCAATTGGGCAGGACACTGGGGTCAACTCATACCATTGGCTCTTAGGGGACAACCTGGGAGGTTGCCATTCCTTGGTTGCTCAATGCTCTTGGTGATCAGGGGCGACTTGTCGCCTAAGCGCCAAAAAGAGTATGCACAAAGTCTTCAACAAGGTCGTGTATAACTTAACATCCTTAGCATATACGGAGTATCTTTCAATTTGACATGTAGTCATTCGGCAAACCATTTCGATGTACTGTAATTTGAACATCAACTTAATCGTCTAGATTTCATCAAGAAGTTGATGTTCGACTAATCAATTCTATAGAATAGATTCATACCAAGAACATGTATATGTCATCCAGGGTTGCAAGCATTATAACACTATCTTATACTCAATGCAACTACGTGACAAACCACACAGACAGATTAAAGGAAGAAAAAGACCAGATGATGAGTCGAGTTGTACAACATAAACATATCTGAAATCTCATACATATACACAAAACCCCAGACCTACAAATTATTAATACACCCATAAAACCAACAAAGCCGAGATGCTTTTTTGATTTCCTACGGCGTGTAGTATATTTATAGTCAGTAATGCAACCACTAACCCATAAACCGCTCTTTCCTTCGTTGGCATCTTTTTAGTAGGTAGGGGAGTTACAAGATACTGCAGGCCTTCTGACCCTTTCTCTTCTTCTTATTCTTCTTTTGCTTTGGTGGCTGCAGAACTACTTTAATAGCAGCATCAAACACACCCTTCACATTCTGCTGTGTTTTTGCACTACATTCAATGTATGCAGCAGCCCCAATCATCTTTCTCAGCTCCTCGCCCTTCCAAAGAAACAGAGCAATGTTTAATTAGTTATACAACTCAGTACTTGCAGACCTTGACAGTGTCTGCACCTACATGCGTGTGTGTGTGTGTGTGTAAAATACTAAAAAGGGCAGATATGCTTGAAGAATACCTGCGCCGTGGTAATAGATATTGCTCCAGGGTGATCTAAGAAAAACTGCTTATCCTCCCGGAGATCTAACACAAGCACATCCAATGGAATGATGCATGTTATGTTATTTATACATTAGCAGGAACATAGTACCTATTATAAGCTCATGATTGCAAAATAAATCCAATAGAATATATGTTTTGAGGGATTAAAGATCTTGGTTACTTTAAGTTAATCTTAGTATCCAAATTAAAGTAATGCATCAAGAATGGATGTTGAATGAATTGAGAAGAAAAAACAAAGTTAAATAGGATAAACTAACCTAACTTCGTCCCGACAAGAATAATTGGCACACCTGGAGCATAATGCCTCAATTCAGGAATCCACTGAGTTCAAAAAGAAAGAAATAAAAAAGAAATGTTAATGCGCATAAACTCAATTTTAGGCTCTCTCTCCTGAATGAATCTTCACTTTATTTCTTTTATTTCCCTAATCAAATTATTAAAGCGAATTTGATTCAAGAAAGAGTCAAATGTGTAATCAATCAATAATCAATAGAATAGCTTTAAGTACATTTTACAGCTATGAGCCCTTGTGTGTAGGGACCAAAAAGCAAGAGGCAAATAACATTGTTGGATAACACAACCTTTTTGGATACATTTTCATAGCTGGCCTTGCTAATGAGAGAGAATGCTAGAATAAAGACATCGGCCCCACGATAGCTCAAGGGCCTCAACCTATTGTAATCCTCTTGCCCTGACCAAATTATAAGAGTCAGCCCCAAATTATAAAAGGGATGCAAATAAGATGCAAGTTTAATTCCAAGTCAGAACAGCTAACCAGCAGTATCCCACAGCCCTAGATTTACAGTGCTCCCATCCACAACCACATTCGCACTGAAGTTGTCAAAAACAGTTGGAACATAATCCTGCTCGTGATACCGAAGACAGATTTAAGGCAAGAAAAAGAATTATCGAGCAACATCAACTATGAAACCACAACCCATTGTATGGTCCTAAGAAGTTACAGAGTACATTAAAATGGGGCATATATAAAACCATACTTGTATTAGGAGTTTAATAAATTTCAATGTCTAGTTTCCACTGAAAAGGCCTTGGCATATGCCAGGGCTAAATTTTCTCATTCATTCAAACTCAAAATTAAAACCAATAAGATAAATGTTGAGATTTAAATTGGAACACAAGGGCTAAATTAGGTGTTGAGCTGTGAAAGAATACAAAATTTCACAGCACTAGGTGTGTTAGCCTTGATCCATATTGGTACACAATACCGTGTGTGCTATGTTTTGGCATGTGTTTCATTCTTTATATACTTAAGCATATTATAGTGGAGTAAGGTTTTCCTATGTGGTCCTATGCATTATCAAATCATGTGTTTTTTTATTTTTTTTAATTTTGTTACTTCTATAAAACCAAACCAAACTATGTTAAGCCTTTACCCACCAGGTGGGTCGGCTATATGGATACAGTGACATCATTCTTTCTTGATGAGAGTCATCTCCCCTGTGACTACAAGTCTCATACTACTCACAAGGTCTCTCATCTAATTGTTTAAGGCCAAGTCAACTTAGGCCTTCCTCAACCTGTCTTAAATTGCATTTCTATGCCCTCACACCTTCTAACATGTGCATCCACCTCCTAACAGGTAACCTTAGAGATTATCAATTTGTAGTATTAAAGTATTAAACGATTATTGAAACCAGTTTTTAGATGATTGGCTGACAAAAACAAAATTCAGTTCTTTATATGTTGCCAAAATTCAGATCCTTCCATAAGCATGACTTAATTAATTAGCTTTAATAACCCCTTCAAAAAAAACTAAGAGAAGAAAATTTTCAAGAACCTAAAAAATCCATACACATAAAGGGAGATCCCCTGCATCTGTTTAACCTAACTCAATGAATGAGAGAAACACATGAATCATGTGAAACTCTCCACTGCAAACTAAGAACCACGTGAACCTCCCAAAGAGGCAAAAATACACTCTGGTGAACAAGCAGAGTTGGCCTCTTCCCTGTCTAATCACACACTCAAATGAAATCCCAATCTTTTCTTAACGGAATCTAACACTATTTTCTCAAACCCAACTCAGGAACTACTCATAAAAAATACAGAGTAATTCTTTAATACTGCTCCATATTGCTCAATAATTCTTCTATGTTCAGGAGATGACTAAATTGACCAGCGTCGGGTGAAATTAGGGCTAATTTCTTCCAAATTTGCCACAATTCTTCCTCAAAATCCAATTTTTTGTTAAGAAAAAAAAGAATAGGAATATCACCCAAAGTGCCACAATTCCTCCTCAAATTCATTTTTTTTTTAAAAAAAAACTTAAATCCTAAAATTAAAGGGAACTTACAGTGGGAAAAGTGTTGCTGGTGTAGGAGATGAGGAGGCAAGTTTTACCGACAGCACCGTCGCCGACGGTGACGCACTTAATAAAGCGAGAGGCGCTCATTCTTGCAGAGCTCGACACTCCAGCTTCACCGACCGCCGCCCTCTTTCTCTTTCTATCTCTCTCGCTCTCTCTCTCTACACCGACCGACGATTCTTAACACCCTGGCGAATGCCGGTTGTGATTTGGGTGAGAAAAGTACAAATGCTACTACTCCTATTTATTTAGCTACCAGACAGAGAGAAAAAGGGGAAAAAGCAGTGGAAGGAAAGAAATACGTGAAGCATTTAAACTTGAGAATTAAAACCCTAAAATTGATCATTATTAAACCCTATTTGCAAATGATGATAATTACACAACACCTAACTCAACAGCCACATTCATTGTCACGCATTCTGAGAGAGAGAGAGAGAGAGAGTCAGAGACGCACCTTAATGGAGGAGGTGGAAGAAGATGATGAACTGATAATGATCAGTGTGTGAAAAGTGCTGTGAGGAAAATTAAATTAGCAGTAACTGACGGACTTAAGAAAAGTATGTTTAATTCTTTTTTTTAAAGATTTCATTGACTTTTGTATTCAAGTCGTGGTATTTGCGGCGGACGGTGCTAAGGGAGAGGTAAGACTCCGCCCAGCGTTCATCAGCTCGTGGAATTGAGTAGTGACCTTACCCCAAAAATTGGAGCTGACGGTGCTGAGGCAGAGGTAAGGCTCATTAGCTCATAGAATTGAGTAGTGACCTTACCTTAAAAGTTGTCCGTATTTTGAGCAGTACCTAATCAAGAAATTAAACGGAAAAAAAATGTTACAAAAAAAGATAAGAAAAAAATTGTATAAAATTTTAAGCAAAATTACTTGGGAAACAACTAAACTTTTAATCGGGTCTTCAGAAACGTTCACCCGGGCACGAGCCAACGCTTCCTCCTCTGTCACCGCCCATGCTTGCTTCGTCCCCGACTTGTCGAACCGTCTTGGTGCACGGCCTTCCCTTTTGATTTTTGGGAGGGTTGCGTTTCAGGAACACTCTCAACATCGTACTCCGTGTAGGTATCATGACGACCGCTCCCAGAATTTATTGAAAATTTCCTAAAACTTATCATTTCCACTCGAGAAATTATAAATAGGAAGGGTCCTGAAAATTATTGTTGCCACTCGAGTAATTGTAAATAGGGTGAGGGCGTTAAAATAATTGATTGAAAAAGATAAAATTTGAAGAACTAAGGGTGTTAGGGACTTCCTTTGGTCGTACCTCTTTCAAATGATAAACATATTAATGATCAAAATATTACATTAAAGACCGTCCAAGCCAAAACTTGAAGAACTAAGAGGGACGATGGGAATAGAAATTATGATATTGCAAGAGTATTAACATTTGTTATTTCATTAAATATACCGAGCATAATCTAATAATGATTTCACAAGAAATGTCATCCATAAGAGACTGCATGGAGTCATTACGGCCGATTCACTGATTATTTCTTATTTCATGGTTCTTAAGTCTTCAATTATTTATAACTTTATAATATGGTTTTAAAACTAACAACAATTTTGTTAGATATTGTGAAATGCAAAAGATTAGAGGGCAACATAATCCAAAAATTCAAATTAAGTTTTTAGGATTGAAAAATAAATTACTCGAATAGAATATTTTAAAATATGAAAGGGAAATGAAATCATAAAAAAGCCATTTTAGTTGTTGGATTTGCCGAATTATTGGGTTGGGACAGGCATGGACAAATTATTGGGCTTTGAGTTAAGGTGTTAAAATAGGCCTGCAGGTTTGGGAGGCCCTGTTCAAAAGCACCTGGTGAACATGCTAATGGGCGGGTCTGCATATATGTCTTCTCGCGTAAGATTCAATAGTTCATGTTTATCGCAAGACAGTTGTTAATTGTACTCTAGCTAGGATCGGACTCTAGCTTGTACTCCATCCAAAATAACACTTGCTAAAATGTCTTTAAAACTCCAGGGCATATTCAATGAATAAAAACCGTTGACAATGCAATACTGTTTTTTTATTGGTAGGGTCCATTGGACTGGTCCAATAGATATTTGTGTTGAAATAAATGAAAAAACGGAATTTAATCAATTAATATTTCAATTCAAGAGCTTGTAATGCCATTATTTTCTTATTCAATTTCCGATTCAGGACACTTTACAAATGAATTCCCAAAACCTCAGATACCATGATTAAATTTAGGATAAAATTATGATTACTGAACTAAGCAATAAGACACTTAGACTGAATCACATTAAAAAGTTAAATTCATTTGATAGCTATGTCAACTCAGAGCATATATAAACTCATTATTTTCATCTTCAATTTTTGAGGTGAGAATAGTTCATTCTTATCATATATAGAATATATATTATCTTCAGAAAGGATGGCATTGGAACAAACAAGATGCAAAAAGTCGACACTACTTAAACAACTAACATCTAAACAATGAAAATATATCCGTTTGTCAAAATATAATAACAATAGAAACTAGATATAACAATCAAAATGAAGCATTAAAATGACCTAACATATTCCGTATCAGAGGATGATTATGATATGTAGTTTTTTTTGAAACGATGATATGTACTCCCTCCATCCCATGAAACATTTCTCCTTTCTTTTTTTATCCGTCCCACAAAACACTTCTCATTTCTATTAAAAAGTCACTTTTACCCCCTACTTTTTCATACCCTAACTATCACATCATACTTTTTTACTAATTATCTATCCATCAAATCATACTTTTACCCATCAAATCAAAGGACATTTTTAGAAATTTAATACCAAAATACACTCCTCTTAAATCCATCTTAAAAAGCAAAAGTCAAGTTTCATGGGACAGAGGGAGTAATTAATTAGTAGTAGCTCTAATGAATTTTCCTTGTAATGCTTTCCTCAATGTGCGCGTATCCATATAAAAGGAAACAAAATTAGCATTTCCAATCTCATAATTAATCGAGAATAGTACTCCATTCTGTCCAAAAACACTTTCCTATTTTAACTTTTTATTTAATTAGTAACACTCTTTGCCCATAAATTATAAATAAATTATAGTTTTGATATATCAAATTTTGATATGATTTTAAAATATCAAATTTTTATAACATTTATTTATATAAATTATATGTTTAATTTGTGGTGAACGAGTGTCACTGTTTGATTTAAAAAGTCAAAATACGAAGAAAAAAAATTGGATGGAAGCAACTATATTGTTCCAAATTTCAAATATTGTAACTGTTGTCCTAAAAAAATTGTAACTGCAGAGAAATGTTCAACGAAAAGGCACAACCACAAAAATCTGAGAACGGCATTCCGAAAGAAACTGGGAAGGAGTGGGCAGTTTAGCTTGTCTTATTTCAACCCTCTCCACTTCACTACATCACTTTCTATATTTTATTTATTCATATAAATGACAATAAATATATTTGTACGATTTTGATATCAAAGCAATAATTCAAGGGTATATTTTTCATTTTTTTTTTCTTGGGTGTTTTTTTTGTTTGCTTTAGAAAAAAGAAGAAGAAGAAGAAGAATTATATTCGATGTTGGGCGTACCCAGTTATTATTGCGTTGTCTTGGTGGTGGGGCTGCTATGGATGTTGGGTTCGAGCACGGTGGTGGTCGGAGGCGGCGCCGGCAAAAGCGTGACATACGATCAGAGATCGCTGATCATCGGCGGGAGCAGAGAGATCTTCTTTTCCGGGTCGATCCATTATCCCCGTCTGCCGCCGGAGATGTGGCCGGACGTCATTGAAAAGGCTAAAGACGGGGGTTTGAACCTCATACAGACATATGTCTTCTGGAACATTCATGAACCTGTTCAAGGCCAAGTATGTACTCCTATATTTCTTTTTTTTTTTTTTTGAAAACTACTCCTATATTTCTTATGATCCACTCATTGAATAGTACTCTATCTCTCTCATGAATTTGTCTACTTTGATTTAAAATTTAAGTTTAAATTCTTACAATTGAATTGCATTGTACTATAATGAAATACTCCCTCCGTCCCACTGTCTTTGTCCACTTACCTTTTGGCACACCATCCAATGCACTTCTTTAATCTATTTTATCTTGTAATTTGCATATTAAAAATTTATAGAAATTATATATTAATAATCTATATGTTAAGACGAATCAAACAAGATCACACATGACTATTTTTAAGCTTACACATTGAGAGAATTTGATAAGTCAAAGTGCTTAGGTGAACAGTTCCAAAAGTCAAATGTGGACAAAGACAGTGGGACGGAGGTAGTACAATTTTGAAAATTCTTAATAAAATAAATTTAATTGAATCATTTTTATACTAAAATACATTACAGCTTGAGAGTAATTGAAGCTCAAAATTTATCATGTTCGATTCGAAAAAATTAAACTACACAAAAATATTGGGACGGATGAAGTTCTATTTATGCACATAGTTATAAACATTACTTGATTCTTAAATTAATAATGTTTCTATTTTGAAATAAATAAATTTGTATTGAGTAGAGATCGAGAATAAATTTGCAGCAGAAGTTTTCCTTTAAAAGAAATGTTATCCCGCTTAGATTCAATCTTTTTAATAAGATTATATTCAAATGCATTATGGCGAGTTGAGTCACGGCCATTATTTCATTCTAAATGCTTTCATGGCTTGTTGGTCTTGAAGTTCATTCATATCAATCGTGATGAGTCCTTAGAAGAGTTATCCGAATGGAATTCATATTTAACTTTGTGTGACTCATTCAACTTGATTGTTTGTTTAGAGGTCCATATCTAGTGACCAATAATCATTAACTGTTGTTGCTACATTTCTAAACCGAGTAGTATACATATATGTGTATATAAAAATGTGAAATGAGTTTGGACGAATGCAGTTCAACTTTGAAGGAAACAATGACGTGGTGAAATTCATTAAGATGATTGGGGACATGGGCTTGTACGTCACCCTCCGGATTGGACCCTACCTCGAGGCTGAATGGAATATGGGGTACCTACTTCTAACTAACTTGTACATGCATGCATAATTAAACACCTTTATGTAAAACGTAATTAACATTAGAAAAATTTGCTCATACAAATGAATAGAACCGACTAACATTATTACTCGTAGTATAAATTGTCAATTAACTGTAATTTATGTAAATGGTGCAGAGGATTCCCATACTGGTTGCGAGAGGTGCCCAACATCACCTTCCGTTCCTACAACGAGCCATTTATGGTAAGTTAAGTAAGTGTTATTTCCGTCTCAATGTATATACATTTGGTTGACTTTTTGAATCAAATTAGACTAATTTTCTACTTCATTTTGTATGCATGTATATATATGTATTTGTGCAGTTTCACATGAAGAGGTACTCGGAAATGGTGGTGAACATGATGAAAAAGGAAAACTTATTTGCACCCCAAGGAGGGCCCATCATTCTGGCCCAGATTGAAAACGAGTACAGCAATGTCCAGCTTGCTTACAGAGATAACGGAAAGAAATACATTAACTGGGCTGCAGATATGGCCGTCTCTCTATACAAGGACATTCCCTGGATCATGTGCAAACAAAAGCAAGCCCCTTCCGCCGTGGTATGTATTCGATCAGTTTGACTTTTTTTTCGAGTCAAACGTGACAAAGTTTGAACGTAAATTTTAATTTCCTTGATTGAATGTGTACAGATCAACACATGTAACGGAAGACATTGTGCTGATACATTCCAAGGCCCAAACGGTCCAAACAAGCCATCTTTGTGGACGGAAAACTGGACGGCGCAGTACAGGACTTTTGGAGACCCTCCCTCCCAAAGGTCTGCCGAGGATATCGCCTTCTCCGTGGCTCGCTTCTTTGCCAAGAATGGGACTCTGGTCAACTACTACATGGTACATTAATCAATCACATCCATGCATGCATGACACAATAAATATTACTCCCTCTCTGCCTGAAAACCCTTCTCTTTTCCTTTTTCATCCCTCTCAAAAAACACTTCACATTTCTATTAAAAACTCACTTTTACCCCTTACTTTTTCATATCCTATCTATCACATCATACTCCCTCTGTCCCATGAAACATGGGACATTTGATTTTTAGGAGGGATTTAAGGGAGTGTATTTTGGTATTGAATTTCCAAAAAGGTCCTTTGATGTGATGGGTAAAAGTATGATTTGATGGATAGATAATTAGTAAAAAGGTATGATGTGATAGTTAGGGTATGAAAAAATAAGGGGTAAAAGTGACTTTTTAATAGAAATGAGAAGTGTTTTGTGGGACGGATAAAAAAAGAAAGGGGAAATGTTTCACGGGACAAAGGTAGTACCTTTTTACTAATAATCTATCCATCAAATCATACTTTTACACATCACATCAAAGGACATTTTTGGAAATTCAATACCAAAATACACTCCCCTTAAATCCCTCTTCAAAATCAAAACTCCCATGTTTTCCGGGACGGAGGGAGTATGATCTAGTTTTTGGTCGAGTTGATTCTTTGACATTATTCATAATGCAGTACTATGGTGGAACGAACTTTGGGAGGACGTCTTCTTCATTCGTTTCGACACGATACTACGACGAAGGCCCCCTTGACGAATACGGGCTGTTCAGGGAGCCCAAGTGGAGTCACCTGAGGGACGTGCACAGGGCTTTGAGGTTGGGGAAGAAGGCTCTCCTGTGGGGGACTCCGTCCGTGCAAAAGGTGAGCACGGACCTGGAGATCACAGTGTACGAGAACACCAACCTCAAGGTCTGTGTCGCGTTCTTGACCAACAACCACACCATAAAGCCCAACACCATCACTTTCAGGGGGAAGGACTACTACCTCCCACCCAAGTCCGTCAGCATTCTGCCGGACTGCAAGACTGTCGTTTTCAACACCGAGTCTGTGGTTTCGCAGCACAACGCCAGAAACTTCCACCCTTCGAAGATCGCAAGTAACCTGAAGTGGGAGATGTACAAGGAGAACATCCCCACCGTCGATAACTTGTCTATAAAGAGCAAGACTCCCCTAGAGCTCTACACGCTCACGAAAGACACAACTGATTATGCATGGTACAGCACCAGGTACGTGCATATAGCTAGCACATGCATAAATTTTCACTTACTAAAGATGATATAATATGTTTAGTTACCTGATTTGATCAATGAATTGATGAATGGAAGAATCGAATTCGATCGGCGTGACTTGCCGATGAGGTCCGACATCCTTCCGGTCCTCCAGGTTGCCAGCCTCGGCCACGCTTTGCTTGCTTTTGTTAATGGCGAATACGTAGGTAAGTGATCAACTAAATGCAGACTTAGTAAAGGCAAATAACCTTTTTAAAACGCTAAAAGCTAAACATATTTTTGCGTAAGTGTAATTCCGGATGTAAGTAAATAAAAATATGTACAGGATTCAAGCACGGGAATAACATAGAGAAGAGCTTCGTGTTTAGAAAGCCAGTCCACTTGAAGCCAGGAAGCAATGACATAACACTCCTGGGCATCCTTGTTGGCTTCCCTGTACGTAAAACTTATTAAACCGAGTCACATGCAATTTATTACGTAGCACCGTTTTAAATCCCTGAATGCATGCATGCATGCATGTAATGTACAAATACAGTATAGCTTATTAACCTAGCTTATGGATATTTAATTTGATGAACAAATTAAAAGAATAGTGGCGCCTACATGGAGAAGAGGTTTGCTGGACCAAGAGCTGTCACCCTCCAGGGTTTGATGTCTGGAACCCTCGATATTTCAATGAACAGCTGGGCCCACTCGGTATTACTACTATTATTTTTATATTTGTACTCCTTAATTATATAACTTACAATTCACTTAATTAGTCTAAACCAATGTACGTGGTGAATGAATGAGTATTTGCATGTATTGATGATGTTTAAAAAGGTTGGTGTTGCCGGAGAGAAGCTGCAAATCTTCACAGAAGAAGGCGCCGAAAAAGTCAGGTGGTCTCCTCTCTCTAATGAGCATGGGCCCATGACTTGGTACAAGGTACTTTTTCTTTCATTTATTTAATTTGTTTGTTTATTATAAGTGAATGCATTTATATATGCATGTTTGTGTACGTGTGCATGCATGCAGACATACTTTGATGCTCCGGAGGGGAAAAAACCAGTGGCAATACGAATGAGCAAAATGTCAAAAGGTATGGTGTGGGTCAACGGCAGAAGCATTGGTCGATACTGGGTTTCTTTCTTGTCCCCTCTCCAACAGCCCACTCAATCCGAGTATGTACTTTTATTAATATAATCCCTTTGTCATTAACTTTAAGTAAAAATTTGCACTAGTATACTCCCTCCTTCGGGGAAAAATCTTCCTAGTTTGACATTTCCTCATTTTTAGTGAGGGTTGACTACATCATTAAAATGTCCAAATTACCCTCCTATCTTTTGCCCCCCACCTCCACTATAACCTTTGCACAGCCCACCGCCACCCCTTTGCTGCCCCTGCCCCAGCCCCATCGGCCCACCACCCCACCTCTATCCGTGACCC
>OOIL02000495.1:681013-868623 GCA_900332095.2 Cuscuta campestris | reverse complement strand
TCGCTGCCTCAGCCTCAACACTACTCCACCGCCCACCACTATCCTCCGCCCAACGTCCACAGATCTAGATCTAACACAGATCTAGAAGGAGGAGGAGGAGGAGGAAGAGAAGAAGAAGGGGGAGCGGGAAGAGAAAGAAGAAGATAAGGCCGAGAAAGGAAAGGGGGAAAACAAGAAAAAGAAGGGGGAAGAGAGAGAGGGGGGAGACTCGGAGAGAGAGTGGGAGTGATGAAGATAAGGCCTGCCGTGGGGAAGGTGAAATGGGGAGGAGAAATGTTGAAGGAGAAGAAGGGTAATTTTGGAAGAATAGGTATAAAAACGTAGAGTAGGAAGATTTTTTTCGGACGAAAAAAAACGTAGAGTAGGAAGTTTATTCTTGGACGGGGGAGTATTTACTTTTTTTTATTATTAAAATAATACTCCCTTCGTCTTATAATGATCTTTCCGGTTCGCAAAACGAAGAAAAATCTCAAGTTTTTTCAATTTATTTTATTTAAATATTGATATAGAAATAAAAAATAAAACATACATATTTAAAAACTACACCAAAAGTTCAACAAAACAAGTGGTGACAAGAATATTTTATTTTATCATATAGGGCATGAAAAAACACAAATAAATATAAATTCCCGTGAAGTTGGAATAGTGATCTGGGAAGATCATTATAGGACGGAGGGAGTACTTGAATAATGTTTAGTGGTAAAAACAATGTCCAGATTGTCTGCATTTAGTCTGAATAATATTCAATGCATATTTAATATCCATTCATGCAAAAATTATGTTTCAAAAATATGTGTAGGTATCACATTCCGAGAGCGTTTTTGAAGCCAAAGAACAACTTGATGGTGGTGCTGGAGGAGACGGGCGGAGACCCGGAGAGCATAGAGGTGGTGACCGTGAACAGGGACACCATATGCAGCTACGTGTCTGACTACTTCCCGCCGCACGTCAAGTCGTGGGAGAGGAAGGGGGACGAGTTCCGGCAGATCTCCGACGACGAGTTGAGGCCCGGAGCCCGGCTCACCTGCCCGGACGGCAAGATCATCAAGAAGATCGAGTTCGCCAGCTACGGGGAACCCCTCGGCGCGTGCGGCAACTTCGCCGCCGGGAACTGCTCCGCCCCCAACAGCGTCAAGGTGGTGGAGAAGGCGTGCTTGGGGAAGAACCACTGCAGAGTTCCGGTGGAGAAGAGCCTGTTCGAGGAGGAGTCCACGTGTTCGCTCAGTTTCAAGACTTTGGCCGTCCAGGCGAGATGCAGTCGGCAGGGAAAGGATGACTAGGATAACACATGCCACGTCACGTCTTAATTCATTATTTTTCCATGTACGGATTTTTATTTTTTATTTTTTTAAAAAATATATCTCATGTAGGTAGGTGTTTGAAATAAAAAAAATACAGAATATACTCCAAATTTCGATCATAGTTAGGGAGAGAGGGTATAGTAGCTGATTTTTTAAAAGTTCTTTTGGATACTAATTAATTTATGTATTGAACCGTGGCAATAATATATTGGAATTATGTTTTGAACCCTGGCAAAGAAGCATATACCGTGGCAAAACTTTTTTTTAATTCGTTCTAAAAAAAATTTCTCATTTTTATTAAAAAAAATTGTTTTTACTCTTACTAATTTTTAACTTATAGATTCCATTACATTTTTTTATTATTAATCTATCTACCACATCTTAATTTTATGAAACAATCCTAGGATTTCTCGCAAACAAACATATTATCATTATTATGTGACATGTGTTGATCATCTCGTGTGTCCTACTATACTCTCTATGTCCCAAAATGTTTTATACTCCATACAAAACGAAGTAAAATTTTAAATTTTTTAAATTCATTTTATTTAAAGATAATATAAGTTTAAAATAAATTTACATACTCCCTCCGTCTCGTGAAACATGGAAGTTTTGCATTTTAGGAGGAATTTAAAGGGAGTATATTTTGGTATTGAATTTCCAAAAATGCTTCGTGAAACATGAGAAGTGTTTTATGGAACGGATAAAAAAAGAAAGGAGAAAGGTTTTATGGGACGGAGGGAATATTTAATAACGACATCAAAAAATTACAAAACAATAATAATAATATTTTATTCTATTGATCAAATAATCAAACAAAACACACAAATAAACAAAATCAAATTATGTGAGTCTTAAAAGTTAGTATTCCGTCCATTTCATATATTCTTTCTTATTTTAACTTTTTTAAGTTAAACAGTAGTACTATTTGCTTACAAATTATAAATATAATAAAGCTAATTATGATGTAAAAATTAATATAATTTGATTGATATTATGATATAATTTTGATGAATCAAATTTATTTAATCTTTTTTTATTTAAATTATATTTAATCTGTGGTCAAAAGATGTTACTTTTTGAATATAAAAATCAAAATGAGTTTATGGGACGGAAGAAGTAAGAATAAGAATAATGCATATTATACCTATGGGGACAAGCAAAAACAATTAAATTAAAACAGCCATAAAGCAAAGTGCAAGGGTAAGTTGCTATTGCCCCTTTTGTACAGTAAAGTTACTTCTTCTTCATTGGTATTCCAAATGATAGACATTCTCAAACTGCAGCAAACATTCCGTTTTATGATTTCAACTGCAGCAGACAGACAACACATTCTCTCTTATTGGTTCTTAGTTGACAAAACAAATTTGTAAAGAAAACAACATTAACATCCTCATACACTTATACTCCTAAGATCTCAAAATATAAAAGAATATATATATTATACGATTCTACGTATGTACAGAGCCCTCTCGCAAACAACTTTTCTGCCCTCCAACCATTGCATTTTCACTCCCTCTCTGCTGTCCACCAAACTGAAATTCCGGTATTACAGAAAAAAGCATAAGCTGAGAAACAAATAAAACGACACAGATTCAAGAGAAAACGGGGTTTATTTACTAACATTTATTGAGCAGGCGATTCACAAGGGCTCGGTTGTCTAAAAAAAATCCCAGGCCAGATTTGTGCACATGTCCAACCCCTATGACAAATCAAACGATCCTTGACCTTCATTGATTGCATACAGCAATTTCTTGTACATGATTTCCTGCTCAATTATTACCAAGTACTTTTTAAATTACACAAGAACTTGATTAATTGTATGAAACAAAAATTAAAGAAACGTGCCTAATATTACCTTGGTGGAATATGCAGGTAGTTTCAAGTAATTGGCACAAGTCATGACACTAGGCAGGTCGTCATCTGCAGATTCAGAGGCCCCGTTACCACCAAGTGTCGCATTTCCAGATGACGAATGCTGTTTAACAGAAATAACAAGTCAATAATACCGAGCAAATTGAAAGGAGGAAATATATGTATGTAGGAGGAAACAATATGCATTTTCCCTATCTAGTAGTCCTACCCGGTCAAGTTTTTGAATAATAAAAAGAAAAGTTTATCCCTTTGTATGTAAAATTGTAAATTGAATGCAGTTTGAAGGCAGTAGCTGAAGTGTGGTGAGGTCCATGAGGGTTAAACTTGGCATATCAAACCAAAAAATGTACTCCGTACTATTTAGGCTTTAAAGAAAACTGTTTTACTCTGATTTAGGGATAAGGATCAAGTTTTAGTATTATTTGTAGCAATTTTCTAATTTGAAAAGTGTAGGCGCCAAAATTAAATAAATAAAAAATGCCAGGTGCGTACCTTTCTAACGATTGTTAACTTAGGATTCAGCACTGCAAGACCACCAGGGGGGAGCCTAGGAGCGCCAGTAACAAATTGTAGAAAGGCCCTTTGTTGTTCAGGAGTAAAGTCTCCCATGATCTCCAACAGCTGCACACAAAGTTAAAGGTGGAAAAATTAAGAGACCATTAACATTGAACCATGACATTTGAGCAATAAAGAGGGGGTGTGTGTGTGTGTGGGCGCGCGCGTTTACATTTATGATGGCAGGACTTCTGGCATTGTAACCATGATCAAACTTGATGTGATCCACCAAAGTTTCAGCCTGCATATGAACAAGTAACATTGTGGAAGGCATTCACAAGCAATTCATGTAATTATTAAATAGGATTATTATTTACCTCCCACAGCTCTCTACGGCCACAAAGCAAGTAATCCAACTCGGTTGGGGAAAAAATTTGTAGGGTTGAAATGTCAAAAACCTGGTAATCAAGGAAATGCAAAAAGAATAAATTTGAATTCTACAATTTTAACGGCTCAGTGTTAATGACAGGGAAACATAAGAAATATGACATAAAAGCATCCCCTATAAAAGAGAGAAAATGATATCGGGGACTAGAATTAGTAGAATACTCATCGTGTAGCTTAAATGTTCAAAAATATATTTATCACGAATACAATGATAAAAGTATCATTTGTGAACATCCAAAAAAAATATGGAAGAGACTTCTAGGTTGCAAAAGCCACATATGGAGTCCAACCATATTGACCAACCGATAAGGAATGTCATGAGCATGTGTTAACATCAACTTAAATACTTTATATGTCCTAGAATTAAAGTCTATTTTAACTTTTTGGGTCAAACTATGACACTCTGACCACAAAGTGTGAAAAATGTACATTTAGTTCAAATGCGAATTTAATATAATTAGCTTCATTTTAAGATAGAGTTTTGAGATATCAAATTTTTATGACATTTATTTATTTATAACTATATTTAGTTTGTGGTCAAAGAATGTCACAGTTTGACCATAAAAAGTCAAAATAAACTTTGATCCTGGGATGGAGGGGGATCAATTCAACTGCACAATATAAGCTACAAATGCAAAACCACACTGCATACCTGGTTAAAACCAGATCTAAATGCTTCAATTTGTCGCATGATTCCAGTATTTATAGTGGCATCAACAACCAAAGAAACATACTCTTCCAAATTGCTAAGATCAACCTGCATTATAAATGGTGTTATCATCCCTTAGGGTGATCGATGGTCCTCCATAAGACCAACAATGCAAACATAATGTAGCAAGAGAGAATACACATTACAATTATACAAATACATTCAAGGAGAAGAGCATACATTCACTCCCCCAGGTTTCAGAACATATTCGGGGTAACCTGGAACTGTAAAATCTAAGCAAAGATCTTCAACTGAACTCCCGTGAAAGTATAAATCAGTAATTTTATCTTGGGTATTGTGCCCCATTGATTCCAAATGCTGTTTCCGTAAAACAAGAGCTTGCAACTCTTGCAACGTCTTTCCAAGTTCGGCATCAAAAGAAAAAATATCATACAGATCAAGCTTCTGCAGTAAAATATAGCAACATCAAGATAAGCATAGTTATAGATTGTGACTACAAAATCTAAAAAAGCCAACACGTAAGTGAAACAAAATACAGAATGAGGCACAGCTTACTTGTCCAAGCACGAGCTTATAGAAGGCAGTTGATAATGGAAGGTCTAAAAGCCGTCCATCCTGAAGAGCCTTAGCCATCACACGACCTAGAAGCCGGAAATATTCAATTACCTTGAAAACTGGCTGGCCCTCAGAAGCCTCAGCATTTGGTGGCCAGGGGCATGGGAATAACCCAAGAGGGGCTATGATTTGATCCCGTTCACTACCTACTAAAGAATCATCATTTCTTCCATCTACATCTTCATGTATATGGGGCAACAGACTTGCCCTCCACATCCCTAAACCAGCTTTCTGTAAATCATGACTCAAGAGTGTGTAGAACTCTAGAGTAGGACCCAATCCAGTACCAACTTCACCAAAATATTCAACTTCAAGAACAGCTTTTTGGCTAGAGTACATGTCCATTACTTTTGCAGCAGAATCCAGTATGCGATTGCGTGACACACGGACTTTCTGGCGCTGTAATCTTCCAAACCTTGTGTCTCTTTCATTCGTCAACCAATCAGCACCTTGTTGCTGAAGCCGGTACAGTGCTCGAGACAAGCCAAAAGCAGTTGAATAGAAGTACTGGCGCCTTATGTCAAAGGGGAACAGAAAAGGACAAGACTTGGTCAACTGATAACACCACGATGGAAGAGAGCCACTGCATAGTGCAAGTGCATCCTGAATCTGTCTACCCAACTTCGGAGTGAGCTTATTGTTGACAAATTCCTCCAGTGGAATTCTGACAAAATTTGCACCTAGTTCATCTAGACTGGAAATTTTTCCTTCAGAGAAATCATCAATCATTGACTGAACACGTAACCGTGGTGCAAGTTGATTCAAACTCTCAACTATACGTAGCAGTGCTAAAATATTATATGTAGGGTTGTTTTTTTCCAGATCACAGGGTAGCTCTCCCTGCAAGATACTATCTAATAATGACACTTGAAAAGAGGAAACATCACCCGATGTTGAACTGGCTTTTCTAGACTTGCTCGAAGTTGAAGCCCCGGCACTAGTACCACCCTCGGCTTGGCTATCTGCCTTTTGGTAAGTGATAGTGTATATATCAGACCAGAGTCGGCTTCCGTCACTTGATATAAAATCATTGCCACCATATCTTTCTTCATCATCCTCATCCAGAACAAGCTGACGTTGAATTGCCTGGTAGATCGTCAAGTGCCGATTTAGTTGTTTACCACTCGCAGTAAATATTAATTTTCCTGGATCATTGGAAGTAATTAAGGGGCGTCCTTGACTATCCTTTCCTCCAACACCTCTACCGCTACTAGACCCGAGGCCTGCCATTGCTGCAGCAGCAAATGACATTGCACCTCTGGAGCTATAAGAGCTCCCACCCCTAATCTCAAGAGAATCAGATCTCCGAATGGAACCATCTTTGCTGCCAGAACCACCAGAAGCATTTGCCTGGCTATCACTTGGTTTGAGGACAACTGGACTCTCCTCTGAAGAGTCCCCCAATTTAACATCATGCACCTTATATGGCAAGCAAACAGGAAGTCGATCATCCCTAAGAACCTGAAAATTTAACATAATAATCAGCAGCATGTCTGAAAGTTACATATAAAGGTTACATGTGAGTAGGGTGTCGTACAAAACCCTATCGTATTATACTTATAAAAAATGATGAGGTAAATCATGTGAAATTAGAATGTTTAAAGTTCCATAACATATTGCCCAATATTACATTTTATATCCCTATCTTTCCTGAAACAAAAATACTGTAAGGGGTTGTACTGCATTGCATTAAAAGCTTTCAAAATGTGTTTCTTTGTCTATGTATGCAGTCACCCCCAAGAATAATGTGTTGGAACTCAAAAAATAACAAAGGGAAAATATGTACATCATCAAGTTCTTCATCTTCATCTTCGGATACATCATCTTCTTCAATCACCAAATCATCAACAAAGTCAACAGGAGAACCCAGCTCATCTTCCTACGTAACCCAAAAAGAAAAGATCATACTAAGACTAAAAACAAAATGATGAATGCTGAATGAAGTTCGAAGTTTATGTCAGATTCCCCCCCCCCAAAAAAAACACACATGCACCACACGGTGAAAGGATACCACTTAGCAAGTAAAAAAACAATAGCATAGATAGTGCACTTTGGGCATGACAGAATTGAAATCAAAATCCACAAGAGACCATCGTACTATAACAGCAATACATCAAATGAATGAAATATCAGATCAGATGGAGAGACAAACCTCAGAATTGGAATCCCCAGTTGCAGGATGGGCTTGTGCGTCCTTTTCCAGTGAAGACCGTCTACGAGCAGCATTTCTTGTTTGTGGACCTCTTGGCTCTTCTTGGGCTGACTTAAGAACAGCTTTGCCCTTTCCTTTTGAAGAACTTGTGTTTTTTTCTGGTGACGACTCTTTAAGGACATCATTCATATTAGCAACAGACCTTGATCTGGTAGAATGTCGAGCAACAGGAGTGGTAGAAGATGATGATAAAAGGCCACTTCCAGGTATGGAACATGCCTCTGAATTTCCGGATGATGCAGATGCCTTCTGACCAGACTCCAATTTTTGGATTCGAGGCCAAAGGAAGTCTTCAACAGCTGCTAAACTTGCTAGTGGATCAATTAAAACAATATTTGAAGAATAATCACGAAGAGTTTTTTCACCATGTGCCCTGCAGAGGCGCAACTTGAAAGGTTGAGCTAAAGCACCAATGCCAGAAGATAGCCGTGCACTTCCGCTCAATGTTCTATTAGAAGTTTGGCTCAAGACAACAGGGAAGCGCTCCAAGGAAGATAGAGCATTTTGAAGCTTTTGAACCAGAATAACCATGGGAACAGAACTTCCTTCAACACCAGGAGGTAGGGCAACATCAATGAAAGACCTGTACCTTCTGATTGCTTGTTGTCGAAGCCTAGAAAGATTAGCGTTTGAAATTCTTTCCTTGCAAAAATACCCACATGTAAAATAGTTCAGCAACGAAGTCACAACACCACTACCAATAAACTCAAAAGTGGAAACACCATCTCCTTTGCTCAGCTCTGCCAACATCTCAGCAATAAGGCTGGTAAGGTTATCTTCTTTACAGAGAGAAATATCACTAAGCCCATGAGCAGAAGCTTTGGATTTCCCTTTTGTTTCAGTCATCTGTCCCTCCACACTAGCAATCAACTTGTTGCAAAGATTTTTCAGGCGCAAAAGATCATCTGTTACACCAGCTTCACTCGAGTCAGAATCAGAAGGGAAGTATTTCTCTTTGAAATGTTTTGCGCAACCACTGACTGTTGTGCGGATAGTGGAATTGACATTAGGGACTTCAACTGAATTAGGAGCTGAGACAGAGTTTGGAGCACTACTTTTTGCTTCAGTGGACAGATCCACATTTAAATTACCACCCCGGCGTCGGTAGCGCCTAGAACGTGATGATCCTGCTATACAATCATTGTCCTTCTCAGATGATGGTGGTTGTGAAGGATGTGTAACACGAGCCTCGTCCATTATAAGCGCATTTACAGCATGAATAACTCCTTCTCTCACAAATATCTTGGAAAATAAACCGGGGACCTTTTCCATTAAAATTTCAGCAATTTGAAGGGCAGGAATCAGTACCTGAGGATCTTTCCAGGCTAAAACTCCAGCCAAAAAACTGCATGAAAAAAGTAGAACTTTAGTCCATGTAAGCTTTAAGAAATAAATTTTTGCTTTCTGCTGATTTTCTAAAGCACATGTTGCCAAGAAGTCATGAACCCGAAAACTATATTTAACTTGTTTTTAAAAGCAATTTCAAAGTGCTTAGTTGCTTACAAGAATAAGCTAGAAAGGATTTTACGACAATGATTATGGGTATTGCAAACTCATACCTAGATATGTTAGTGGCACTATTCAAGGACTGGATCATGTCAGCAGTGCTGAAGTACATGAGTTTTCCAATGACAGAGAGACACTTGTGGCGTACAGGGCCATTCACACTGGATCCATATATCTGATTGACAAAGAACACAAAATCAAATAGTGTAAACAATTAGTTACATTTTTTCCTATTGTATAAAGGAAAACAGATACAAATGTTACACTTAGTTAGCGTTTCTCTGAACACATGCCTGGATTAAAACTGGAAGAAGATCTATTCCAAATTGACATAAAAGCTCGGGTTGCTCGTTTAGAAATTTTTCACGGGTTGATATCTCTTGTGAAACCTCGAGCGCACTATCTTTTACATCCTCCTGCTTGCTACAACTACCAGCAGATAACTTCTTTGTTGAAGCGCCTTTAATTAAAAGATTACTGCTGACGGGAAGAGATATTGTTCCATGAGGTAATGGTGGGAGTAACTCATTAGCCAGGTTAACAATCTCAAAAACCTGTGGACAAGAGAAGGCAAGAAGCAGCAGGAATGTCGAGCATTAGCTGTCAGAGGAATACAGTCATTGAATACTTGATTAATGGTATTCTCCTTGATGCGAGGGGGGCTGAATATAGAGGACTAAAATGCCCTTTTGATTATCACATTCAAAACCATCCTACAAGGAGCCCTCTTTAACAATTTGGTAAAGTACCCTCAACACATGTTCTGGGTCAATGACTAATTGGTAACACAAAGAAGGCATTTATCTATAATATAAATTGGAGAGATAATTTTGGCAAGAACATTGATGTGTTGCTTTCAAATAGAATGTTTTCCCTTTGATGGAAAAAATATGGAGTAGTTCCCTACTTGCTTGGTTTAAATTTCATACTTCTTTTGAAACATTCATCTTTAATTCCAAAAGTACAACAACAAAAACAACAAGAACAAACCCAGTATAACCCCACACTCTGTATGGTCTGTGACGGTGTATTTTTCTATGCTAAACTGGCCTTCACATTCTCCAGAAGGAATTTAAAACACCTGGCATTAGGAATTTATGCTTTCTAGTTTCTACTTTTGCGACCTAAATTTAATTCCATTCATCTTCCCAATTTTTAATTACTTACATAATGCACATTTTGGTATCAGAAGACAATTCATCGCATGAACCATCTTAAAATCAAAATGTAGAAGTGTGCCCAAAATTGTGTAACGAAACATTCAATACCTGGTCAGCTGGTCTACTCAAAGCAGGTGATACTGATAGTGTACTAACAAGGCTAGATCCTGAAAGAATTTCTTTAAGAATACTACTGATACCAAGGTGCAGCATAGTTTTTGTCCCTATAACAGAACCACTAGCACATGTTGAGAGAAGACGAACCAATCCCTGCAAAACATGTACTGTCAATATCCAGCATAAAACCACGCTGGTTACTTGAGCCAAGAGATGTATACTTACAGTATATGTTGAGGTGCTGAGTGAAGTCTGACCAGAACTAGAGCTGCTAGAGGAAACCAAAGATGCTGCTTCCCTAACAAGTCCATGATTACATAGCTCATCCAACTTATCTGGAGAGGTTGCAAATGCCTCGGCAATCCGAGTCAGGCAGATGCAAGCATGTTCTAGAACCTATATACAAGAAAAGAGAGGATAATAGATTGAGAATCCATGAAAGATGCAACAGTTTGTGAAAGAACTAATCTGCCGTTTGGATTTAGTCCATAGTCCATTATTTACCCAAAACTAAATCAATGTGAAATATTGACTCTTTTAGCTCCAGGATTGTTGCATTCTCGTTGCAGATAATAATAATAATAATAATAATAATAATAATAATAAAATTAATAAAAATAAAAATAATCATTATGATACTTGTAGTAGTAGTAGTAGTAGACTAGTAGTAGTAGTAGTAGTAGTAATAATAATAATAATAATAATAATAATATTTCCATCATCTCTGATGGAGTCAAAATTTCACCATTTTTGGCTTTGGGGTGTGATGGAATAAATCAAAATGGATCTCTAAACTATCTGCGCTTCTTTAATTAATGAAGTAGCAGTTAGTCAAACACTGCAACTTTCGATGTTGAGCCGGGGGTCTCTTTGGAAACAGTCTCTCTACTTTCGAGTAGGGGCAAGGTCTGTGTACACACACCCTCCCCAGACCCTACTCTTGTGGGATTTAACTGGGTTGTTGTTGTTGTTGTTGTAATAATAATAATAATAATAATAATAATAATAATAATAATAATAATAATAATAATAATCCATTCACCTTTGCATCGTGATATTGAAGGAGGTTAGTCAACAATGGTACAGCTTCCATCACAAAGTCAGATGCATCTGATGGGAGTTTTTTACACATATTTGCAGCAGTAAACAGGGCTACTCTCTGGTAGTGAGCCAAAAGTAATAGATTAGTTGGTATTATGGATGAAAATGAGGGCAGTCAAATCATACTTTAAAAGAGCCATTATATATGAAGTAGTTTCAGCTAATACTACCTGAACTCCGGTGGAAAAGAAGTCAAGGTATGAAAGTACAGCCATAAGTGCACCAGCCCTAAGGCAAGCAGTGGGGTGTTCCTGAGATATCTTCTTTAGAGCTTGTAATGACTGTCATTTTTTGTTTAAGAAGTAGACAGGGTGTCAATAATTTAAATGATTAATATTTGGGGGTGAAACAGTTGAAAATAAATTTATACTGATGGCTAAAGTGGCACTGGTAAATTAAGTTGTAACAACCATAAGAATGCCTATTTAACAAACTTATGCGGACTAGCAAACCTGTTCAGCCAAATCCATGTATTCGATAGTGAGAAGGCGAGCAACAAAGTAAGAAACTGCACCATAATGCACAACAGCAGCACATGAGGATGGCAAAACATCCACTAGATGGGTCAATGCACGGGCTGCTAGTAGCATGATATCTGGGTTGCTCTCGTGATTAAGCAACCCAACCAGCACAGGAACAAAAGAATCCACAGAAAAGGTGCTGAGCGAATCCTCCGTTCCAATTGAAAGCATATCACAGAGTTGTGTCAAAGCCTCAACTTGCTTTCCTTCCTCGCCATCTGCTCTCAGCCCTGACAAGATCTTCTTTAGGCGACTGCTTTGATGTGATGATGAGGTTGATCCCATTGCTGAGCTGGGGATGAGATCATCCAATCCAGCGCCCAATTTCCTAAGCAAACCCTGAAGCGCACTACTGGCAGAAGTAAAAGTAGGGTGCAACAGACCAGCCCCACCCTCACTGTCGTTGTCATCCTCATCTCCGCCACCTGAATCAATATTCAACCTGATGCCTCTGTCAGCTTCTCTTTCCCTATCCCTAGCTCTAAGGTCATGTTCTTTCTCCTTCCCCTTATCAGAATTATCAGGCCCGTGACTAGGGTTCTTAGAACGACGGCTGCGAGACGCAGAACCAGAAGATTCATTGGTGGAGTCCATTGGTGCGAAAGATGCTAATGAGTCTTGAGAGCGAGTAGCTATGCGGGAACGAGTGGAGATCGAGGCTAAATTGGAGGCTGTGTTGGATGCGGGTGTAGAAGAGACGGGAATACGGACTCGCTTGGCTGCGCGGGTTGTGACACCAGATGAAGAAGAGGGCGCTGAAGAGTTCGCCTCCGCCCGCTTCCGGCTACGAGTTTCCATACAAATTCTAAAACACCTTAGATCATCGAAACAGCTCGCCGATTATCAGGCGATCAGACACTCTCCAATGCTGAATTCGTTAACATCGTCACGCATACAATTCTTCCTAATTCCAAAATTAAAAATATTATCCCAACAAAAAACGATCTTTCCCAATTCAAGCTCAACAACGAGCAAAATCTCTCGAACGCGAGATCGCTTGGAGGTACCAACACGGGCGATTTTGACAAGGAGAGACCGAAACGGATGAATATTACTGCAAATTCAAGAATCGAAATCCTAGTGAGAAACCCTAATTCGGATTAATTTTTTCCAAGTTTTTTCTCCTTCTCCCTCCCTTTGGTTGCGGGATAGATATATTCTTCCACCGAAAGTCGAAGAATATGGCTGGTCAAAAACGAACATGGAGCAGGCTTTGGATTGTTTTTATGGGCTTAGACTTCTGTGTGATCTTTTTTGGCCCAACAAAAATAAATGGTGGGGGGCTTGAGCCCATTAAAGTTTTTTTAAATTTAAATGTGTACTTTTTGTACTACTCCCTAATATATACTCCGTAAATTAAAATATTGATCTAAACATAATTCGAAATAAATGCATTCATAACAAGAAATAACGGGGGGAAATTCAACAAAGGAAAAAACAACGAAACTAAAAAATAAAATTGGAGAAAAACACAAGGGAAAATATCTTAAACTAGTCGTTCATTTTCCATTTGACCGGATTTTCGCCAGCTTTCTCGCCGTCTTCTCTAGCACACCCGGTCAAGTGATCTGTTGAAGTCTACAACATGTGCATGTCGTTGTTGTATTATTCTGCTTGTTGGAGATTAAAAAAGTCCAAATTTCAAAAGAAATTTCAAATATTTTTCTTTAAAAAAGGTTTAAGAAATTAATGCATTCGGATATTAAAAATACTATAAAATCCTACCGATCTCGGAATTTTTGAAAGTGTCAAAGTTAGCTCGGCCCGGGGCAACCTCCTCCTCCTTCGTTCATTTGGTCATATCGGGCTCCGTTATTTTTGTCATTACCTCCTTCTTCTTGTGTTTATCTTCGATAGTGTTGCCTTGGAATTAGTGGCAGTTTGGGATTGGGAAGATGGTTCATTTTGTGTTTCAGGAACGAAATCCTTCCCAAAATCGGGTTGGGTTGGTTGGGAACTGACCCTTGTTAGAATCAATTGCGGTAGTTAGACATGAGGTTTACCGGAGAATCGAGGCTATTTGGATTATTCGAGTGGATTTGAGGTTGGTAACAATTAGAAAAAAAAATTGTAATATGGGTAGCTTAGATGGTTCAGATCCATAGTAGTGAAGAAATGATTTTTTAGGTTAATAGAAGAGAAGTAGAGAGTCGTTTGAGATTGTGTTGAATTTTTGAGAGATTTATAGATGAATATACTTAGGTTTTCTTAAATCAAACCAATGGTTCCAATTTTGACCATTGGCAACAGGTAGCCCAGTTTCCTAGCTCGGCTTCGGTCATGATACAATCCAACCCCAGTCCTCACGCCAGTGGTATCCCTGCCGCCGTGCATGGTCATGTGGTGACGGGACGCGATGGGCTTAAAACGCCGACTATAACGCTCATAACACATGGTGTTATGCCATACAGAGTAGCCCACAGTTGGTCAAGAGCGTGAAATCTTGGACCGATGACCAGGGATCGAGTCCCGCAAGCGGCATTGTGAGAGTTATCCAAAAATCGCATAAAGGGTGAGGAGGCTCCTTGTGCGCGGTGGACACGGGTCTAGCGTTAGACACACACAACACTTTCTCTCTCTCTCTTAATTTATCAATATATATAGCGTCACTCTCTCTCTCTTTTATTTCATTTATAAATAAACTTAATTAACTTTATTTGTAGGAACATGTAGGTTTGGTACCAATTCAAGGAAGTAAAACCAAGAGGATCATATCGGCCGGAGGACGCATGATAATTAATATTCATGGCGGCCGGCTAGCTAGGTAGAACATCTGAATTAATAATTGTAAGTGTGGGTGCATATATGTATATATGCATGTGGATAAGCAGATAACGTGTTAAGGCACAGCACATGTATATGTATGTATGTAAGTACAAACAACTGCATGACGATGATGACATTTTTATCAATAGCCTTTGGGGGTACTACTTGGCCCCGTTTCAATGGTTTCACATTAGCGTTAGAGATTAGCGTTGATATTTTTAAAATTAATCTACATCATTAAAATTTTATCCAAAACATCATCGCTAATCGAAAACATTGTTTCCAAACATGACCTTGGTATACACCACTTGCACACATTTGTCTATCTGTAAGATAGTAAGTGCAAGTATTCACATATTGATAAGAAGACTAGAAAGTGAATAAAAATTAAATACACCCTGTGTTCAAAAAAAATTCCCGGTTTGACCTGGCACACAAATTAAGAAAAAATTAAAAAGCATAAAGACTCTATGTTTTGTCCTTGATGTAATTGAATAAAATAGACAGTGTATACAAAAAGTAGAGGTATAATAGTAAATTCTTTAAAGACTTTTTGACAAAATAGGAAATGAGAAAAATTTTTAGACAACTCAAAAAGAAAAATGAGAAAGAAATCACACAAATATGGGTAAAACATAGTGAAAGTACTAAAATAGGAAAGAAGTACTAGTATTTCGCAATTAATAGTACTCATGTATGAATGAGATACACCAAATTGTCCGACTCTAAAAATTAATGTTTAGAGTTAGCCACATGGTATACGGATGGATGTATGGTGGTTTGGTATAGTAGTTGGTTGGTGCATGTCGTCCATCCATTATCCACATCTCCACAAGTCTCTACATTATACATATACCACCATTTCATTTCCCCCTGTTTTGGTTTACTAGCTCAGCTCATCATTTGACTTTACACGTTTTGTAAGAAATTAAAAGTGTAATTTAATATATATTGGATGAAATAAAATAAATTTATCCAAGAGTTCATTGCGAATTTAAGTTACTAGTATTTGTAAGTAAACTCAAAACGATCGATTTTAAGACACTACAAATCAAAGGTCCAACACAAAGAAAAGGCCAAAATAAAGAAATAAAATAACTTACTAAATATATATATTTTATTTTTAAATTTTACACTTACAATCAAATTCGATCAAACTCGTAAACAGAAACATAAAAAACATTTTAAGACGAAGAGAGTATATTTGTGTACAACAACGTGCGTACAATAATCTCTTTCAACTTGGTCTAAAAAAATTATCGATCAAATCAACTATTTGTGCACTAGTTAAGAATTATAAAGACTTAAAGAATCTGAAACATGAATAAAATTTTTGAAAAATACAAGGACTTTGATCATATGAAGCTCTATTTTTGGGAGATGGTGTGGGTGTGAATGTGGTTGGCTGGTGTTTAAAAAATGAATAATATATGGAGTGGTTAAGATGAGTTTATAACGAACACGATACAAAATGAATAATGGAAATAAAAATAGAGGATGACACTCACCTCACACTCATCACTACCTACCTACCCACTTTCCTTGCTGGATTATTGTCCTTACTCTATCTTCTTCTTTTTATTTTAAATTTTTCCCTTTATTTTTCTTTTCTTTTAAATATTCCCATCTGTATTCAGAGAGTTACTATGAGCATGTTTGAAAATAACGTTAAAGATTAGCGTTAGCGTCCTGGATAAAATTTTAACGGTGCATATTACTTTGAAAGCACTTACACTTAACCCTGCTCGTAGATAGTCTTTTGCTAATCGCTAACTCTATTTCGAAACAGGTCCTATATCTATTTACATTTTGATTAAATCCACTCAATTTATATAAAACTGATAATTTTACTCTTATAAAAAACAAAAGAGAAAATTTCAATGCAGGTGAGAAGATAAAATTGTATACTCCGAGGTATTTATCATAAGAAGATCGAAGTACGTGAATTTAGTTAAAATGAAAATAAATTTAGCAACACTCCCGTATTAATTAGTACCTCTATGGCTTTGTCATATGAAAAGAAGTGAATTTGCACTGAATAGTACTAAAACATAATGATTTTCCTAATCTAGAATTTAAACTTTTTTAATCCCTAAATAAGACTTATTAATGTTTTAGTGAGAGGAATAATGTCTAGTAATGATGGACATTTACTTGAATAATGACTAATTCATAATGACCAAAAGTCCTACATTGGGAAATAAAAACATATGGTCCTATATTGGGAAAGTCATTATGTTTTAGTCATATTTAAGTAAATTATTCATACTCCCTCCTCTGTCCAAGAGGGAGTATGAATAAAAATTTATCTTGTATTAAAGTAAACACTAGTTCATTTTTACACACCATCCAATACACTTCTTTAATCCATTTTATCTTGTAATTTGTATATTAAAAAATTATAGAAACTATATATTAATAATCTATATGTTAAGACAAATCAAACAAGATCACACGTGACTATATTTAGTCTTACACATTGAGAGAATTTGATGAGTCAAAGTGCTTAGATGAATAGTTCCAAAACTCAAAAGTGGACGAATATAGCGGGACGGAGGGAGTATATATAAAAAAGATATACCCAATATCTAACGCATACACTGTACTTATTTAGTCGCAACTTAAATCGTCTATTTTTAGTTAAGTGAATGTGAAAGTATATTATGAGGTGTACAAAAATTAGAGCGGAACTATTTTCAAGAATAGAAGAAGTATAAAATAAGATGTGACAAGTTATATTATTTTTTCTCAAATAGATAGCTAAAATGGGTGAACAACGAGGCTAAAATTTGATTTTTTGAATAGTAAATAAACTACTCAAATTGAGATGTGGAGAGTAACTTTTTGTATAAAATTTGTCGATACAACTTTTTTTTAAAATAAATTCTATACTTGATTCTTTATATTAAGTGTTTTTCTGCATTTCTTCTTATGTTAATAAATACATAGTACTTTATTTAAGTGAAGACTAAAGGTAAAATTCCCAGATAAATAATAGTTGACAATGGTACATTAACATCGATATTAGAAATTCGTTATGACAAGAAGAAGAGAAGATGAGGATATTACCATGTTTTGTGGAATAGAAAATGAACGAGGGGCAATCAACAGAAGGATGAGTCCAGACTCTCTCAGATTCGGCTAGACGATCACTGAGAGGAAGTAAATTAAATTTTATTTGTAGATTGGTGGCAAACGGTGGAGCTTGCGCCAGGTACTTACAGATGCCTCATGTTTAGCATAATTGCCTTCGAGCGTAATTGTCAAGAATCGAACTCAAGTCTTACCTTCTTAACACTCCTTGCCTTGCCTTGCAAATTGGATAGTGGGAATCAAAAGAAGAATCTAAAGAAGAAAAAAAAAGGAAGGAGGGAAGTACTCCAACCATACATCCAATCTGATCTACCTACCTGCTACTGACTCATACCTGTCGTCTCACCAACTCACATCTAGAAGCATTTACTTCATGATTTCTATCAGTATGTATCACCTCCATGGCCTCCATCTACCACCCACCCCGCCCCCCTCCCCGCCCCCCCCCCCCCCTATTTATAAAACCCATATATATCCCCCAACTCTCATCATCTTATACGTCCTCAAAAGGAAGTCCATCCATCTCTCTCCTTCTTGCTCACATTTAAGCCAACCACTCTCTCAAATTCAACCCCCCATTTCTCCACCACCAAATCTCCAAGCAAGATTGAGATTCATCATCAATTTCATCAGATTCTAAGGATTAATTAATTAATATATATACATACATATGGGAAGGTCTCCTTGCTGCGAGAAAGCTCACACCAACAAGGGAGCCTGGACCAAAGAAGAGGACGAGAGGCTCACCTCCTACATCAAAGCCCACGGCGAAGGCTGCTGGCGCTCCCTCCCCAAGGCCGCCGGCCTTCTCCGCTGCGGCAAGAGCTGCCGCCTCCGCTGGATCAACTACCTCCGCCCCGACCTCAAACGCGGCAACTTCTCCTCCCACGAAGATGACCTCATCATCAAACTCCACTCCATCCTCGGCAACAAGTATGTATATGCTAATTATAACCTAGCTACGTACCTTCACCCACCCAATTTTTGTTTTGATCTAATTAATTAATTAATATATAGGTGGTCACTTATAGCGGGAAGGTTGCCGGGAAGAACGGATAATGAGATAAAGAATTACTGGAACACCCACATAAGGAGGAAGCTGCTCAGCCGCGGAATCGATCCCGCCACTCACCGCCCCCTCGGCGACCCGCCAAAGGACGACGACGTCACCAGCACCATATCCTTCGATCATTTACCCCAACAACAACAAGAAGACGACGGCACCAACTTCCGCCGCGAATGCTGCTGCCCGGACTTGAACTTAGATCTCACAATCAGCCCCCCGGAGTGGACTGCCGGATCTGATCCGGAGAAGGCGGCCGCCGCCGACAGTAGCAGTGGCGCTGCCCCTGCTCTGGGGTCAGTTTTGTGTTTTCCGTGCAGTTTGGGGATAGAGAAGAGCCCACACTGCACCTGCGGCAACAACGCCCATGGAAACGGGTGTTATTCTGCCACCGTGAGCACCGCCGCTAGCAGCACTGCCGCCGGCTGCTACGACTTTTTAGGGGTAAGGAAAAGCGGTCATATATACTTGTAACGGTTGTAGTATCTGTTTTGTTTTATACACAATTCCGTGTTTTTGAATGGATTGAAATTTAAAACAAGCCAGCAGAGTCTGCGGGACAATTCTACCTGACAGATTTTGTGAACGCCCTGCAGCTTCCTCGGTGAAAAAGCATTATTTCACCCATCTGAAAATAATTTATCTGTTTTAATTTTAACAAGTTTAATTTTAGAAAATTATTATGAAAAAAAATAGTTAGAATTTGACGTTTTTGGTCAAACTGTATTGTACTCTCTCCGTCCCTAAAATATTGCTACAGTTCGACGTTTTTGGTCAAACTGTAGCACTCTTTGACCCAAAATTATGAAATAAGTATATTTATTTATGATGTAAATTTAGTAAAATTAAATTTATTTTAATACTAGTCTATAAATTTGAAATATTAAATTTTTATAATATTTAATTATTTTAAATTATACTTCATTCGTGGTCAAAATAGTTCACAGTTAGACCAAAAAATGTTAAACTGTGCTAATCTTTTATTGACGAAGGAAATACAACTTTTAATGTAGTAAGTAAATATATTTTTGCCAAAAATTTGTAGAACCAAAAATTGGAAAATAAATGTGGAAAATTGGTCAAAACCTAATACTCCTATATGGTACTTCTCTTAAATGAGAGGTTGGCATATTTAAAAGATGAAATATATAGTGTAAGAGGTTGACATGCATGTATAGGGATAGTGGAGATAGATATTATCCCGTACATTGTGAATTTCTTAAGATTTGAAAAAATATTCCGGAAGGAAGGGAGGCGATTAGCATTAAATAAAATTAGATGGAGGGGCCGGGCTATAGCCTATAGGTGGTTGAAGAAGGGTGCCAATTTCAAAGTGAATAATAAATACTAGGTTGAGTAGTTGGATTTGTTGCTTGATTTATGGATCCGTTTTCCAAAGCTAAGCCATTGCTTGGATCATAAATGAAAATGGAGGAAAGAAAATGAAGAGAAAATTAGGAAATAAATTTATTGGTTGGACAAATTAAATATGAAGAGTGATGAAAAAGAATTTCAGCAGATGATCTGACTCAAGAAGGCAGATCGAATTAACGAATGAGAAAATGCAATAAGAAAGCACAGAGCTCATCAAGAACACAAAGAATAATGCAACTAGCTAGACGTACTGAGCTTGGGGAATATAATGGGGGCTCGCTTCTACTTAAAGGTGCAATGTAACATTCGAATCATATATGGGAAGTGACAAACATAATAGTTCAAGATTTTTCTCCGCCCTTGACTATGAACCATGTGATCCCGCCTCTTCAGCGATTGGATGCGGTCAATCACAGAAGAACGATTCCACTTCCCAATCATGCGATTGGGCCAGGCTCATAGACTATATGATCAGCCTTGTGTGTTGGGGCTTTGAAAAGTTTCTGGATTGTAAGAATGTTGGGCTTGTTTCCCTTCTTTAAGTTATATGGGTGTTATGTCAAAAATATCTTTTGGCAAAAATATGAAAGATGCATAAAGTATCTTTTTTTTCTATAGAAAATTATCATTTTTAAATTTTTGATTTTTTTATGGTTAAAATCTTACTCCGTATTTTATTTAATTAAAAATTCTGATATATACTCCTTCTGTCTCAAAATAGATTACAATCTTTTTTTCTCTCTTCTCGATAATTTTTGTTTATTTGTATTTTTTGATTAAATATTTGATAAAATAAAATATTCTTGTCACATCTCGTTTTGTAGAACTTTTACCATAAATTTTTAAGATGTAATTTTTATTTTTTTAATATACCAATTTATAAATAAAATAATTTCAAAGACAATTTCATGGGTTAAAGTTCGTTCCAATATGCAACCACAATAAAATAAAATAAGAATATAACGCATGTAATTAATCAAAGTCAATTTTGAAGTTTGAACGATCACTAAGCACTCAATTAATTATTTCACAAACAACTTATCATTAAGGGACGACGTAGAAGCACCATGCGACATAAGCACCGAGCAAGAAGTTACTCCGTATAAGTTAAGGGTAATAAAGCATTATTATATGAATCAAAATTTTCCGGCAATGAGATGGTTAGCCAGGGCCAAAACAATGCTGCAAACGTATCGAGCCTTTCCGGCCAGCTCCTTGAAATCAAACGGCTCGCCGTTTGGCGGCGTAAAAAGCTTGTCGCAAGTGTCAATCTCCTGCACAGCATTCGCCGCAAGAGAATGCACCGTTCGGTAACCGCCGCCGCCGCCGCCGGATTTCAGCGCTGTTCCGATGTCGATCAGATCGTTGACGGCTTTCGTGTACGCCAGCCCGCACTTGTTGAAGGAATTGTGCAACTCGTGGTTCTTCAGCATCGTGTCTATTTCTCGGACGTGAACCTCGTCGTACACCAGGCGCACGTACGTCACGCTGGACTCGACCGTTTTTTGGGCCAGGCCGAGAAGGGTCGTGCCGGGTGTATTAAATGGCTTCAGGAAATCTGAACAGAATTTCTGGTTCGGTGTCTCGGAGCAGATGGTGCTGACCAGATCGGCGGCTTTCACATTTGCCGGGATGCAAAGACAAATGGTGAAGAGAAACATGTGATATGATGAAGAAACCGTTTTTTATTGTGACCTTTTTTTTATTTGGGACTTGATAATTAATCTCAGGGTGATATGTACTACGGAGTACTTTTTGCGATACTTCTTAGGACTATATTTAGCCTAATTTATATATACACATAGTTATCTAGAGATGGGTAGGGTTGTAAATGGATAACCGAAAATTCGTTTACCGTCCGCATCCGCATCCGTTTATATGGAAAATATCCGCATCCGTTAAAAGCGGTTATTATCCGTATTCGATTAAGGATATCCGATTGCTAATCGGATACGGATTTGATAATCACACATCCGATCCGTTTATAATCCGCTCCGCATTGACATCCGTTTAAATAACTGTTTATCCGTATATCTGATCCGTTATATATAGTTTTTCCTTATTTTTTATTTTTATATTTTGTTTCTTTATTGATATCTCAAAGTATAAGATATTTTTATATGTAAAATATATGTGTAGACACATAAAAATGTGTAGACATATAAAAAATGTGTGTATATATCTACTGTGTATATCTTTTTATGATATGAAATCATTGTAGAATATCATAAACTATAAACAAATAAGAAAATAATTATCCCATAAAAAATATAGTTGATTTAATAATATTTTGATTTAGTTTAATTGAAAATTAAAGTATTGTTTGTCTTGTTTTAAAAAATTGGAAATGGATACGGATATATCTGATATCCGACCGATATCCGACGGATGCGAATACGGTTTTGATTTTCAGTATCCGTCAAGATCCGTATCCGAATTCGATATCCGACAAAAATAAACGGATACAGATTTGGTAAAGGCACATCCGATCCGATTAAAATCCGTTTACACTCCTAGAGATGGGAATCATGAGATGTGTAACTGGGAGAATATATGCGTTTTAATCCATTTTTACTGAATTGTGCAATTATGAGAAACATATCTTGGCAATTAATTTTACTTAATTACTGATTCAATTTTATTTATTGACCACACAATACGATTCAAAAGAATGCATTCAATATTTAAAAAATGAAGTAACAACATAGGAAAAAGTTATAATTAATTGGGAAATTTATCTAAATAGTACTAAAACATACGGAGTAATAACTTTTCCAATGTAATATCTCTATTTCTCAATTTCGTACTATGGAGTATTATTTAATGTCCACTGGTCATTGTTCAAGTAAATGTCCACTGTCACTGGACATTGTTCAAACTTCAAACTAAATGTTCATCATCACCGAATATTGTTCCCGTCATTCAAATACTATTTAGAAAATTAAAAAGTTTAAGTGCTACATTAAGCAATGACGTATGTTATAGTGCTATTTAGTACTGATTTCATGAATTAATTACTCGATATATCTTTACTAATACTCCGTAATAGGTTAAATACATTCGCGTGAACTTAAAAACGTACTCCGGGGTATAAAGAGAACTGAGTATGTACATTCCGTCTAAGTACATGTTGCTACTTACCGAGTAATTTAAACAATTTAATGCTTCAAAAAAAAACTGCAGTACTTAAGAAATGGAAGTAACTATTTCGCATTCAATTCACAATAAAAAAACTCGTTCAAAATCTAATACCTAGTGACACCTCATAAATTCTTTTTTGAAATACTCCGTGACTAAATAGAATATAATGTTGACATTGAAATTAAATATTGATGCATTTAGACAATAACACATTAATACGAGACGTGAGCCATCTATCATGGATCGCTCTATTTGGGTGAGAGTAGACGTTATTGACTCATTGCATCCATCACATGCATCTCATCAACATTGACAAAGGAGTTACATTGCAAACTTCTAATAATAAGTTTAATAAAAAGAACAAATTAATTAATTGTAATTGGACTGCTTGTTCTTCGCCTTGAGTTGAGCCTCAGCCGCAGCGACTTTGACAATGGTGGAAGCTTTGATGGTGGTTTTAGGATTGAGAGCCTTCCTCAGCTTAAACACGGCACACGCGGTCCCAAACGCGTGCCCTGCCGCGTCAAACCCTTCTCTTGTCACCTCCGCCGCTTTCTCCCCGTGCCTCTGGGAAACAAGACCGGTTGCGACAGAGGATGTTGTGGACATGACATTCTTTCCGGCCACTTCTATGGCATCGCACACCTTGTCTGTTTTGTTCATCAATCTCAATGTCAAGATCAAGAATTACTAAGAGCGGGAAAATGCTACTGCTGCTGCAAATATAACAGACTACCACTAGTACTCGTGATAGAATTTAGGATGGGGTAGTGATTACTGGATTGGGCAATAAGACACTTGGGCCGAACCACATTAAAAGATTGAATCCAATCGATTACTTAGTTCAACTCTAGAGCTTATATACCGATTATTTTACTCTTGGATTTCCGATGTGGGATGTACTCTAACACTCCCCCTCAAGTGGACAACCGGGCCATTTTGAATCTAACCGGTTGACCACTTGCAGATGAACTCCTATTCCCTTGGCTCTTTTTTTTTTTGAGCGCCAACACCTAAAGGAGCACGAGCCGCTGGGTATGGACTTCCAGACGAGCAATCGTGTTAAACATGCCACAGGCCGTTGGGTACAACCTCCATACGGACAACTGGGCTAAAGACTAACGGGCCGCTAGGAATGAACGTCTAGACGGACACCTTGACAAACGAGGTGGGCTAAAACTGGCTCTGATACCATGATAGAATTTGGGATGGGTATGGACAACTGGATTGGGCAATAAGACACTTGGGTTGAACCACATTAAAAGATNATGGACTTCCAGACGAGCAATCGTGTTAAACATGCCACAGGCCGTTGGGTACAACCTCCATACGGACAACTGGGCTAAAGACTAACGGGCCGCTAGGAATGAACGTCTAGACGGACACCTTGACAAACGAGGTGGGCTAAAACTGGCTCTGATACCATGATAGAATTTGGGATGGGTATGGACAACTGGATTGGGCAATAAGACACTTGGGTTGAACCACATTAAAAGATTGAATCCAATCGATTAGTTAGTTCAACTCTAGAGCTTATATACCAATTATTTTACTCTTGAATTTTCCAATGTGGGATGTACTCTTAACACTCCCCTTCAAGTGGACAACCGGGCCATTTTGAATCTAACCGGTTGACCACTTGCAAATGAACTCCCATTCCTTGACTTTTTTTTTGAGTGTCAACACCTAAAGTACCACGAGCCGCTGGGTATGGACTTCCAGACGTGCAATCGGGTTAAACGGGCCACAGGCCGTTGGGTACATACTCCATACGGACAACTGGGCTAAAGACAAACGGGCTGCTAGGAATGAACGTCTAGACGGACACCTTGACAAACGAGGTGGGCTAAAACTGGCTCCGATACCATGATAAAGTTTAGGATGGGGTAGTGATTACTGGATTGGGCAATAAGACACTTGGGCCGAACCACATTAAAAGATTGAATCCAATCGATTACTTAGTTCAACTCTAGAGCTTATATACCGATTATTTTACTCTTTGATTTCCGATGTGGGGATGTACTCTAACAACTCGTAATATAAAGGGACTTACTAAAGCCATCCAATGAGGCGAGAACGATTTCCACGGGAAGAAGGCTGAAGAACTTTTGGCCAGCTTTAGAGCTTGCAATGGAGCTGGTGAAGAGGGTGGACACCTTTACCACCCCGGCAAGTATACCAGTTGCCACCTTCTCTGACATCTCTGTCATCTTCTTCACCCTGTTTACCACAACCACTCGTAACAGATTTTAGGCTTGCTATATATAACGTACTTTGGCTAATATACACCAAGAAAATTGAATTAGATTGAATCGGTTAGCTATTTCCGCTTAAAATCATTCAGTCCATGTGATTCTTTTTATGATGGATGAAAACTAAATACTGAAATATCAAATTTAGTCAAATAGGTCAATTCAAAATCTGTCAAGCATACCAAGTGTTTGAATTAAATTGTGATTATTATTTCAATTTAAAATCTTACACCTTCCTACAAAACATTTTTTCTTCCAAATTTATGTGTTCCCGAAAAAAAAATCTTTGAGAAGTTAAAGTCATCATCATGAGCACCCACCCTAGTGAGAAATTTGCAAAAGGAGCTACTGAAAATTCACAATTCTTTTCGCTGATTAAAGCGCAAAGTATTTATCAATTACATCTAATAATAAAATACGAGTAGATCAGAATGAGTTGTAGTCTTTTGCAAATAAAAATGATTGTAAATTAAATAATAAATTAAAAAAGGATTGTGAATCAATCCTACTTGGCATTCCAAATTCCAAGTTTGCCAATCAATGTAAAAAGTGTGTATGGTCTTGGAATGTAAGAACTTTGAACTAAAGCTTTCTATTTCTGTCTTTTGAAATCATTTACCTTTTCATCCTTTTCAAGGCGGTTGGACTGATCTGGGTTGCTGCGCCGCCCTTTCCGGCCATCCTCTTGGCGAGAACCTCGTGCCCCCACTTCAATCGATCCACCGCAACATCCCCGCACCACAATATTCCCCTCACCAGATGACCCGACCCGGCCGCGATCATTCTCGCGACCCTTCCGCTGTAGTCCTCCACGTTGGGAGCCAGAGTGGTCCAGTACGCCGCCGCACTCCTCTCCGCCTCCTCCTTCTTCTCCCTCCTCTCCATCTCCGCCGGAGACACCTCCCTCGCCGCCTCTCCCCAGCCCACCGCCGGCGACTTCTCCGCCCTGAACGCGCTGTACTTCTCCAACACCCGGTCCAGATCTCTCAGCTTCCCCTCCTGCCCCTTGGCGGCAACGGTCAGGCCGTAATTGAGCATGTTCTCCGAGGAATCGATCCTGATCTCCCTCTCGTCGTCATCGGATGCGGGTCCCGCGCACGCCGGAGTCCGGAGGGTGAAGAAGTAGTGGGAGTCGTCCAGCTTCACGGTGGCCTCGTCTTTGGCCAGGGGCCACTGAATGTCGCGGCCGACGCGGGCAAGAACGGCGACGACGTTGTTGTCCTGTTTGAGGCGGACGATGGTGAACTCGCCGGAGGCAAGCTCGACGCTCCGGTCTGAGTCGATCAAGTGAACCATGGAGCCGGGGATCCGGATTATAACTTCCTCGGATGATTCAAAACCGGAATTGGAGCCCGACATGTTTGGGGATGAAGATTTGGACATGATTGAGACTGGAATCTGATCTTTTTCTTGCAGCAGGGTTTAAATAGTTTTATTTATGGGGAATGGAATGGGGGAGAGAAAGACGGTTAAGGGTGGCGGCAAAGAGGTGTGTTAATACGTGTAGTATTCGCGGAGGTGCAGAGGGGTATTCATCATCATCATCATCATCGCTCTCTCAATGTTATGAAAATTTAAATAAAAAATAGAAAGAGATAAATAAATTGAAACTTATCAGAGAAGAAATCTAATGACCGCGTGTGTTTGTAGAGTCCTTGTGCTCTTCCAAGTATAGAATATATTGCCTTCCACCTCTGTTTTTACTTTTTTTAATCATAACACTTTTCATAAATTAATTATTATCTAAATAAATAAACTTTATGAAAATATTGATATTTTAAAACTATATTTTAAGATGAACCCAATAATATTAGATTTATATTAAAATTTAATATATTTTTCTTACAATTTGTGGTCAAAATTAACTAAAAAAGGCAAAACAGAAAGTCAAAATAGGTGTATTTTTAGATGTTTTAGGCGATGGTAAAAATATTTTATTGGATGCGCAAATAAATAAAATATATCAAAGAAACCAGACCCAATAATTTCACAAGATAATTAGCATTGGTCAAAAATGCTTGACAGTACAATGTAAAATGCAACAGGTGTGTCCTAAAACAAGTGCATGACTATTAACTTATTGGGAAAAATCTATGTAGCGTTCTGGCTACACCAGGGAAGAAGGAAGCAGGGAGTTAAAGAACACTCCCAAGAATCACAAGCTTGCCTGCAGGCCGACAATTGTACAACATACCATGACCTCAACAAAACAAAAAAAAAAAAAACTTTTGGAGTTACAACAGAAACCCAGATTTAAAAGAGGGTTTGGTTATACAGCAGCCGCGGCAGCGCTGGGAACATAAGTTGACCTAACACTCCTACTGATTGGGAGGTGAACATACACATCATGTACCTCTTGCTTACTCATGTCTCCCCTGTCCCTGTCTACCGCGTAGCACACATATACCGTGTCAATTACGTTGTCCAACACATGGACAAAGAACGCCAGAACCACAATCAGCAGCACCCATGCCATTGCAGAAACAAAGTACGCGTCCACTCCTAGGTGAAACCCAGCTTTCAACACTGCACAAACCTGGGAGCACACAAAACATTCAGTCTATAGTGTGTGATAGATAGTTTGACAGAGATAATAACCAACCACCATGATTTGCTCACCAAGATGGCATATATTGCAGAAAGGACGATTATAATTCCAGCAAGTATACGAGTGGAAATGATCTCCACAACTACAGCTGATAAGAGGTTACGTTCTAGAAGTTCATATGTCATCTTGGCAGACGTGCAGTATGATTCGCCAGTAATGGCAGCAAAGTTGATTGTGAACTTGTTTAGGAACTCAACCGCTGAGAGAAGGGTGCTAACACAGAACCTAAGGATGACATTTACAATGCCGGGAGCCTCTTGTCTTGCACTATCTACCATGGCACGCACCACACGAACAACACACACAATCAACCCAGAAAAACAAAGCGTGCCTGAAGATGGACCAAAAGCATTTCTGCAAATTTTTCACACAGAATTAAAAGCTATTTAGATGATTACAAAAGAAGAGAAGGAGGATATGGTAAATAGAAACCATCTAAGGTGGCCATGAATCATTATACAAAGAGTTTCTGGTTCACTAGAAAGATGTATACATCACGATACTGTATGAAGAAAAACATAGAATGAAATTTTTTGGCAGATTACAGGAGGAAATTTGGGTGGTTTTCCCTCTCCTTTGTTTTATTATCAACTCATTGCTTGTCTACTATAGAGTTTTTGAAATCAAACCCCTTGTAATATTATATACTCCAGGGTAGATGGTCTTGCACGTTCAAAAGATCATCAGTAGAATAGGAAATGACATAAAATTCGAACCCCAAGATAGTTTGATACTTCAACATATCAACCTAAAAGAAGAAAAACATTCAACTTGAACGGTTGAGGAATTAACAAGCACCAAGATTTTTCATTTGCTCATTGGTTTGGCGTTACCAAATAAGATGTAAACAATTTATGTGTGCATAAACACTGCAAAAAAACACCCACTACATAACATCTAGTAGGTTTAGCAATTTAGACTAATACAGACAGAACGTGAAATTACACCTAAATACTGAACTACCCCACCCAATATCTTACATTAAGTTCCTTAACAAGCAACTAATCTGCAAAGCATTTTTCAACAACAAACCTGGCTAGATACCCCTACTGTAAGTTTGTAACCACAGTTCAGTCGTTATCACTCCAAATGCATTCACTTATTATGGACTCCTTTTTTTTATAGCTTTATGGACACCACTGATTATGTTGTTGGCAACTAAAAGTACCAAATATAAAAACTAAAACATGCGGAGTACATCATATTCCTAAGTACGACTCTAACTGTTTTATCCCAAAAAATAAGTCATCCCCTACTAAGTTATAATCTTGATGAACAAATGACTCCTATAAAAGAAAACAAGCTACTCTGTATGATTTAGTCATCTATCTAGCACAAATTCTACAGTAGGGAATCCTAACTGCTGATCTGTAGGAGCAAATGAGTCCAATTCTGATGTACAAACTACAAAGCATAGCATTGCCTAAAGCCAGAAGAAGAGATACCTAATGGAGCTTCTTATGCTCTTTTTGGAACTTGAATTGTCCTTGGAGAAGTACCACTGCGCTATTGTCCCACTGATCACATACACCTGAGCTTCGATCATTGTTGTGGCAGACCATAGCATTGTGAGAACAGCTAAAGCATAGTATGCAGGCACCCATTTGTCTTGCTTCCAACCACAATAGTGTTCTCCATTGTGCTCTCCCTTGGGCACAACCTTCCCGTTCATCCTTGCGAAAACCAAGAAAACAACAATGGGGGCATAGTAAACGAACAGCCCAAATGTCAATGCCGGGAGCACCCCAAACAACCTCAAATTCCTTGAAAGGGCATTGGAAGCAACTCCAATTATACGCACGGTCAACTCTATCCGATGCCAATTCACAATGAAGATCCAAACAACCACCCCTATGATCAAGAACACGAAAGCAAGCACCAAGATCCTATACCCCATTGGAAATGCGTCGCTGCAACTTGAGTTCACAGTGCAGGCCACGAACCAGTAGATGTTCGCGGCCACCGGAAGGATAATAAAAAAAGGGAAGACAGAGTAAACTATTTGCTTAGTATAACGCTTGAGCAAGAAAAGCACAAAGAGCACAAATGGCAAGCTTAAGAACAGAGTAACCACCAGAGTCCAAATCAAGCTCTTCAATACGCCGGAATCAGATAATCGCAGAAAAACAAGGTCATCTGAATCTGGAAGAGTGCAGGAAAGGGACGTGGCGTTGTAAACATATGAAGAGATGTGGGAGCGGTGAGGGTTTCGTTTGACCGAGGCAAATATTCCGAAGCCATAGGTGGAGAGGACGAGGATTGAGAAGAGGATGAGGAAAGGGAGGTCCTTGATATGCCGCGGGCCGTAGTTGTAAGAGATCTGGAGGAACTGGGATTGGTCTTCCGTGTCTGACTGGGAGCTGGGGGCTATAAGATCGTCGATCGGAGGATACGGCTTAGAGAGGAGAGGTCGGGTCGGGTCCTGGAGTGTTGAGGGTAGCTTGTTTGAATCCTCTTCGCTTGCGGCGGCCATGGCTTCCCGGTCACCGGACTGGTCTCAACAGCTCAAAAGCTATCGGGAATGTGAGAAACAGCATGGAGTGATTGGGTTTATCTGCAACCCAGTCATCATCTGCAGAAGAAACTGGCCCTAAACAGGGTATTATTATTATGGCTTGCTTGATTGGGGAGTGAAAATGTAATCTCCCTAAACGAGAGAGATGAAATTTAATCTCCCTTTGGTCAAAATTTAAATATTCTTTGATTGATTACTACCGAAGTAATAATAAAGGCCATATTCAATTCCTTTGTTTGAATGAACAGAAGTAGAGAACAAATAAAATGAGAGGAAAAAAAATGATGAGAGTACAAGGAATTAAGATGTAGAAGGTTTATCTGGTAAGCCTCAATTTGTAATTAAATTTAATAAGGATGAAGTACTCTAATACGTTACTTCACGTCTAGGCATTGACGTATTCAGTCTTACACGTGATTTTTTTTAAAGTTGAGTAATTTTGGGGTTCAAACTTGTGACCTTTTGATTAACATTTGATTAACAAGATTTTGATACCGTCTCAATAAATTAATTCAACCAAAAATTCAAATTTATGTTTGTTTTTCAAGAAAGATTTTTATACTTCTAAGGGAGAGCATGAGAAAAAATAAAAAGGATACTCTCCTTTATACTTCATTTGTTTCAAATTAATCGTTTTCTTTTGCACATCACGTAGTAAAAGAAAAAAAATATTGAAAAGTAAAAAAAATAGTGGTTAAAATTTGCTAACGAGAATGAAAAAAAGTTTGAACTACTAGTACATATTTTTATTTTATTATAAAATAACCCCAACAGCAGCACAATTGGATCCAGCAATTGTCAGTGTTTCACTCCTACTTTAGTCATTTTACCTTTAGGTAAACAAACAGAGGTAGTAAATCACAGATTTGCAATGTCATTTTGCTTGTTTACATTGACACAAAATACTAGTGTAAGATTTTTTGATCAGACTAAAAAAACGGTAGTGTGGTAAACTCTTTGATATAAGTAATCCTTACATATATTAGTCCACACAAAACTTTAAATAATTTTTTATATAAAAGTAGAGCACAATAAAGAAGAAAGTGGTATCAGAAGCATAGAGTGCCTTCATTCCCAATATATAGGCTTATCACGGATAATCCTATTGTGGCAATTGAGTTGTTTCACATTATGAAAAAGCACTCAATAGGGGACTAAGGGCACAATTTCAAAGAAACTCGAAAAAGGAAAGAGAATTATTTTGAAGAAAAATTTACCTAAATAGGACTAAAACATAATGACTTTTCCAATATAGGACCATATATTTTTATTTCCCAATGTAGGACTTTTGGTCATTATCAAGTAGTCATTATTCAACTAAATGTCCATCATTACTGGACATTATTCCTTCCACAAGGTCATTATTAAGTTCTATTTAGAGAATAAAAAAGTTTAAGTCCTACATTAAGAAAGTTATTATGTTTTAGTCCTATTTAGTGCAAATTTAACTATTTTGAAAGCGGTTGCATGATGTATACGTATTTTACATATTTTTACGTACATTTTGATGGAATTTTGAATCTCACTTAAATTTAATGTTTAGACTTTATTTTAATTTTCCTATTTTTTTTGTTATACTTGGTTTTATTCTCTTGGGTGTATTTTGATACTATTTCAACCCAAAATAATACATTGGAAAGACGGAAAATAAAACTCAAAGTTTGGTACTAAATGAAATGAAGAGGTTTGAAAAAAAGAGAAGAAAAAAATGCACTCCCGCCGTCTCAATTTAAATCACATATTTTGGTCTACGATGTTTGAATGAAGTTATTTTCAAAATAGTTTATATGTAAAACGGTGTAGAATTGAAAAATAAAAATTATATATTTAAAATTCACATAAAAAGATCTACGAAACTAGCGGAGATATGACTATATTATTATTATATCAAATGACTAATGAAAATAGAAAAAAAATGAATAAAGTTTAATCTCGTGAATAGTTTATAGTTAATTTAATTTGGAGCAGAAGGAGTTACTATATTAAATAGGCAATTTATTTCGTACATTATTGTTATCATGTAGTTTGATGTTTTTTTTCTAAATGTCAAGCAAGATCAATTTACTTATTTACCTCATCATAAATCTCGCCAACTAGTTCACGAGGAAGAGTAATACCCCGTTAGAATGGACAATTCAACTAAAAATTCAAACTTATGATTGTAAGTCCACGATTTTTTTTTTTTTTGGTACTTTGACATAGTGGAGCAAAGCAAAACAGGAAAAAAAAAAAAAGAAAGAGTGCTAGTGAGAATCCCACCCACCATTAAAACAAAGGTCAACTGAAGGAGGGTACATAAGCAGCAGATACAGCCTTAGAGGCTTAGAGCAGATAAGGCCCTAAAATTCTCAACTGTGCACGACGCTAAACTCCACCAACATTGTACCAGCAACAATACACGGGGAAGAAGTTAAATGTCACTGTCAATAATTTTTTTTTTTTTAAAAAAAAAACAACCCACATTCATTCAGATTTCACACTATTATACGTAATTTGCAATTCCCAATTGCAATTGCAAGTTTGTGTTTGTGTGTGGGTGCATGTGAACTCTACTGCCATTGTCATTCCGCCACTCTCATTCACACTGTTTCTCCTGTGATTCCCATTCCATCTCACCTCTCTCTCTCTGTGACCACTATCAATTTCCTTCTTCTTCCTTTTTTCTATAAGAAGAATTCCCAACGGCCCCCTGTTCTTGCTCTTTAAGCTGTTTCAGTGTGTGTGTGTCCCAAGAATCAAGGATGAAAAGCACAACAAATCTCTCACTTTTTTCCATCTCCATCTTCTTCACCCTCTGCATCTTTATCACCCCATCTCTTTCAACCTATGGTAATCTCTCTCTGTCTCTCTCTCTCTCTCTCTCTCTCTCTCATTCTCTCTTTCAAGTTTCAATGACGCCTGACCCAGTGCTCTGTTTGCTCTTTTCCATTGCAGACGGTCCGCTGTACGACTCTTCAGCCTACACAGAGGTAGGTACTCTTTCACATTGTCAAAGACCCTATTTTTTAAGAAAATGAAAACTATCCTTTGAAGGGGGCACGAGATTACGAGTTAAAAACTTTGTGGTTGAGATTTATGTATAAGCAAATGTGAATCACATCATACTTCTCAAATAGAAACATACGCAAGAAATTATTAGGCCAGAACAAAAGGAAAACACAGGCACAACAAATTAGAACGGAAGAGTATTTATACGTACTGAAAATAGGCATTAATGTGGTGTGGGGTTGCAGTGCAAACAGAATCCGGAGGAGCCATTATACCAGGGAGGAATACTGGCGGATAGTGCGCCACAATCGCGACAGGTCATTGGGCTCGACGGGAAGGGAGTTTATACCCCCACCTTTCTGCTTCACAATTTAACCGCAGACACAATCTATTGTTTTTCCAGTTAAGTTTTTGTGTCCCTCTAATTGCCCCATCATGTAAATCAATCTTTCTATATAGGATTATATCACAATCACGCCACGGATGACCCCAAGGTTGAAAATGTTAGTGTATACTTTGGTGTCATGCATATCTGTGGTGAAAGTAGCATTTTCATTGTGTGTAGACTTCCAAACCTCAAAGGGATTGAGAGTGTTGGTGTTGTGATGACAGGTTGGGTCCGATTGGAAGACGGAGAATCTGCTCTCTTGACTGCTACGCTGTTGTCGGAAAAGGGCGCACAAGCGGACTGCGTAGGGACTGTAGTTGCCAAGAGAGGATGCTGGTCCTTCATCAAGGGGGGTTTCCTTTTGACTTCCCCATCTAACTTATCTCTACTCTACTTTATGGTACTACATGCAAACCAACATCTAATACCGTGTTCTTGTTCTTACTTTTATGTGTATCATCAATGTACCAAGAGAGTTTTTTTCTTCCTTTCTTTCTTGAAAAGAATTCAGCCACAGCAGATATCAATATAGAGATTGCAAGCGCTTCTTTACAGCCGTTTACTCAGCAACAATGGAGATTGAATCAACAAACCAAAATTAACATGGTAATGAACTAAGTTTTCTTTACTCCAATTCATACTAGAACTGGGAAAATCTTTTAAAGAAACCATTTTTACAGCATGGATAACTATCACTCCACTCTTGTTGTTTGATCAGGAGAGAAAGCGTGCCGTAACAATCCATGCCTCAGACAGACAGGGGATTAGACTAAAGAATGCAACTGTAACAGTTGAACAAATATCAAAAGATTTCTCATTTGGATCTGCAATATCTAAATCCATCATAGGAAACTTGCCCTACCAGGTTGGTTTCCCACCATTCCCAGTGTCTGAAATGTTGAATGTAAACACAATTCAGCCAGCATTAGCTTATTGTTATTGTTTCTTACGCACAGGAATGGTTTGCAAAGCGGTTCAATGCAGCAGTATTTGAGAATGAGCTAAAGTGGTATGCAACAGAGCCCGAAGAAGGCCATCTCAATTACACCATACCTGACCAGATGCTGAGCTTTGTGAGAGAGCACCAGATTGCGGTGCGAGGCCACAACATCTTCTGGGAAGATCCCAAATACACGCCGAAATGGGTTCTCAACCTGACGGGCCCGGCCCTGGAATCCGCGGTCCAGTCCAGAATCCAGAGCCTGATGCAGAGCTACAGAGGCGAGTTCATCCACTGGGATGTCAGCAACGAAATGCTGCATTTCGACTTCTACGAGCAGCGTCTGGGGCCCAATGCCACTGTAGAGTTCTTCAAGACGGCCCACGAAGCAGATCCTCTCGCGACCCTTTTCATGAACGACTTCAACATCGTGGAAACGTGCTCGGACCCCAAGTCCACCGTGGACGCGTACATTGAGAAGATGAGGGAGCTGAAAGAGGGGGGAGTTTCCATGGATGGGATTGGGCTGGAGGGTCATTTCACAGTTCCAAACCCTCCCTTGATCCGGGCAATCCTTGACAAGCTCGCCACCCTGGGGCTCCCGATTTGGCTCACCGAAATCGACATCAGCAAGAAACGGGGCCAAGAAATGCAGGCAAGGTATTTGGAAATAGTTCTGAGAGAAGGGTTCTCGCATCCGGCGGTGGACGGGATTATGCTGTGGACGGCGTTAGATCCAAAGGGGTGCTACCAAATGTGCCTCACTGATAACAACATGAACAATCTGCCGGCGGGAGACGTGGTCGACGATCTGCTGAAGGAGTGGCAGACCCAGAGGTTGGAAGGGGAAACGGACGAGCATGGCTGCCACAGTTTCTCTGGGTTCCTGGGAGAATACCTAGTCAGGGTCGACTACAGTAACAGGACATCGAGCTCGACTTTCTCCCTTAACCGCGGCGATGAGACCCGGCATTTTAGCATTCAAGTCTGAAGATGAGTGTTCATGTCGTACCTAATTTACCCACCAGAACGTTTCCCACGCACAGATAGAAATGGATGAATTTAGATATTGGGGAAAAGTTTGAATCTAAAAAGAATTGAGACTCCGTAAGGACCACATGCATGTGAACTGTTCGTGTAAATGCCTGAGATAGCACTCATATTTAGCTTCAAAAGTTAACTCTTATTGAAACATTAGACAATATGAACAAAAGAAAAAGAAGATAATACCTTAATACGAATACTAATACAGTACTAAATTAAAATTAAACCAGATCTTCTTCTTCATGAGATACTTCTTCTACAACAATGGGGGTCTAAATTAAGAAAACGAAAGAGAAGATGAACGAGGCAAAGGCAAAGTAATTTAGAGTCTCCTTCGTAGCCAAAACCGGGCTTGATTTGCCCATGGCTAACCCGGCCAAATATGACCCGTCCGTGAGAAATGCCTCGGATTCTGACCCGGTTCCAGCCATAGTTGAACCGCTACCGGTTTGTCCTGACCCGTCAAATTCCATCCCCATACCCAAACTCGGGCCCGCTGGCTCTGTTTCCGGGCCAGTAATTCCCGAACCGGGTGTGGGCCCCCCACTCTCTGTGTTCCTCGTCACGGGTGTGGTCGTCGTAGCTGTTGTCGCGTTCTTTGAAGATTTTTGACTGGGAATAGATGGGCAAAACGTCACCGTATAGTCCGCGCCGCTGCACGTGAATGTACTGGTGGGATCGTCGTAGGCGTAGCTGTAGGACCTGGGGCACGCGGTCTTGAACATCTCCGAATACACCGAGGGTTTGCACGAGGACGGTGTGCTGTACGCGCCGCTGCAGCAGTACTCCGGTTTCGAGAACGCCTCACACGCGCTCCGGCAGGCGGTGCGGCCGACCGTTCGAAGCTCCGACGGGCAGATTCGGTTCAGATCTGTGACGCACCCCGTGGTGGCGCACATGCCTGACCCGCCGGTAGCCTCCATCACTAAAGGCAGGTTGTAGCCATCTACCAGGCTGACGTCATAGAAGTCCAGCCCGCCGGAGCCGAGGGTGACCTCTGCAAGGGTAGCCGGCGGTTCTGCTCCGGCGCCATTGCATCCCACCTGGCCCGACCCGCAGTCCCCTGTCGCGCAAGACCCGGACCCGGATCTGTCAAATTTGCACCCAGTCCGGCCCCAGAACCTGCCGGACCACCCCGTAGGCGCCGTTAATGTGCGGGAAGAGCCCTTTGGTAGCTCAAATCCGGTGCTTTCTAGGCTGGGGCTTCCGGCATTTGATAAAATCCCAGGCCATACTGTTCTTTCACATTTGTTCACAAATGTAAATGTAGCCCCTGACGCGCCTGAAAATCAAGAAACGAAGTGTTTAATAGTTTAAAAATCGAAACTTTAGAGATCTACAGCTTGCAAAATCCAAGATACGAACAAAGAAGACAGTCTAGGGTGTGCTCGTAAGTGTGACTGCAAATGCATACATGAAGAAAGATGGTCTTTTTACCAGTTGCAAGTATGAGCAGAGCAAGAGTGAAGCTGAGAACATGTAGTGGGGAAGAAGACGGAGACGAATGCAGATCCATGAGATGGGCTTATTTTTTCCTTGTTTTGGGTCAAGAATTCCAGGGCAGTATATATTTTGTCTTCCGGCTTCTAAATGGTGGGAGGATTAGGATTTAGGAACGTATATACTCATACAAGTTCAGGAAATGATAAGAAAGGGAGGCAGTGAAGTACTGAAGTGAGGGACTTCAAAATTGGCCTACAAATCCTTCCATCTTTTATTTGCCACATCACTTCGGAGTTTGAAGAGTCTTAACCTCAAATTGAGACTTCAAATATTTATTTTTTAAATTTTTGTAATACACATTTTGTAAATTGGACACGGTTTGGTTTCGAAATCGTCGGTTCCAGCATTGCCTCATAATGACACTGTAACTGTCACCAGCGAATCCGGTTCCGGAACCGACAATTCCGTATCTGCTTCCAACCCAGATCTCGGTTCTTAAATTTTTTTTCAAAATCTAATATATGAATAATATAATATTATATGTAATGTAAAAAAATTATAACTTTTTATATATTCTAAGAATGTAGTTATTATTTAAATAATGAAAATTGAATATTACAACTACGTTTAAAATTCTGACGGTTCAAAAAAATGTGAGGATGTTCACATTTCACACGGGGACTTTAGGACCACGGAAAAATAAATCCGAAATGTCAATGTCCTAATTGCATGTTTGGATAATTTTTTTTGGAAGGAAAGAAAATAAGGGTGGGAAATTTAGGAAAAAATAATTAAAATTATTTTTTCCTCCACTTGTGTAAATATTTTAGAATGGAAGGAAGATAAATCTATTTTACCTCTTAATGAATTGAATGTAGTGAGTGTAAATTATTTACTATTTAAACACATTATATACCCTTTTATTGTCAGTCCTCTTTTATTTCCCTTCCCTTCCCAAACACATTATATACCCTTTTATTTTTCAATCATTCATTTCTTTCTATCCTTATTTTCTTAAATCCAAACAAAAGGTAAAGTAAAATACTCAAGTGGTAAGCTATTATTTGTGGGTTTAGGGACCATTATACATTCGGCCCCCTTTTCCAGTTTTGGGCCTACTTATCTCGGTTTAGCTATTTTTCCTTCGTGTAATCATTACTAGAGAGTAGTTCGTTTTTAAAAGAATAATACTTCATCCATCTTATTTTAAATTGCACATTTTCCTTTTCCGTTTGTCTCTATTTATATTGCTGGTTTCCTATTATGGCAAGTTTATAAAAATAGAATACCTAAATTACTCTTAACATAATGAGCTCGAAGTGTATACCTGATTCAACAGTTAGTAAGAAGAAATAAATTAAATTTTGATTTGATATTGATGTCAAAGAGTAAAACATGCACTTATTACTTGCAAATTACGCAACACCCATCGTCTATAGAACGATAATCAATAACTAGCTGTGATGTCTCGAATATTTTTCAAATTTTTATTATTGGATTATTCAAAATGTTAATATTTTTACGGCTAGGTTATGTGACCCACTCTCTCAGAGAAATTTTCTTAATTGAGTCACAGTCGGTCTTTCAATTGTAAAACTAATGATTCTACCATTTCTAATCTTTTGGTAAGCCCACCATCCAATCCCATCCCAACCTATTCCACATTCACATCTATTACAACTCAGAAGTTTAATTGATTAATCGTCAGCTACACTCTTAAAATTTAGTTATTTTAAGAGTCAATTGCATACACTCAATATATGACCTCAAGTGCACACCAAGCCATATATAAATACAAATAGGAACTCAATATCTATACATGTATACATATTGAGTGTTTATCTTGATGTGTACATGAGATCAAGTATTTGGAATCCCCTAGCACCACCTTTGTGGCCTTGTATGTGCATATATGGTCTCCGTTGAGGAGTATTTATGTTAATCATATGATCTTTGAAGTACCTGATGCATGTTCCATTCTTTGTTAATCTATAGTTAAAATCTAATTTATCTTTTCTTAACAATCGTTTTATCTGGGATTGATATACAATGATTTTTTTTTTTGTGCATATATGGTTTTTCACGGATAAAGACATAGCCATTCACGTGATGACTGTAGTTTGGGTCCGAATGTCAACATAATCATGACGAAAATAATTTAATCCTTTAAATTTCAAATGAAAAAAAAAATGAAAGATGCCCTAGGTAAATGCTATCCCCTCTACCCCAAAATACTTCGTATCTTTTTTACTGTTGTATTTTTTCAAAAAAATTTATTTATTTGTATATTTTTATTAATGATTTGATAAAGTAAAATATTCTTATCACATCTTGTTTTATAGAACATTTCATAGAGTTTTTGAATATATAATTTTTATTTTTTATTTCTATACAAGTTTATAAATAAAAGCATTTTAAAAGTCAGAAGCTAAAGTTATACACGTTAAAAGGGAGTGTAATTTATTTAGAAACGGAGGGAGTACTACGTAAATACTAAGCCTCATTCGATAAAAAATACGGAGTACATGAGTATTTAGAAGATATAAATTTTGCAAAAATAAAATCTACTTGTCAGTCTATGAAAAATGTGAGAAGGTGAATACTCCGTATTTTTCATGTGTATCTTGAGATTAAAGAAATATAACTCTTAGAAAATAGATACTCTATAAATATTTTGGATTTTAGGTACTACTTGGTTCGTCCCTAAGTGTTTGTCCACTTTTGACTTTTGGAACTGTTCATCTAAGCACTTTGACTTATCAAATTCTCTCAATGTGTAAGCCTAAAAATAGTCATGTGTGATCTTGTTTGATTCGTCTTAACATAAAGATTATTAATATATAATTTTTTATAATTTTTTAATATACAAATTACAAGATAAAATGGATTAAAGAAGTGCATTGGATGGTGTGCAAAAATGAAAGTGGACAAACACTCAGGGACGGAGGGAGTATTTTTTTTAAAGAAAAATGTTAAGTTATTTTGTAATGAATGAAAAAAATATTTTTTAAAAAAATAAAAATAGAGGGAGCATTAGGAATATATTTTCATATTTTAGTTTTTTTAGAGCTTGTTTTTCGTGCTATAAAATACTCCAAACTCGGTAGGAAAGTATGTTTTCTCAATAATTTTTCACTTACTAGTATAAAAGTGTGAAATTATATTACTTTTGCTTGTATATTCATCAAATATTTATGAATAACACAGTAATGTCAAAGAATATGTTTAGCCCACCATAAAAAAATTAAAAACAACAATTTTTTCGTTTAAGAACGGGAAGATTAATTATCAGTAGAGTGTTTTACTTTTTTGACTCAATTATGGTACGAGTACCGCATATATCTCACTCATTGCCCTTCTTTTGAGAGGTGTGGGGTTGAGGGAGGGGGTGGAGGACTTAATCCCATTTATTTTATTTAGAGTAATTTTTTTTAATTATCATTGTTTATAAAAAATAGTTTTGAATATGTTCTCTTACTTTTCCATTGAAATCAACTTAGTTCAGATCAGGAATACGTAGTAAGTTTTAATATAACTACACTAAGATCGAATTTGACCAAATCAAAATTTATTCCAATCAAGTTAGAAATTATTTAGATCATGTGAAGAGAACATGACCAAATCCTCTTTTGAATTTTACAACATATTTGCTTTGGACTTTTACATGGGTTAACATTAATTATCTCTAGGGCAAACAAAATAGTATTGAAACAAAATAAAGGGTGTTGCGAAATTAATTCCAAATATGATTATATCAACTCTGAATTAAATTTGTTAAATGCACACCAATGTAAACATAATCTTTTTTAGGGTAGATTTAGTAATAACCTAAAATAAAATTTACTATTTGAAACTGAATGATTTTGAAAACTTTAACATGACTATTACATAAAAACATAAAAAATCAAATAGAACTCGATATGATGGTGAAAAAGGTTGGATTAGACGGTCGGTAATGGTGGATGACTAACAGTCGCGACGATGGTGGTTAGTTGGTTGAGGCGACGACTTAAGGTTAAAAGTGGTGGCCGATGTTAACAAACAATGATGGTGGTACGACAGCTAGCTAGTCGTGGTCGCTAGTCGACGATGACAGTAGACGCTGACTGGAAATATTTAAGTTCATTATTCGCCAATAGTCGCCACGAATGACCAACAATAGTAACAATTCTGACCACAATGGTAATGGATGGTTGTTGGATGACACCATGAATGAAATTCCGAGTAACAAAAACTAAAAATTGAGAAAAGATGATCTTTATAGTGGATATCATTAATTTTTTAAAGGGTACTTCCCTTTTTCTTTAAAAAAAAAACTATTGCACAAACTTTTTGGACACTAGATTGTTCGCAAATCCAATATAATCTTAAATTTTTAATTGACGTATTTCGGCCCTCCCTAGTAGCACAGCCCATTATATGTAACAGTAAGGGGCTGTTTGGCAACTTCTGAATAGGTAAGTGCTGAACCAGTAAGAGGTCTGAACCATAAAGTGCTGAACCAGTAAGAGGTCTGAACCATTAAGAGCTAGTATATTGTTTAACTATTCAGAGGCAAATGTCTGATCAATTCAGATAAGAGGTCTTAACCATTCAGACTCTGTATAATACTTAACCATTCAGAGGCAAATCTCTTAACCATTTAGACATCTGAACCATTAAGAGGCTGAAACAAACAGTCTGAACCATTAAGTGCTGAACCATTCAGACATCTGAATTATTAAGAGGCTGAAACAAACAGTCCCTAATTGTAATGTAAATACTCGTAACGATTAGCGATTTTTATTGGGCTACTGAATAAAAATATTTTGGTCCATTAGTAAATTGGACCATCACCAGAAGGCTCTCATGGCTTCTTCTTCTTCATCATCGATTCGCCCCCAACGTTAACATTGAAGCAGAGCGTGTCTTCGCCGATCTTCCAAATTCTACATTTTAAATGCTTACTCTCTTGACTGTTTTAAATCTGTTTTTAAAACTGACGCCAAGGTTGAAGAATGAAGCTTGCTGGGGCCATACTGAAGATTAACAGTGCGTGATGGCGCCGAGCAAGAAGAGAAAGAGAGCCACAATTCATCCGCGAAACAAGTACTCTGAAAACCCACCCGATTTCGGATTACTGGCTTCTCTTTACCCCTCCTTCGAACCCTACGTTTTCTGCAACCGCGATGGTCGGCACCGGATAGATTGGACAGACTTCAATGCCACCAGGGAGCTTACTCGGGTCTTGCTCCGCCATGATCATCATCTCGACTGGTAATCAATTTGGTTTTTCTCCCTCGAAATGCTGAAATGTTCTATTGTTTTTCTCCATTGCGAATTTCAGATTTCACCTTTTCAATTGAATCGTGAACGCACCCAATTATCAAATCAGCGGAAAAGAACACACCCATTGTCATATAATGCATTAGGTTTCAGCAATTCATCAGTAATTTTCAGTTGCGAGTGAATACAATGCAATGGGGTGAAATTAAGAGATCAGCTTTTCGATAATAAATGAAGAAAAATTGAAGCCATTAGGGAGTATGTAAAAACGATTTACGTGTACGGCCAAGCTTCCAGTATTAAAGTTTGTAGATTTGAAAGTACTATAAAAATTTCTTGTTGATTATCTTGAATTTCGCGCATTCAAATCCTGAAGCATCCTCTTGCAAATTGCAATAATGCAAGTTAAGGTTTGGCTACAATACATCTCATGGTGACCGGCCCTTCCCCTAGACCTTTGCAAGGATGTTTTCTGCACCCGGCTCATGTATGTCAAACTTTTGCATCACTACTGCTTATGAATATTGATGGCCTGCACTGAATTTAATGAAATGAAGTGGTGTGAAAATTAGTTATTGATTACTTTTATTTATGTAAATTCTTTGCGCATCCTAACTATGCACATTATGAGTACCTTGATGTTCTTTAAATTACAAACTGTAGGTGGATCCCTGATGGGCAGCTTTGCCCCACTGTACCTAATAGATCAAATTACATTCATTGGATAGAAGATCTTTTGTCATCAGATATTGTACCTAAGAGTCAATCAAATGAAAACGCTGTGAAGGGTTTTGATATTGGAACAGGGGCAAATTGCATTTACCCTTTACTTGGTGCATCTCTGCTTGGTTGGAGGTTTGTCGGTACTGGTAGGTTCTAGTGCTGCACTGTCGCCTTCACATTACACATACAGCAATTCTCCCCTTTTTTCAGTCTGTTTTCTCTTTAAACTCACAATTTGAGAATATATTTTTCCCCTGTCTTTTGCAGATTTTACTGATGTAGCTTTAGAATGGGCAGAGAGAAATGTCAAGAGTAATCCTCACATTTCTGACTTGATTGAAATTAGAAAAGTTGTAATTCAAGATTCTTCATTTGACGATGACAGAGTTTTAAATGGACCACTTATCAATTGCAAACGAGATGTAGACGAGGATAGCAATTATCACGGCCCACCTATTATTATGGGTGTCGTCAAGGATGGGGAGACTTTTGACTTCTGTATGTGCAATCCTCCATTTTTTGATGCCATAGAGGAAGCAGGACAGAACCCAAAGACTTCTTGTGGTGGAACTCGTGAAGAGATGGTTTGTCCCGGAGGAGAACATGCTTTTATAATTCGCATGATTGACGATAGTGTTCAGCTCAAGCAGTGTTTTAGGTATTATATCATATGCTATTTTTTCTTTCAATTTGTTTCTAGTTTAATCGAAAACTATCTTATTCTGCATTCTTGCAAAAAACAAGTTTTTGTTTATTGATTCATGTACAATAATTTAATTTTGACAAGGTACACATGTAAAAATTCCATTTTACTCTTCTTTTTCAGGTTAAACAATGTTTGAAGTAATTAATTTGTTTGGATATTTTTTTGGGGGGAAAATACATTAATTCAATAAAAGTTAGCTTTTTCTTGGGTGGGCCGAGCAGTGGAGGGGGTTAAAGTTTTTTTATTTGTTACTCTGTCCCCATCTTTATAGGTGGTACACATCAATGGTTGGGCGAAAAGCCAACATGAAAGTACTGATATCAAAGCTTTGGGAGGTTGGAGTGACTGTTGTGAAGACAACAGAGTTTGTTCAAGGGCAGACATGTAGATGGGGTCTTGCTTGGTCATTTGTAGCTCCTGCCAATAAGGCAATACCTCACCGCATTGCTGAGAAGACTAATGATTCTTTCATGCTTGAGGTATTCTTTTTCATCTTTTCTGGTCCGGCATTGTTCTTTAGTTTTATATTTGTCCTTTTTTTCTTCTCTTTTGATTTTTATTTGACCTTCTGCTGATATGAGATCTCACATGATTGCTGCTTTAATCTTGTTGCAGGGTCTTCAATCCGGGCATAGTGCCTTCAATTTGTTGCAATCTGTGGAGTCATTTTTCTGTAGCAATGGTGCATCTTGTAAATTAAATACCGCCTCATTTTACATTGATGTATGTTCTAAAATACTCTGCACTTTTGTTTTGCTGGGGTAATCAGTTGATCACAAAATTGTTCCAAGAATCTCACAGTATTTGCTTTTATCAGATAACGTACCCCAACGAGCACTCTGATGTCCCTAAGCCGATTGAGATGAATAACAAAGCTTCTGCCAATCGAATAAATGATGTGCATTTCCGTGTTTCAGTAATTCTTCGGGTCTTTTTGTCTTTTCGTTGCACAAATTGTTCCTTCTGTTATGTGTAGTTGCTTATGAATTCTAATCCCATGCTTGGCTTGTAGGTGTTCCAGCAAATACCAGGGACACTTTTAGTAAAGGGATCACTGCAGAAGAAAGACACTTCTTCAAACTCAGGTCTTTACATATACTTTATTATACTCTGTTTTCCCATTTGGATTTTGTCTTTCTTGGAGCTTTAGGTTCAAGTAAATTTAACATTACCCATGTAAATAATAACTGCGCCCTCCGTTAAAAAAATCATGTCCAAAAAAAAGTTAAGTATGTTTGATCAATCGAAGTTTTTTTTCCATCTATTTTGCCATAATTTGGACTCTGGGGGTGTGGGCACTTATAACTCTTCTTGATTCAGGTACAGGTGCATTTTCTTTAATGTTCCAACGGCTAGAAGTGTTTCTGAGAAATGCCTTTTGTAAGGAAAAATCAGCTCGCTGATGCATCCTGCCCAGAACTTAGCATTCTAGACAGATATGTATACAATAATTTTTTGCTTTGAAGCAAAGGTAGATTTATTTATTCCCATTTGGGTACCAGTTTTGGGAGTTAATTGAAGTTCATAACAATCTATGGATCCTTGCATTCGTGAGCCCAAAACAAGCATCCACGAAATCCTCATCAATAAAATCAGTAGAGAAAACCTGCAGCCTATCCACAATGCCCAGGGAGATGCACTGGGTTATGAACAGCCTAGCGTATGGGTGGATCCGATCCGTGACCAGTTTAACACACGCCGCAGGATTATTCAGCTGCGGCGTCAGTGTGTTTTCCACCCTGTAAAAGAACTTCCTGCGACCCACCGGCGGCTGCTGGCTCAAGTGGTTGATGTTGTTGTCAAACTTGGTCTTTGGCAATTCTGTGTCTGTCCAGTTGTCCTTCAGATGTTCTGCCCCCCACAGCAGCGGGCGCCGAATGGCGGGACCCACTTTCCGCGGCTTCCAGAAGCAAATGATTCTCTTCGGCAACACCTCTGCTATCGTCTTCCCAAACACGTTGCTGTCATGTGGGATGAGAAGCTCCCCGAGTTTTTCTTCCAGGTACTTGTCAAATCCGGGCGGGTCTCGGTGCCCGAACTCCGTACGGATATCCATGATTATGATCTCGGATCGCGTCTCGGACAGAAATCTTTTCACGTCGCGAATGACGATGTCCACGGGGTAGCCGGTCAGGAACCCGTGGCAGACATTTCGGTCCTCCTGAACCCGGATATCCAGAGCACGGGCGCCCGTTAAGAGTTGTTCGTGGACCGATAGGGTTTGACATTGGGCGAACGGGCGAGAGACGAGAGGGATGCCGATCTTGTCCGTCGCGGAATCGTGGGTCCCGGGCCACACGATCATTTCCACGGGAAGTCTCTCCGGGCCAAGGATTCCCATCCAGTTTTTCCGATCAGCCGGATGGAAATCTGAACCTGGGAATTGAATGCAAGCCTTCGCCTGTTTGAGCAACGCCATCGATACCTTCTCTGCGTGGATGGCTTTTCGTCGCTCGACCTGTTTGGACCATTCAATGCCCATTCCCGCACGCAATCAAACCGTTATAACAACAGCAAACAACAACAATCACATGATAGGATTTAGAGGGGGGAAAAACAAGAGGGGGGGAGAGGTCCTGTTATTCTCCCCTTGGTGCTTGCACAGGGGGTAAATATGATGGTTTTGTTTTGCCTTTCAATGTCTGCATCTTCGAAGCCACGCACACAAATGGCTTTGTGGGCACGGAACCAAAATGTAATTGCATAAGAGTACTCTAATTTTTTTTTAAAAAAATATAAGAGCTTGTATTATTTTCTGCAATTCCAAGTTCTGCATAAGACATTAAGATCGATGAATTTGAAAAAAAAATCTGTAAAAAATCATTTCATTAAAAAAATCTCATTATTGTCAATCCTATACACCAACCAAGTAGGGCACTCCAAAAATGATCACCATGTTAGTAATGAATCTTTCTAATGCACAAATGTAGATTTGATAGACTGAATGTGATCTTGAAGATTATCCCACATTCCCACATCAATGAATTATGAAAGCACAAACATCTCCTCTTGGTATGCTACGTTGCTTCCTTAACGTAACAATGTTGTGTTCCAGATGCGACATTTTGCGTTCTCCCCATAAAATCAGACACCCTCTGCGCGTCTTCCAAACTTCCACACTTTGAATACATGTCGACGAGACACCTTAATACAGTTGTATCGGTTGGTCTGAACCCAGTTACCATCACAAGTGCATGAATTTGTTTGCCAAGATTGAGTGATGGTATACTGGCACAAGCGGACATGCAAACACTGAAACTAAACCTGTCGGGTGCGACTTGATGCTTCATCATCTCTGCAAATACTGTAATGGCCTCATTACAGAACCCATTTCGCGCGTAACCGTCCATTAAAGCAGTCCAAGACACCGAGTTCTTCTCAGGCATCATGTCGAACACTTCTCTGGCTGATTTCATGTCTCCGCAGTTCCCATATCCGGCGACCAAAGTGGTCCAAGTGACAACATCCCTGCTTCTCATTGCACCAAACAACCTGGTAGCGTCTCCCATTTCTCCGCATGAAGCATACGCCGCAAGAATTGAACTGGAGAGGACCAAATTTGATAAAAATCCAGCAACCAACACCTGACAATGGACTTGCCTGGTCAGATTTAACTCCTTGGCCTTGACACAAACAGTGACAACCCCAGCAAAGGTGTACTCGTCGATCCCTGAACTCGATACCCTCGACTCCCTATAGAAGTTGACAGCTTCCTCCAAATAACCACCCTGCGCATAGGAAGTGACCATGACGTTCCACGAAATCATGTTCTTCTCAGGCATTTCATCAAACAGATCTCGGGCAGCCTTCGTCATGCCCAGTTTAGCATACCCAGAGAGCATTGCGTTCCAAGAGTACAAATTTCTCACGCTCAATTTATCGAACACCTTGCATGCATTGACGAGATCGCCGCACTTGCGGTACATGCTGATCAAATGGTTGGCTATGAACGTGTTTGGGTGTCTCCGACCGGTGAGTTTGAGGTGGAGGTGTACGCATTTCCCTGGTGCAATGGATTTCGAATCGGCACACTTTTGTAGGAGAAAAGCTATAGTTTTGGAGTCCAAACGCAGGCCTTTATCAGCTAACGAGTCCAGAGAATCAACGGCTCGTTGGAAATGGCCTTGGGAACACAGATCAATAACTTTCTGGACGAGACAAGGGCGGCGCTTGAGGTTATCGGAGCCGGGTCTGACTGAGAAAATGCGAGCTTGCGGTGGGAGATACGGCATCGCGCGCAGAAGGTCAGCATGAGAGATGCATCTGCTATATGAATATAGCAATGGTCGATGTTGGAGCCGGATGCCGGCGGCTGGGCGGGGTAGAGACTCCACCGATCTCCGCCGGAAGGGTTCTGACTCGGTTAAGTGTAGATAAGATTTGTTTTTTAATTAATTGGGAGTCAATCCCCAAAACAATTTTTTCAAATCAATTTTGAATAAGTAGTGATTACATACATTAGTCACACACACATAACACTACAGGCAGTCTGCCGCGCCCCCGATCCTCTTTGTTCTCCTTCCTCTTTATATCAAATTTTTATAAATTTCGAATTAAAAATGATAAATATTGTAAAAGAAACGAAGATGTGGATTTTTGAGTCGATATCATTGCAGGACTTTGGGGCGGGGCGGAAAAGTTAGTAGAATATTGATGTGACAGGAGTTAGGACGAAGAGGATTTGGGATCATTGTAAACAAAAAAATGACTCTCGGATACCTCCAATTTTATGTTTATGACTATTAGGTCTCACTTTTTTTAGAAATTACTCATGGGATGCTTCAAATTAAATTTAATTTACTGAGTGGGTCACTTTAGTCAATTCCTCGGCTAGGAGTGTAAAGTCTATTTTACACTAATTAATTAATGGTGGGATTCTTATGACATTCTTATTTGATTTTCAATTATTACCAGGCACTAGCTAGCATAGATTTTTTTGGAAACAAAAGATTAAATTATAAATCACGGGCAATACAATTAACAAAAAGAATTGACAAACACGCCAATAAACAAGATCAAACAAAAAATCAGCTTCAACTACATGATTCACATCTCTTAGTAAATTAAAAGCTCAAACTATTGAAAGATAACAGTTTAATTTGTTTAACATTAGAAATAAGAAATTCCAGGATAGAGTTTTTTAAACGAGCTAAAATAGAATATTGATTTTCTTAAAAAAAAAAGTACTCCTTAGCATTTTAACACCGGAATTTATAGTAATCAAACTTTAATATTATATATTGCATAGATCAACCATGCTAGGAGTACACCAAGAATTGCATCCCAAATTATACTCTAAAGGAATGCACTAGTATTTTAATGATTTACACTGACACAAAATGTTAGTTTAATAAAAAAAATTTGGACTAACATTTTGTGTTATTGTAAAACATCACACTAGCATAAATTATTGATGCATGCCTTCAGAGTATAAACTGGGTATAATTTTTGGTGTATAAATATCATTTCCACGCATAATTATATACAGACAATAACAATTATCTGTATTTATCTCTTAAATATATTTTTGATTAGATTTTTTTTTTTGAAATAGTTGATATCAAATTTTAGGTGAGCTGGTATTTCAAATGTGGGTGTGGGTGTGGGTGAGAAGGGTAACGTTGTAGCCAATGATAGCATCACCGGTGGCGAGGTCAAGTGAATAGGTGTGGGCCAAGGCATATCCACGTGCCAACCGGAACAGACCGGTCCCTCCGACCACGGCCATTTCACGAACCGGGTCCAGCACGTGGTTGCTGCTCAGAAGGCTGAAAGAGCTCCCGGCGTAGTCGCCGACGGTGAATCCGTAGCTCATGGCCACGATGAGGCACACCTCGTCTTTCCCGGCGGACCCGTACAGCCCGCGGGCGCGCCCCACTTCCTTCGACTTCGGGTCCGGCCCGACGGTCAGCGGGTCGTCTCCCATCGTGATGGTGCCAAACGCGCCGCGGCGAGAGTAATTTCCGGGGCCCTGCACGACCCGGATCGCGCTCGGGTTCGATCCGCTGAGCTTGTCGTGGAAATAGAATTGCAGTTTGGTCACCACTTCTTTCCCGCCGCCGGAAGCCGGAACGTGCACTCTTTTGGCCCATGATTCTTCTCCGCCGTTCTTCCCGCGCGCTCCCGCCGCCGGCGTGCGGCCTAGCACCGCCGCCAGCACGACGATCCAAACAATAAGTTGTCTCTCCATATATACTGGTATTAATTATCTTATTCTAAACTCTCGTTTTTAATGTAATTAATCACCCGTGGATTATATTGTTTAATTAAGTTTGCATGTTCCTATATATAGGGGGAAGACGGAGTAGTACAGTACTAGTCATCAGTCATCACTAGCCTCGGGCGACGCATGTTGCATGCGGGTTTAGTGGAAGTAGGTGGTTTCAACTTTCAAAAGACAGACAAAGAATAATAAGGTTTGGATTCTAAGTAAAGCATCAAAACAATGGCAAAAGTGAAAGCAATAGCTATATCCTTCACCTTTTATTGTTTAAAAAGGGTGAAATCGCTCATTTCAGGGGTCCTTCCTTCCCTACCCGATAAAATTATGGGAAGATGTAAATCGGTAACTCACTCCGTACAAGTATTTCCTATCAATTTTTGATAGGTTGCTCTCACACAATTGCAGGTAGTTTCTTATTTTAAATTTTACCTTTGAGACTAGTTATTACATGAGATACGGTTTTATATGCATATTCAGAAAAAAACAATTCAATTTATTTTTCTCTAAATTGTAATCAATATAATTGACCCTGAAAATCAACCTGAAAGGTTTGAACTTAATTAAGGGATGGAGAGAGTAGTATCTATGTAGAAGAGAGCAAAGTTTTTGAACCGCACCTTTATGAATTTTGACAATGAATTGTTACTCAAAAAAAGATAATTAATTATGTACTATCTGGGTCTCATAGAGTTTTTTTTACGGAGTACTTTGAAAAGAAACGAGATTTAAAAATGTGCAATTTTAGTATTACTCCGTACTTGCTAATTTTATCCTTACTTAATTGTAAGGTAGAATGCAATATTCATTGGATATGAGTGATAGATATTAGTAAGAATAAAAGTGAAATTTTAATTAAAAAAATGTTTTTTTTGGAATAAATGAAAACTAAAAATAAAAATATGTTTTTGGAATTGAAAGATTACAATCAAACTAAAATGTTGAAGTTCTAACAAGACAAGGATGAAATTTATTTAGGAAGGAGAGTAATGTTTTGCGCTTTTAGCAAGCTCCTAATATAAACACACAAAAATCATACAAATCCATCACAGTTGAAATTTCAAATTTATTTTTGTGATTCAAATGAACATCAAGTCATCAACCAAACCACAACTAACCGACCAAATCCAAAGGTATTTTATTTTGTACGGCGGGTTATACTCCCTAACCTGTTATGCCTTCTTATTTCGGGATTTCCATATAACATATTATGCTCCAAAATCAAAATTAAGTTGAGGGTGCAATAGGAAAGAGCATGCTGTGTTTGGGTCAAAGTGGGATGGGGAGTTTACCAGAAGAAATAGGGAATAGACACCGTCAATTTAACGAATGGAGTACCGAGCACCCCGAGACAATGTCAAATGAACCACCACCCTTTAAATTTCTTCGCCAAAAAGGCTTTAGATTTTTCTTATTTTTTGAATCTCTAAAGAGTCTAAAAGCATGAACAATGGTGAGGCAAAGATGGAATGCCACACGCTGACGTGGAGCATGTCAACCAATAAAAAACAGTCCAGTCAACGAGTGGCACGTGAGTGGAGTGGCATGCCTTGCAGTGGCAAGTCATTGTTTTCATCACTTTTCTTCATATTTTTGCCATATTTGAATTATTAAAAATTATTTTACTTATATATTTTTATCATGAAAATATTTCTATTTACTCAAATAAATAATTTTTTATATATATTTTAATTATTAAAAATGTTTTTGTTATCAACTCCATATTTTTATTTATTCCTAATTCATCTCAATTTAGATTATTATTTTAGAATTATGATGGAAAAACTCTCTATTTTTAAAAATCATTTCATTTAAAAATTGGTATAAGAATTAAAAATAAAACTTACAAATTTAAAAATTACATCAAAAGTTCTACAAAAAAAAAAGTGTGACAAAATTTTTTTAATTAAATAATCAATAAAAACATACAAATAAACAAAAGATATCGAGAGGTATCATAATCTATTGCAAGATGGAGAAAGTAAAAAATAGTTCTATTACTTTACACAAAAAAAAGTCTTTCTCAAATAAAAATTGAAAAGTAAAAAAAAAGTTGCCTCGCCCAAGCCTTGCAATCCATGGAGGAACGGTGCTTCCACGCATGGAAGCGAATTTTTTTGTCCAATGTAGCATGGCATTGGTCCTATGTGGCATGGCATGGCATTGGGCTGGAATGCCGCTGCCAATGCTCTAAACTGTAATGTTTAAGGGGTATTTTTCAATTTGTCCTTTTAATAGATAGTCCGTACTTCTTAGTTATATGAACTTTTTTTTTTCTATTTTTTTTATAAATACGGAGTAGCTACCAAGCTTTACCTGCTACCTCCCTTTGGGAGTCTTTTGTTCATTTGAATTTCTGCACTTAAATTAAATAAAAATAATAAAAAATATTGATATAAAAATAATTTTATTAGATTTATCTTGTAAATTATAATTCAAAATATTTTCTTATCTAATTAAAAGACCATATGCTCCCTAGTTTTGATTTAGTTATAAATCAAAGATTAATCATGATTGATAAGAAAATGGAATATATAAACCCAAAATGATTTGAACTTGCCAAGTTTTTAAATTATTCAGCACAAACCACAAGGCCCAAGAAATAGTAATTAAAAGGGACCTCCTTCCAAAAGTTCCAAGCATTTGGATTCATGAACTGATCAATCAAGAACAAAAATGAAAGCCCTCCATTATGAAACACCAATATGACATATGAGCAAATGCAACAATATAGAGCAACACCACAGGATTCTCGAAGAACAACAACAGGAGTCAGAACCTTACATAGATGTAGTGATGTAATAACAATAGTAGTAACACCAAATGTGGGCATATTACCAATTTAATCAAGAGAGTAACATATGTATATATGAGGCAGCAATTCATGACTTGGTGGTGCAAGAAGTGAATCTGCAGGTAGCTGCAGCAGATTGGCCATACCCATAGTTTGCCCTCATGAAACCCAGAGCCGTGTGGAGGACTTGCGGAGTGGACCCCGTGGCCAACGCCCAATTCATGCGCGCCACAACTCCCAGAGGGTGGTAAGGGAACTGCAAGGAATTGTAGGAGTTGAGAAGTGCAGTTGTCCCTTCCCTCAGCAATGTCCTGTAGGCCTCCCCTCTTCCATTCATCCCTTCCCACAGTGTCATATCCGTCCCATATTTCCTTGCCGCCAGTAGCCCAAACACAAGTCCCACTTTTGTGTCAGGACTCACAACCTTCCAGTAGCACCTGTGCTCCGGCATGATCCATTTCCTGCAAAACAAATGCACATCAAGAATCAAGATTTAACTTCCATTTTTTTCACACAATGTCAGATGCTGATTATGTCAACTTACCCGTACGGACAGGCAGAAGCTTCTAGAAATGGGGTTGGAGGCATTGGGGGTAAGGTGGGCAATGTGCGGGGCGCAGATGGAGGTGGGAGTAATGTAGGCAATGCAGGGGGTGGAGGTGGAGGGGGGAGGAAGGTAGGCACTGCAGGGGGTGGGAAAGATGGAGGTGGATGAGCCACAGGCGCAGAAGATGGACAGAAAGACATGGGCTGTGCAGGCTGGGAAATCAAGGCGTCAACCGCGTACGTTACCATGCCAAACATGTTGAACATCAGCTTTAGAGGCCTGGGTGGACCACTCGCCGCCCCACAGGCTCCTGGCGATGCTGAAACCTGGGCAAAACAATTGCTCAAATCTGAGGTTTCATCAAGCCTCATGTTATAACCTCCCATCCAGTTTGTGGTTTCCTCTCCCCTTATTGTCCATTGCCCGTTACCATCAGGACACGCCATTGCAACTTTAATTCCTGCACAACAAATTTCCAGGTCAAGATCAAGAAGCAAACAATACCTTTCTTTTAATAATAAAAAAATAACCAAGAAGACAAACACTAGTTAAAGACTCTCTCTTTAAATCATTACCTGAAACGGGATAATCAAAAAGAGAAATCTGGCCATCTTTACATTGGTCGCAGAAGACAGTGCCAGAGATGACGGTTAGCCCATGCGCCGTCGTAGCAATGGTAGCAGCAGCAACCAGAAACACAGCAAGGGAAAGCTTCAAAGACGAATCCATGAAGGGCATGATGGTCCAGAGTAAGAGGAAAGTTATGGGTTGGGTGGGACTTAAATAAAGCAATTGGAATAGCAGAAGCTGTAAAGTTCAAACCCAGAGTGTGAACATATAATAAGCCCAAGGAATAGTTGAAGAATTTATTATGAATAGGTGTGGGCAGTAGTGTTACAACCATCAACTGTCTACAGTTGCATTTATTTGTGAGCCTCCTGTCATGGGTACGGAAACTCATTTACACAGCCGCTCTTTATGTATACACTTTCATCATAAAGTTCCAGCTTCTGTTCAAAACTATAATGGCATATGCAATTATTACCAGTGTACACTTGTCACAATCGTAACCATGGTTGAACAAGCTAATTCAAAAGGGTCATACTTGGGTGTCACCACATCAGTGCTACCGTGGTGTACCCATGCTTCGCACAGGCAAACACAAACGCTTATCATCAGTGTTTGTCTGTGCGACCCATAATAACACCTCTCATGTGGTGGCACCTTAGCATTATTCAATTCAAAATTGTAAGATGCAAGAAGGCTCACCCAAAAAGGTGTTGGGGATTACTAGTTTGTTTCACACACAGCATATGAACTAGCTTCAGTGATAATAAATTCATTCTAACAATATAAAGAACAGAGCCTGTGAAGGGCCATTTTTATTCATGTTCATGAAAGTAACAAATGAATCAATCAATTGCACACTCAGTAAAACAAAAATCTGCACTCATTAAGATAAATGTTTCTACTAGTAGTAGTAGTAGTGGTTCTACCAAAAATTGCTTCAGAATTTCAGTTTACATGAAATAAATTATGGCATAATGAAACATACAGCTTATTAGCCAGAAGAAACAAAAAGGGTACAAAGAAAGTGTGGTGATTTCTCCTCATATAGCCATTTGGTATGTCAAAACTCTTTCTGCAGAAGTGCAGCATTATTTCTCCTCCTGAACAGGTTCGGCATCTTCATTACATTCTCCATTGCTACATTCTTCTTCACGGCGTCCATCTTGTTTCTCAGCACTGCAATTGATAGATGGAGGTATTAGGATTGAAAAAGATTATATCATACATTAAGAGGCAAAAAAAAGCATCAAAAGAACTTTTTTTTTCAAAGTCCCATCAAAGAAATCTCATCTTCGAATTCTTCACAGTAAAAAGGCATCAGGCAACGAAAGAAGGCAGCAGCATTTATACTACAAGCTAATATGAATGTTAGATAAAAATCGAGTTTTGGCTAGAAAAAAAATTCAATGCAGGAGAATTCAACAAGCTAAGGAAATTCTATTTCAAAGACCTGGAATCGTTCTCTTCAAGCTTCCTCCAACTCCTTTCTGTAATGTCTTCAGGTGAAGTTCGTCCATTGCTGCTCCCAAAGCTCTTCTTCCCGACATCCTTCATCTTCATAGACTCGAGCTTTTGCTCAATCTCCTTCCAATCCTGCCCTTTCTCCTTCAGAACCTCTTCTCTTGGCCTGGCTTCCCCAAATGGGTTGGAACCTTTTGGTTTCCCTGGACTACCGTTCCCATTCATCTGCCCTTCACCTAGAGGAATGGTCCTCGGCTTCAAATTCAGCCTTGGTCTTCCATTGTTGAGGCTTCCTTCCTCCCTCTTTCTCCCCCAACCCTCTGAATCCGAGCCAAATTTCCGCGATTCGTCTTCCTTCTTCCTTGTCCAGATATCTGAATCAGCACCACCGCCGTTTGATTCGAACCCCCCTCTCCTCTCAAACCCCCTGCGACCACCATCGGAGGGGACAAAAGCTTTATTCGCCCCCCAATTATCAGACCCGTCGGCGCGAGATTGGGAATCGGAGAAAAACCCTGACCCTGCCCTATCCCCTCGATCCCTCCTCTCAAAACCGTTTCCTTGGGAAAATTTCTTCGACGCTCCCCAATCATCAGTCTCATCGGCGCGAGAAGGCGCGAAATCGNTCGCGGCTGCTCTGACGGCGAGAATCGTCCCGATCCGGCCTATCGTACGAGGAACCGTAAGATCTAAACCCGCCTCCAAGCCGGGAGCGGTCGAGCTCTTCAGCAGTCCGCTCGCGGGGGCCGGTCGGGAGAGAGATGATCTCCGGGGATTGAACCTGCTTAGCGGAGGCGTAATTGTGAAACTCCTGCATAGATAAGGGTTGCGGCTTCTTCTTCTTAGTCTTGGTGGAGACGGCGGCTGCCAGAGAAGGGAAATCGGCGGGAGCCACTTCGGCGGCGGCTTTGACAATCTGCTGCTGCTGCTGAAGCTCCGCTTCGTTCTCCTCGGAATCTAAGGCCCAGGCTCCAGGCTTGCTCCACGCGTTAACAGTGGCCGCCATGATTGGTAGTACTTGCGTTGTGGGTTCTATGCAAAACTCCCGTCGTTCTGCGCAGATTGAAGAAGAAGAAGAAGAAGAAGAGATGGGTGGGCGATAGATAGATATATGGAGGCGGCAGTGGACGGCGCAGATATTATTAGGAAACGGTATCCGATTCGATCTGACGGTGCGTATTAGAGGAAAAAGACTGTACTGTGTAATTCTTATTCCGACTAGAAAAGGGCAATCGTATTAGGGCACGTTTCCTTGTTTCTAAAATAGGCTATTCCGAATTTTTTGTTTTCTTTAAACCAAAATCTGAATAATTCGAAGTATTTTCGGAAATAAATAAACATAACAAACCCGTTGACAAGAGGTGTCACTGGTTTCTAATAACACACTAATTTTCAATTAAATTATGTTGAAATAATTTCAGTCAACATTGTATAATTTAAATTGAAATGAAGAAAAAATATTATTTATATTAAAAAAATAAATATTATATTATACTCTGTTAACAACAATAATATGCATTCAAGGTGTAACATAGAAACACTCAATATTAAAATAGGCAAATTACCAAAGAAGAGGAGTAGCCGAGTAGGTGTATAAAGTAAACACTAAAGGTAAATTATCATTGAAAAATAAACTGATATGGAGAATAGAATAAAATTATTATTGGAATTGAAACAGTAAATTTAGAAGTCTTAATTGGAATCATTATAATTGTAATCAGATCAAACTAAGGTAGCATTCCGTTCAACTTGTGGGGTGCAATTGACGGGGGTAGGGGGGTGTGTTCGGGTCGGGGCCAGGGTGGGGGGTTTACCGGGGGGTTAGGGGGGGTAGGAACCGTCAATTTTACGAACGGGACACCGGAGCACTCCCGGGTCATCCCATGACATTGGAACCCAATGTCATGGGAACCTTGGTGTACTTAGTAATGATGTAAAAAGAAATACTCTCATCATTAATCGTCTTAGTTTGACTTAGCAGAGTTTAAGAATAATGTTGAAAAATAAAATATGCAAACTTAAAATCAGATATGCAGTTATGATATAGATATGATATTGGCCAACTTTTGATGTATCCTAAAAAATCATAAAAGTAATTTAAATTTGAATAGAGGGAGTATATAAAACAATCAACTAGCTTATTCACATAAAAAGGTGATCCGTGCTCTTTCATACATTTTCAGATACTTCCACAATTTACAGACAATATGAAAGCTCAAAGCCAATAGGTATTTGGATATCCCAATCACTCGCATTGATGTAAATTTGATGAAGTGCAGAGCACACTATCTTTCATCAAATTGCATATATTACATAAACCTGTAAGTGTCCCACTAAAACTTCTTCACATAATGCACACCAAGTTGAGAAGAAAAAAAATCACTTTTCTCCCTCATTTACCTGTGCATTTATATAGTGAGCAAAATGAGATGTGCAGTGCAATAAAATCAGGTGAAATAGTCAGAACTGCGCAGTGTAATGAAATGTGCATCCTCCATATCCTTCGTGCGTTCTTCATCATACCAAACAATGGTTCCTGCACCCAAAGATAAATCGATTATGTTACCTAGGACGATAAATGTTGGTAAGAAAACCCCGTCGTGCAATAAGGAAATGAATTCTTACCTGGTGCATTTGTTGGTTCTTGCTCTTTAGCAACATGAAGTATGATTATTCCAGAAAGTACGGTCACGAATCCACATAACTCAGATGCTATGCTGCTAACATCTTGCCCAGCCCAATCCTGCATAAAAATTTGAGAGTATGGGTGGTTTTTAAAACTCGCAAATTTCCTTCAACATTAAACTACCTTGAACATTATTGCATAAAACATTAAACAACCTTGAACATGATTGCATTGGCAACGATGGTTAGGGTAGTGAACAGTACATAGTATACGGGAGAAACAATTGCTGTATTGAATGTGTCAAGCGCCTATATAAATCCAGCATAAACACATCAGCATTTCATAATCATAGCATTGCAATATCAAAGGTTTATGTGGTTAGCAGAATGTATGGATGACGAAAAACAAGAGCATAATTTGTTTTGGTTGTGAATAAAGAATTAGATCCTGTAGGGAAGTACAAAACATGTACTACGGTATTTACAAGAACAGTACCTTGTTTAGATAATTCAGCTGGGTGATCCCACATATCACTGTAACCATGAGGAAAAACAAGGTCTGAGGGTATGCAATTTGACTTGTTCCCTCTAGAGAAAGTTTTATTGCAATTCCAATGGCTTTTATGCTCACAACCTGCAATTGAGCAAGGAGAGTTTAAACCACCAATTAAGCCCCCTGTTGAAATGAGTTTTTTTTTTTGGCAAAAAAATAAGTGTTGAAACTGTTACCGTCAGCGAACCCATTAAGGAACAGATACCCAAGTAAACCAGTAAGTTTGTGTCCCCATACCGAGTTTCAAAGTACAATATCAATGCTAGCACTATCACTAGTGTTGCTGCAACGTATATTGAAAATGCTGTTGAAAGAAGTTGCATGAAAAAACATCAGAAAACATGACTGCCACACTCTTTGTAATTCAGACTATAGCTTTACAATTGCAACCGGACAGGTGAAAAAGACAGACAAACAGAAGGTGATGACCTGGTTGAGTAGCTAAATTCCAAATTTCTTCAATCGAAGTTGGCATACTTTCCTGAGGAGCATGCATTACAATGATCACAGACCCTATAATACAAGAACCACATCCAAGTATGCATAGTTTGCGCAGCCGCTCCTTCAACAAAAAGTGTGCCAAAACAGCACTGCCTCAATCCATCACTACTGCAGTTAGCTTCTTCAAAAGCACCCAAAATTCCGATACAGATTCGTACATAAAGAAATGTTTACCTCACTATTATACTTAACGCACCAAGGGGGGTAACAAGAATAGCCGGGGCATAAATATATGCCACAAAATTTGCAATTTCCCCCACAATCACTACATGTCAAGAGTAATTTACAAGAAATAAGGACCAGGGCTGCACTTGCAAAAAAAGAGAGAATGCTAGCTCTACTTACTAGTGATCATGCCAGACCACCAAAGTGGTTCTAGCAAGTAAGAATGACCTCCTACGCCTGCAGAAAACATTACATAATGCTTTCAATATATAATGAAGCAAAACAAGAAAGCCCAAAACAGATAAATGAGCACATAAAATGAAAACAAGAATGAATTTAAAGAAAAATAAAGATGGGATTCAACTAGGACCTGCTCCTGTACCGACAGCAGCAGCACGCTTAAGCCCTTTCTTCTTCAAGATAAAGCTCGTCCCGATAAACAGGCTTGACAGCATTGCCAGAATTAGCCCTCTCTCGTTGTCTGAAACTGCCATTAAACTTTCTATCTGCACCGTCAATGCATACACATCGGTGATACTAGTCCAAAAGCAGAGAGGGAAGCACGGGCGCAGTTTCTGGATTTTGAATTCATAAAACCTAATAATCAATCAACCTCCCAAGATGACGAAAATCAGAGACGACGACAAATATGATTGATTTCCCGCCAAACTTTCGAACCACAATGGTGCCGATTTCAACAAAGAAATCGGATGATTTGAAGGATAAATGTAAACTCAGATGGGGATTCAATTGGGCAGAAAACAAACAATGAAGGGAGAAGATCGGGAAGGATTCGCGTAGGGGAGAGGGGAAAGGTGTAAAATATGAGGAAAGATTTGATAGACTGGGAGAGCTCTGCAATAATAGCCGCCGCCGCCGTTCTCGACGTCGCCTTGTCGGAGGGCTTCACTGCGACGCGGATTCGTTAACACGTTGAAATTTTGACGCCATTCATTTTGGTTTAAAAATCTCATCTTTTTGTTTTTTACACGCAAATTATTTCTCTCTATCGTCCAGAAAAATATGGACGAAAAATATTTAGAAATCACTCTAAATAGGACTAAAACATAGATAAAAGTACCAAAATAGGACTTTCATATTTTTTTCCCGAAATAGGACTTTGCACTGTGGTAATGTGACTTTGCCTTGTGGTAATGTGGCAGTGTACATGTACAAATTACTATACGTTTTTGGTAATGTATATGACCATGTATGCTAATGTAAGTCCTATTTCGAGAATAAAAATATGAAAGTCCTATTTTGATATATCTTCAATATTTTAGTCCTACTTTGGTCTTTCTCCCAAAAATATTACTAGTGCCTAGTGGTTATTACTCCCTAATTCGTATCAAAGAATATTTTTCTATACTTTCAAAAAAAAGAGAATATTTTTCTATAGAGCCCGCAAATCGATCGGTCAAATCGGATTCTGGTTCGATCACTTTGAATTTAGTTTACTTTGGGTTCAGATCTTTGAATTCGGATTAAGAACTGTATGTTAATGACCCAGTGTCGTCAAGTTTGAATTGACCCTACGAGTTATGACTTTGGTTTTTAAAATTTTAAAATCCATATTAACACCTACATTTTGTGTTAAATAAAGTTAAAATATCAAAAAAAAATGTATGAAATCAATTATATTATTTTATTTTAAATTCTGAAGATATATAAATCAATATAGAGAATTTAAAAAAAAAGCATGATTTAAAGTAAGATAAGTATGCAATATCATTAAAATTTTATCCGAAAATATAGATTTATACACTAAAAATGAAGAGTACGAAAAAAATATAATTAGAGCGCTATTTTTATAACATTATATTTGATAGTTAAGTATATGATTTCAAAAAAATCTAACATTAGCGGGTCGGTCAGGTTAGGTTTGAATTTGGTCGAGTTTGATCCATTTTTAGCGATTCATTTTGGATTCGCTCAACTTCGGGTTTGGCCAACAAAACCATTGTTCAAACCTAGTATTTTTGGGTCGGGTTTAGATAAAAAACAAGTCAGGTCATTTTTTTCGAGGTCTACTTTTCAAGAACAAATGATAAAATTAAAGATACCCCGGGTTAATTGAATATTTGAAGCTTCCAGTACTATCTCATTGACGTATATACTTATGTACTATAAGAGAATTATCAAACTCACTTTGTTCAATATTGGATTACAATATATATATACTATAAACAGTTGAGCCGATCCTAAAGAATAGGAGATAGACGTGTGAGGTAGAGACTAACTAGGATATTATACATGAGCAACAACTACAAAGAGATATATACAAACAAGAGATAAATGATCATAAATATAATGGATATTTATTTATTTATCCTTAATACGCCCCCGCAAGATGGAGGATCCGTCGGAGACTCCGATCTTGGATCTGAACTTTTGAAAAAGAGGGCGACCTAGAGGCTTTGTGAGAATATCTGCGGTTTGTTGAGTAGTGGAAATATGTTGAACCTGAAGACGACCCGCGACAACTAAATCACGAACAAAAAAATAATCTAGAGCGAGATGCTTCATCCTGGAGTGGAAAACCGGATTTTTGCAGACGTATACAGCACTCATGTTGTCACAAAAAAGCCGAGGTGCAGGCAAGGGCTGAACACGAAGCTCACACAAGAGATTCTGAACCCAAGCGAGTTCCGCCACAGCATTGGCAAGAGCCTTGTACTCCGCCTCAGTAGAAGACCGAGAAACTGTTTTTTGGCGCGTGGACTTCCAAGAAATAATATTAGAGCCAAGATACAGAACATATCCCGTGGTAGAGCGACCTCCATCAGTAACACCCCCCCAATCCGCATCAGAAAAGGCAGACAACTGTAAGGGAACTGTTTTGGAGAGAAATAACCCATGAAAGAGAGTGGACTTGAGATAACGGAGGACCCTCTTGAGAGACTCCCAATGAGCCATGGTCGGAGCATGCATATACTGAGACAAGCGATTGACTGCAAAGGAAACGTCAGGCCGGGTTAGGGAAAGATACTGCAACCGACCAAGCACCCTTCGAAAAAGTTTAGTGTCGCGAAACGGGGCAGCAGCATGAGCCATAGTGGAAGGATGAGGCATCATCGGTGTGGCAATCCCTTTCGCATCAGTCATTGCGGTGCTATCAAGAATATTAGAAATGTATTGAGCCTGAGAGAGAAACAGACCTGTGGGGGTTGGCACAACCTCAACACCCAAAAAATGGCTTAAGGAGCCCAAGTCTTTCAACGAGAACCGGTTCGACAGTGTCACAACAAACGAATCAATAAACGGAGAAGAGTTGCCCGTCACCACAATGTCATCAACATAGACTAAGAAATAGGCCAGTACACGATCTTTGGCATATATGAAGAGAGAGGGATCAGCCCGGGACTTACAAAAACCTGTGGCAAGCAAAAACGAAGATAATGAATCATACCATGCCCGGGGAGCCTGTTTTAGACCATAGATAGCCTTAGACAAACGGCACACATGTGAAGGGAACTCCGGGTTAACATAACCCGGTGGTTGCTCCATGAAGACCTGCTCAGATAATTTACCATTCAAAAATGCATTATTAATATCCAATTGGCGTAAGGGCCAGTTATTGGCGAGAGCCAAGCTAAGCACAAGACGAATGGTGACCGGTTTCATAACCGGACTGAAGGTTTCAAAATAGTCTCGACCAGCTTCCTGTAAGTACCCTTTGGCCACCAACCGAGCTTTAAAACGATCAATGGAACCATCAGGGTGCCGTTTGATACGGAATATCCACTTGCACCCAATTGGAGGCGTCGGCCCTCGAGGTACCAGCTCCCATGTCTCATTTTTGAGTAGTGCCTGATACTCAGCATCCATGGCTGTCCTCCACCGAGAGTCCTTGAGGGCCTGGGCGACGGTTTTAGGTTCGAGAGACTCTGGAAGAGGATGACGAGAGGTGACATGAGATTGTGGAGGACCCGTAACAAACTCGGGATTAAAGATCCGTGGGTTTGGACGACACTGACGACAGGGACGCAGTGAAGGAAGAGACACAGTAGGTTGAGGGTCTGCAGAAGGGGTGGGAATAGCGGCAGGGACCTGAGAAGGCTGTTGAGAGGGACAAAAAAGACAGTAGAAGGCTGTGACACGGGAAAACGTATAGGTGGGGCAGAGGAGACAGTGGGTACAGAAGAAGTGGAAGTGGCAGTGGGTTTCACAGAAAAGGGATAGTGATTCGGAACAAATTTGACGGGTCGGGAGATATATATGCGGTGGGTAGCAGGATCAAGGCATTGATATGCTGACTGGGAGGTAGAATAGCCTATAAACACACACGGGACCGACTTAGGTTGTAGCTTTGACGTGGTATATGGGCGGAGCCAAGGGTAGCATAAGCAACCAAAAGGTTGGAGTTTCAGGTAATTAGGCTCAGTCTGGAAAAGGAGACGGTAGGGACTTTGGAGGTGCAAGAGGGGAGTAGGCATGCGATTAATAAGGTAAACCGCGGTTTGAAACGCATATGGCCAGTAGACAATTGGCATAGAGGCGTGGTGAAGCAATGCTAAACCCGTTTCAACAATATGGCGATGACGCCGTTCTGAGGTACCATTATGCTCGGGTGTGTGAGGTGGGGTAGTAAAATGAGACACCCCATGAGACGCAAGAAAAGGTTTAAGTCTCGTATACTCACCACCATTGTCAGAGTACAAAGAGATCAGAGGTGTGTTGAAGTATTTTTCCACCATTTTCTTGTAAATGGGAAAGATAGTGGAGACATCAGATTTTCGACCCAATGGGTAAAACCAGACATATTTAGTAAAATTGTCAACAAAGATGACATAATATTTATAACCATCAAAAGAAACATCATTGCACGACCATACATCAGAGTAAACAAGTTGTACTGGAGCATTGCTAACCAAGGAACTCTCAGAAAAGGGCAATTTGTGACTTTTATTTATTGAACATGACGAACAATGAAAAGCCTCAAAAACATGCTTAGAGACTTTTTTATTACATTGAGACAAAAGATGAGACATGATCTTATTAGAAGGATGTCCAAAAGAGTGATGCAAATCATGCAAAGTAGTGTGATGCACTGTAGGAGACCGGACCGGACCTGCATAGTAAACCCCGCCAAGATTTTCACCGCGAAGGAGAGGCGCCCCCGTGATCAGATCCTTAACCACAAAGGACAGAGGAAAAAATTCAACCGAAACATGGTTAGTTTGACATAATTGAGAAACAAAGACGAGATTTTTAGTGAGCTTAGGGACACATAGAACATTAGTGAGAGCAAGAGAGCCGGAAGGAGTAGGGAGGGAAGTACTACTGATATGAGAGATAGGAAGACCCTTACCGTTACCCAGACGAATCTCATCAGGACCTTCGTATTCGGAGAAGGACTGAAGGGACTGAGGGGCGGGAGTAGTGTGATGGCTAGCACCACTGTCAAACATCCAGCCATGGACTCCTGCGGGATTAGCAGCAGTGGCATGCACGACCGGAGCAGGAAACATAGCCGGTGCATTTGCCACAGAGTCCATCCCATTATCCCGGAGAAGACGTGCAAGTTTACGACATACTTTGATGTCATGGCCAGGGATCGAGCAAAACTGGCAGGATGATCCATCAGTACGGCGGGACTGTCTGGACGCGCCGTAGGACTGCCGTGGAGAGGCAGGCAAACGAGAGGGATGGGACTGCCCCACAGCTGTGTTTCTCTGATAGGACTTAACGCCTGCAGTTGAGTGCCGCTCTGTCACGTGTGCAGTGGCCACCAAAGGGGAGGCAGGATCATCACCAAGATGAAGTTTGCGTTCAAAATCACGCAACACATTACCAAGTTCGGTGAAGGGCAGTTTGGAGCCACGAAGCAAGGCCGCAGACGAAATGGAATCATACTCCGAGCCCAATTGATTAAGAATATGAGCAACAAGATCTTCCTCGTCAACAGGACTTTGATTTAGGGCAAGATCGTTAGCAATAGAGTGCATCTCATGGAGATAGTCATTAATAGACCGATTGCCACGAGGGTTCTTCCCAAGTTTAGACTTAAGAGCAAGAACATGACCACGACTCGCACTCGCAAAGCTAGAGTGGAGATTAAGCCATGCATCACGAGCAGTGGAAACATTGGAGATGAGAGGCTGAATAGTGTCAGTACAACTGCCAAGGAGTGCACCAACAATGGTTTGGTCCTGACGAAACCAAACGGAGTAGGTGGAATCTGTGGGGGAGGGAGCAGCGAGCGTCCCATCAACATAGCCGAGAAGATCGAGGCCGATGAGCGTGGAGCGAACTTGGCGCTGCCAAATCGGAAAATTGGTAGTAACCAACTTGATTGGGAAGTGAGTCTTTGCATGAAGGGAAAGAACTGGAGTATCTTTGGTGATAGTATAGGGCATGGCGAAGGAGCTATGGGAGTCACAGGCTTAGGCGATCACAAGAATGCAGAGGAGAGGATCGAAATAGAAAAAATTCTATTGAGGCTCTGATACCATATAAGAGAATTATCAAACTCACTTTGTTCAATATTGGATTACAATATATATATACTATAAACAGTTGAGCCGATCCTAAAGAATAGGAGATAGACGTATGAGGTAGAGACTAACTAGGATATTATACATGAGCAACAACTACAAAGAGATATATACAAACAAGAGATAAATGATCATAAATATAAATTTATTTATTTATCCTTAATATGTACTCCGTAGCAAATACGGAGTATATTGAATTTTCCAAATCTAAAAACAAGTCAATGTCATACTTTTAATTTTTACAAAGCATATTCATTTTTCAAAAGTTAATTAAATTAACTATGAAAAGTGAGATGAGCTTTTTGAAGATAAAACTCCATTCATTTAATTCGTAAAAGTTTTGCAAACATTCCTTGTTCTTTGGTATGGTTCTCCATTTGCAGTGATTAATGATTGACTTTTGACTTAAAATTAAATAAAACGTACATGTTATATTAACTTGGTAATACAACATTTTAAAGAATAAGTCTAATAAAACTATTTTTTGTACCAAAATCTAATATAAATTTTATTTAATTAGTAGTAAAAAATTACTCTAGAATGAATTTTGATTGTAAAAATTCAAAAGTTTGTAAAAATATTCTAGAACTAAGTAGTAATTATTTTTATCAAACACTTAATATATTAAGATATTACTTGTATTTGATTTATTTTTCTATTTCATATATATTTTAAAAAAAATCGTTTGAATGTCAGCTGAGTTGGCCTGAAACTCGTGAGTACTCGTGTGTACTAGACTCAAGCTTCAATTGTTAAGATCATTCTGCACACCGGGGACAGACTCTGACCTAGAAAACTTCGGTAAAATAACGTACAAGTCCAGTTTGAAATTTTCGGGCTGATGAAATACTCTGTACATGTCCTAGGCAAGCTTGCAATTGTGGATTATTCACCCTAAGGTTGTAGAAAAAGGAAAATTTTTATAATTATTTTCACCCTAAATTGTTTCATGTAATTATTTTCTATTCAAGGATTTTGAAAAGAATTTTCGACATTAAACTAACACTACATTTGGTTCAAAGATTTTGAAAAGGAGAAGAAAAGAAAATGAGATGGAAAATAAATTTTCTTATTTGGTTGGAGAGGAAAACAAGAGAAAGTGGAAGGAAAAGAAAAGAAGAAGGCAAAATGTACTAAGCTCATTTTGGTAAGGAAAATGAGAGAACTATTTTTTTTTCCTTTTTTTCCAAATTCTTTGAACCAAACATAGTTTAAATGAAAATCCACTAAATCTTTGAAGCCCATAAACACACATTCAAACAAGCTAAGTATGATCGAAAATCCACCAAATCTTGCTTATAGATTCCATCAAATAAACACAATAATCTTCTCCATTCCCTTTTATTACATACAGTACAGTATATATCCGAATATATAGCTATTAGCTAGTATATGTAAATTACACAACCCCACATTATAATTTTTCTTTAGCTGACCGATGGAATATAATCACTGCATGAAGAAATTAAACTTAACATATTGTACGTAAAGGGCATAGCCAGCCTATTTATTAAGACTTCATGGCTCTTTGGTGTGAGGGACATAAACCGGCGACTTCTGCTTTGGCTCGTAATACGGCGGAGGCGGCGATGAAAAAAGTACCTTTGGTTTTGGCTTGTAAATGGGCACATGAGGAATGTAAATGGGTGGTTTTGGTTTTGGCTTGTAAATGGGGACTGAAGGAAGATGGGGGAGGGGTTTCTTGAAGAAGGGCTTTTTGTAAATCTTCAAGAAAGCAGAGGTGCATATGGCAGCTGAGAATTTCACTTTCCCGGCAGCTGGTTCGAGCACACGTTGCCCGTCTGGTTTTGTCCTGACCACAATCTTGGAGGCTTCGATTCCCTGGTGGGCCGGGCATGGTGAAGCCGAAGCGGCGTGGTGCAGCTGGGCATAGCACTCCTCCTTTGTCCTCCCTCCTCCTTCCCCACTCACAACAACCATCTCCTTGGGCAACCACACTCTGAACTTGCCATCTCCATCCAGAGCTGCTCCTGCTTCTGATGATCTCGTCTTCATCTCCCCGTTCTGGAGCTTGCAGTCAATTCTTACACGAAGCTCTGCAATCAACAACAACAAAAAGCTCCAAAATTTCAAGCTTAAAATGTTTTTTTTGATATTCCAAGAACAAATTAAACAACATGACCCTACACAAATATGTACTCATCATTCGTACCAGAAAAGGCGTGACTAGGGTCTATGTTATGGTCTTTGCAGTCGGCACATTCTCCGAATCCAACAACCTGGACAGCTGAGGAGGTATCAATGACATCAGCAGCAGCATAGGATAAACCATGAAGGAGGAGGAGGAGTCCCAGAAGACTAGTAATAAGGGACTTCATTGTTGCTGCATGCCGTGATGCTACGACCACCTCAGAAATATATAATGGGTCGGTCTTAAGACTGATCCCAAGCGTGTCAGGTTAAAACGGGAAAGAAATTATAGGACGGGGAGAAGTAGTGAGTTAGTTAGGTCTCAACTGTATTGTTCCACATTAAATGCCAATGAACCTAATTTGGTGCTCACATTAATTGCAAAAAATAATGCAACAATTAGTCTCACATGCAGATAGCTAATTGTATACCCTTGAACTAATGAACTCTAGGATGACAGTAAGCTAAGTGTTTCTCTCTAATGGTTAATTTTCATCTCCAAAAGGGTACTTAGGGTTGCAGACCTAAATCCTGAAAATGACATTCAACTAATCAGGTATGCTGTGATTACTTAAATAAAATTAAGTTGTTTATATAATTGATGACATTCAACTACTTAAGTGTGCTTTTACTTCAATGATACTCTGTAATATTCTATATCTACACAATACATTTTTGACATCAAATGTAAACTTTCTTCAGATTAAAATAAAATTTAGAAAAAAGGGCAGTCATTTCACACACAGATGGGAGAAATTGTGTGTGGCCATTTGGTTTGAAACTTATTATTGTCTATAAAAGTGGTGCTTCTACAAAAGAAATTAAATTTCAACGTACGTGATTATGTAAAGACTTCAGAAATCTTATAAAATATGTAGTCATCTTTATTGACTGTATTTCGCAGAGTAACATTGCCAACAGACGAAAAATCAATTATCTGCTGTTGCATCTTGCAATTGTCCAAAACTAACATTGTCCCAAACTAGTAGTATACGAGTATTACTCAGACCGCACAAAATTGTATCCCTGTCGGACTGAATGAACATCTCCATAATGTTACAACTACTACCTCTGTCTGACCTCAATACCAAACCGACAAGCTTTACCCTTTCCAAATTGTGCGTGCTATTTTGAAACTCTTTGCTGATCATTTACTTCTTCTTTGATTTGGAGTGAGACTGGGAATATGCAGTTCCCTCCAGCCATTCATCCATTGCGGCATCTGTTGTCCCGGTTCCAACTTCCACCTTTGCCTTTAGAGGCCTCTTGCTTTTCTGAAGAAGAATTAAGTTACAGCAGGGTTAACACATAAGGAGTATCTTGTAATCATATATTAGACAAAGACAGGTCATAGATTGCTTATTCATTGTGTAATGACTGATATCTATTTTACCTTTGACAAATTTTGAAAGCGATCACGAATCCAGAACCCGAGGAGGCCAACAATGGCAACTCCTAGAGAAAACAAGAAAACAGACTCAACACTGAGAAGGCCACTAGGCTCAGTGACTTCAATAGTGCCATTGTAGAATGTGCTTTGGTATGTGAGCTGGTCCACTTCATATACAATGCTGCCCACAAGATCAAATGTTCCAGGCTGCAAAAAAAGTACTCCGTAATAAATAACTTGTTGTAGGTAATAAAGAAGAAGTCCCAAAAAACTTTTTTTTAGATGTTGTTAGAACAAAATTGCTACCTTTAGGGAAAAGTGGAATATTATTTACACTATATTTGGTTCGAGGAATTTGGAAGGAGAAGAAAAAAATGCTTTTCTCTCACTTTCCTCACCAAAATGGAATTTGTTTTTCCTTCCTCTCAGTACATTTTCTCTTCTTATTTTCTTTTCCTTCCACTTTCCTTTTCTTTTCATCTCTAAGAAAAACTTTCCTTGAACCAAGAACAGTGTGGAACCCTTCTGTGGGTTTGGTTCTCTTTATTTCTATCTCCTCTGCGTAAGTTACAAACACACGATTTAAGCTTTCTTAATAACCATAGATATCCAAATGATTAACTGACCTGTAAAAAATTGCTAACACCAAATAGATATGGAAATGCTGCTCGGGCAAAAGGACGAACGGTTGCATTGTTGAACCCCTACAAAACCGAAAAATAGTTAAACCTATTATAGCATACTGACACTGAATGATGTACAGAAACTAAAAATTACAGCAGTTAGAAGATTTGTGGCCAAAGCTATTCCTTCCACATACCACCCAATACACGGGCCTATCATTTCCCAAAATAGATTTAAATGATAATTATTTTGGGAAAAAGATATGGAGTACCATATTACTAACATGGGTGCAACATTTTTAAATTTAAAACACTCACACTCATAAGTGCACAATTTCCCTATCTTGGACAAACCAGCACAATACATTAGTCATAAGACTCAGAAACCATAGATTCAAGGAAGCACAATTAAAATTATTCTAAATGTCTGCCTCTAGTTCATAACCCATAATGATGATTAAGGACTAAGTTCATGCCAACAGTCCATAACAAATAACTTGAGTATGGCACATTTCTATGAAATATGAGTTGAATGTTCCACTAAAGAAGACCGAAGCAGTTGAATTACCAAAAATTTACTAAGTGTGAGGGACTAAAAATAGCTTGTGATTGCTTACTGCTCATCGGCTCGTGAAAGAATTATATTGCTGATTGGTTAAAGTGCAAAAATAAATGCAAAAGAAGAGGCATGACCACTACCTGAGTAGAAAGATTTTGAACTATATAGCTATGATCATATGAAAGATGAAGGGTGGCTTGAATTGCAATAACATTTAGTGCAGATTCCCCTGCTTGTATCATCCAAACGTAATGGAAACAAGCATAAAACACAACTCAACACACAACAAAGTAGATAATAAGGGAAGATTTCTGAGAAAACCGAACACTTTAAACCAAAAACAGAGCACTAAAGAAACAGAAATTACCGTCATTTTTCATCCCAACTAAAAGTTCCTTCTGCTCGCCAGCGGGAACAACTGAATAAACAAGTAAATTGATGATAGACTGAGCAATGCATTTTCAAAGCACAAAACTCGAAAGCGCACGAATATAAGTGTATAACACAAAAGTACTAACGCTTTGAAGGGTTTCTGGGGAAAATACAAAATTGTCTCTACTCCAGGAGCCGGACCAAAACTTCCCTCACCAAAATCTTGCACATCTTCACCACCTATTCCAATATCTCTTCCTTCCTCAATACCTTCAACTACTACAGTTTCTGAGTCACATCTAACAACTAGCAAAACAGAAAAGAAATTTATCACAATAAAAATCAAAATAACGCATTATGATAATTTCTAAGGCCTTCCTTTCAGATCATTGAATTAAGAGGTTCAAACATTATATGCGAATATATGCCACTCATGAAAAAATATCAACCAGCAAACAACTACTACCACCCAGTTAATTCCACAAGATCAATAAACCAGTAAAATTATTCCTCAATAATACATTGAGATTGGGATGGTAAGAATGCTAAAAAAATGATTAATTGTCTAAAAATCTTGAGAGAGTATGCTTTAATTATTATTATTATTATTGTTGCGATTAGTTCACTTAAAATCTAAATACAATGCCCATGTTGATTAGCTTAATGCAGAGGGATTCAGGCCACAGTCCAACAATTTATATGCCAAACAAAATTCCAACTAGATCAACATACTTGTTTCCCTCCAAAAGACAAACTTTCAGAGATCAATGGTCTGAACCATGTCTCCGTTGACCGTTGGTGTCAATATAATTATATTTACACTTTGTTTTTGGGACAATCATTTCCAAACACAAGTATTTTTCCTTCTTGAGCACAAAATTGAAGTGTTGAGTAGTGGTTACATTCAGAAATGTGACATGATTTGCTAGAACTGAAAAAAGAAAAAAAAGGAAATAATTTCCCGATCAAACTTCCTGTGTGTGGGAGATCTTATGGAAGAATAAACGTAAATAATGCAGAAGGTGAATAACTTAAACAAAAATTGAGCACAAGAAGTCAGGATCTGCAGGCGAACCTCGTAGAAACGGGGCGGAGGAGAGAACGACGGCGAGAATGAAGAAAACCCTAATCGTCATTGCTGCGGTGAGGAGTTTCAGGCAAACGCTGATGTTTGTCAATTGTCAGAGCATAACAACTGCGACTCTGCACGAGTGCACGACATGGACTCACTGTTACAGACTGTTTTCAACTATTTCAAGTAGACTGTATTTTGAGGGGGCCGGTTCCGTTGAGATTTGAGAAGGGCAAAGTGGGTTTTTGGCGTGAAAAAGAAAAATTAAAGTAAAAATTAAAAATTAAAAATATATTAAAATAAAAGTTTTATGGATTAATATACTCGGGGTATGAAATTACAGTTATAAATTACGGAGTACTCCATAAAATACATAAACATATATATATATTGATAATCATGACTATATACATCATAAAAAAGTATTCTCATATGTTTATATACAGTGTCACATTATTATAGTACAAATTTTATTTTGTTGATAAAAACATGACGATCCAATTTTAATATTTTTCTCCGTGTTTTACTCTTATTTAGAGTGATTTCTTTTATTTAGAACATGTTTGATGCACCGTTCGTAAATTGATAATTTTTATTTAGAATTTCTCTAAACCTCCTTTTCTAGATAACAAATTTTATACTAACTCAGTTTTAATAGTTTGGAAACAATAATACTCCGTATTTATAACTTTCTAAATTACTTCATAGTTTGTATTATTAAAAAACCATTGCAATTCAAATTCAAATAAAATATAAGTAAGAGCATTCTCTTCAACATAGGGTTTTGATATTTTCAACTTATTCGTTGGTTTTGATATGATTTGATTAAATTTTGATCTAATTTAATTATTGTTATATTTAAAATATTTTTTAATTTGATTCCAATAGCAATAATTTATAAGTAAAAAGAATAAATTGAATAAAATAAAATTATATTATTTTTGATTATAAGTTATTTACTCCGTATATTGAAATTAGATCAAACCTAAAACAAACCAAAATCTCATCCAATCAAATCAAAATCAATCAAATCAAAATCAATCAAATGAGTTACTTTTAAAATTTTATTTTAATCAAACCAAAATATACTTCTAACTTACTTTCGCATAAATTAAACACGGCGGATAAACCCTCTTGCCACCTGTAACCGAATCGCGTGGAGTGAGCCCATATCATCAGGGGGCACATCAATCTCCTCAGCCATGGATCGATAGAACAACGTCCCGAGCACATCCTTAGCTGAATTCTGCAAGCAGCCTCTTCGTCTTCGCGATATGAACCTTAATCAGTCACCTCCCTGTTTCAGGTTAGCCCTAATTCCATATGCGTGTGATTGCACTTTTGTTCAGTTGTTATGAGGGGATTAGCGTGTTATTAGTTCTGCTGATGATTATTAGTTCATGTTCAATGTTCGTTCTTCTTCAAGCGCATATAGAGGAGCTGCGGACCGCCGCCCAGAAGGAGAATTGAAGGACAATTCAGCAGCTCGGAAAGTGCAGAAGGCCGATCGCGAGAAACTGAGGAGGGATCGATTGAATGGGCAGTTTGCAGAATTGGGGAGCACTCTTGGTACATTCATTCATTATTATATTCTTGTTTATGATCGGTTTGATTGCTTTACTCAATTAGTGTCTTTAGGGATTCGGATTATTAATTTTAGCAATTGCTTCTCAAAATACATGTTCAGATCCTGATAGGCCTAAAAATGATAAAGCCTCTATCATAGTTGATACGATTCAGATGGTGAAGGAGTTAACTGATCAAGTTTGCAGACTCAAGGATGAGTATGCATCTCTTACTGAACAATATCGCGAGGTGAGGGAGGCGTCGATCTCTTGACTCTTAGAGCTATTTATTTATTTATCTGGCTGAAATGTATGTTTAAATGCCTCTCGTTAATTAAGTTATTAAGATATATACGGGCCACTTTCTTGTCCCAAACAGCTGACTCAAGAAAAGAATGATCTGAGAGAAGAGAAGGCAACCATTAAATCTGATATTGAAAGTCTGAATGCTGAATACCAACAAAGACTTAGGACTATGTATCCATGGGCTGGGGTAGAGCAACCGTTGGTCCTGCGCCCGCCTTTATACCCTTACCCGGTGCCCATTCCCATTCCAACCGGACCGATTCCAATGCGGCCTTATCCGTTTTATGGGAATCAGAATCCAACAGCCATCCCCAGTCATTGTTCAACTTTTGTTCCATATATGACTACTCCAAATCCAATTCTCGAACAGCCTATCCCACACGTCTCACCCGTCGTTCAACCTGGCAGCAGGAACTACAACGGTTCGAGCAAACAAGAGTCTAAAAACAAGGCAGATATTCAAACGAGTGATGAATCATCAAATGAAGTTGAGACAGATCTAGAGCTCAAGACACCTGGATCCACATCCGAACAGGTTAGTGACAATTTTTTTATAAGCTGTATGTCTGCAGCAGGTTAAGGGTCATCTAGGTGACAGTCTCGTTATGATTGAGAAAATGATACATAATGAAACATGCCACTTTACATAGGTGTCATCATCTGCACAAAAGGGGACTAGAAAACGGTCAATGGAGAAGAACAGCCTTGCAGATGGAAGTTCTTCTAGTTTGTGCTCATCGTCTCATAGCGTTCAAGTGTTTTCTTCAAGTAGTGTAATTTGTGACACGAAGAAAGATGAGAAACCGAGTAGGGAGGCATAATGTGTGTGCATGAGTACTGAGTAGTTGTAGTGGTAGTAGCATTAGCAGCTAATTAGATGAGATTATTGATGGACCACATTGTTATAGTGTTACCTGCACGGGTGCCTGAACCCCAAACAGCAAATCAACTATCTTGCAGAATTATATGATTGTATGTGACATGAATTTTATGAAAGAGAGATTGTGTAATTATTCGATGAAAATTGAAGTCAGATATGAATTGTATATGTTAAGAGATTGCAGAGTTGTGTGTGTGTGTGTGTAGAAAGGAATTGTATTGCCTTTAATTATCATATAAACAAAGTTAAAATATATGTATGACATTCTAAAGCTTTTTTCACGGTTTTATGTGGAGATTGCGATGTTTGTTTCTCATGTAACAGCAGAGGAAGAGTAACATAATGCGATGAAGTAAATAATTACCATGCTATGACATTTTTAACCTTTTTATGTGAAAATTACAGTTCATTTAATGATAAGCCTCTAGAGAAAGGCAAAATTGGGCAAATGGGAGAGCATCTATTATTTGAAAGAGCAGAATAACCTCCTTAATTGGAACTTGGAAGGAAATCCTAAAGAAAGCTTGCAACAGAAGGGTATGCTCATCTATTATCTGAATTTCCCATTTCTCAATTTCTGGACGTGAGGGTTTGTATGGAATACTTGAGAATGTATCAGTAACTTTATTAACCTTTGATTTCTCAGGTTTTTGGCTGTCTTGGCCCTCTATAAGGTGGGCTTTCAGTGAATTTCTTTTATACCGATTAATGCATTGCTCAACAACTATCAGTAGTAAGTAAACCACTATCCATATTATAGGCAGAACATGTCAACAACAACAACATATACAACATAAATCCTAAGGCATGTAGTAAGTAGTAGTAACTGAGTCATCTTTGTGATCTCAGTTTTCAAGCTCAGCAGCAGCAGCAGCAAATTATGTGGAAGGAGGATCCAAGAGAGTGGATGCAGAAGTGAGCGGTTCGTGCACGACCGAGTTGGTTGACACCGAAACAGCATTGCCTTCTAAATGCACCATCAAACCTCCCAGTATCTCCCTCAGTAGTTTCTTGAACTCCTCTTCATCTTTCACCATCTTCCCATCATCGCCGTCCAACATTTTGACTGTTCTATCAATAATCTTGTCCATCTACGAATTCACTCAAAAACAAAAAAATATCATATGAGACATAATGGAGCTCCAATTTTAACCCGGTTAATTTGTGTTCATGCAGGAAGCAAATCGACTATTGCTGTTAACCATGTACCTACCTCATCGACTGCTCCAATGGGAGGGAGGCCAGCTGAAGCAGCCAGCAGATCAAGCGTCACACGCAGGTAATTCTTGGACATCTTCCCATGGCGATCTTTAGGGACATTTTTAACAGCAGACTCCAGAGTCTGCAGGACATGATTTCAATAGCACAAGTCAAAAAGATTAATTTAGGCCTTGTTTAGGAACAACTTTTTAGTGTTTTAGTTCATTTTTAATGGTGTAGATTAACTTTCGAAACACTCAAGTTGTTGCCAAATGAACACTAAGTTAGTCAAGCTAACAAATTCATAAAGCAACCGACTTATCCATACATGCTTCTAGCTAGAAACTAAACACTGACCTTGTCAAGTTCATATTTGTTGGACAACAGCCTCTTAATGCCACTCCCATCAAAAGTGTTCTCACTGTGAGCTACAATTACAGGCTGCTCTTTCAGACGTTGAGCCATGATCAATGCAGCATTCTTACATTCAACCACAAAACCATCTTGCGTGACCGTATCCTGGCCAGTACTACAAGACTCCACAGCTGGTCTCACAATATTACTCATTACCTGCCAAAGAACCATACATCCATCATCCATAATAATGATAAACTAACTTCTGAACAAAATAAATCGTCTAAAATTCTAAGGCATGCAACCGTCAATGAACACAAGATATTACCCAAGTATCTGAGGCAGGAGGCACGCCTTGATCAACAGTGAGTTTCTCGAATGCACGGATGATGTGATCTTTCAGCGACCCATCGTGTGATTCTATCTCGGAGAATATAGAAACCATTTCAGACTCAAAAGATGGATTGTTTACAAACTCTAAAAGGTCTTCGCCATCCATGCGAAGAATTACAATAGGGTCCCGCTCTAAACCAGTAGCCATGCCTAGTAGAATATCCCCAAGAACCTCTTTGAACTCCTTCTTGCTTACTTTCTCTTGTTTTCCATGAGTGAATTCATTAAGCACCTGTGCTCATATCAGTAACACGAGAGATGCTTAAAATAATGAAACAAATAATTGAGATTGCTAATGTCATGCAGTGAAACAGAGATATATATATAGACACCCCTTCAACCAGTTTGACATAACTACCCATCTTAATTCACAGGAGAGAATAATAAGTAGAGCCACCAACAACCAAAACTTCATTGATTAACAGTGTGACAAAATCCTTTATTGAGTGATAATCTGACTAATAGAAGCACTAGGGATGCATGTCCTTGTCACAACTCACAAAATAACACTTTTAGAAAGAAAGGGTCCAAAACTTAACAAACACTACCGACAATATACCCACAGTTTAAGCAATTAATTAATCATAATTTATGAGATTTCGTAAAGGTGAAACCAAAAGTAACACAACTAGAATGAATCAAAACGAACCCATTAAAAAAGATTCTAAAAGGCCCAACAGAGTAGGGGGGGTTGGGTGAAAGAGAGGTGTTTCTTGATGGCCAAAAACCCGAGCTTTCTTCAAGATTCCTTACCGGAATCCAAGATTTCGTCAAGAAATTGAACCAGAGAATCAAGAGTTCACCTCAGAGTAGATGTGATCGGAGCTGGGAGAAGAGCCGAGAGCCGGCAAGCCAAGGGCGGCGCCGATATCAGCGACGGCAGGTTGGAGTTCCTTGACAGAGAGCTTCCCGTCTCGGTCTTTGTCGAGTTCTTGAAACTTGTGATCCACGAAGCTCGTGAACACCTCCTCATTCCCAACCAACTTCATTATATCCGACCCGTCCACCACCACCTCTCCCTCCCGCCCTTTCTTTTTCATCATCTTCACACTTTTCGCGCTCTTCTTCTTCTTCCCTTTCTCCGACTTCCCGTGACGCCCTTGCCCCTTTTTAAACGCCCGATAATGGAGAAATAGAGGCGGCGGTTTGAGTCCGAATTCGTCTTTAACTTTGACTCGAGCTACCAGTGATCGACACGTGTCCATTTGCGCAGTTCCAATTTCATACGTGTGTGATGTAATGCCAATGCTTCTTCGATTTGCCAAAAGTCATTTTGGTTGTGCCAAAACGGCCTAATACTATAGCTTTGATATACAAAGCTCAAAAGCCATCCTCTCCTTTTTCATTATTATCACTATGCTAATTTAAGTGGGACTTGATAAAGTAGGGACCATGCATTGGAGATAATACAATTCACGTTGAGTTCCGCTCACTTATCGGATCTTTTAAAATTTTAATCTGATTTGGTCTGGTCTGGTCTAATTCAATCTGATTTGATTGAATCTGATCTGGTTGGATCTTCCTTCTCTTCCTCCTCTTTTGAAATTTACCACAGAAAAACATATCACTCTTCAAATTAGATTATTAGAATAAAAGTTTCGTAATCATAGATTGGCCCCAACTCTTTAAAGTTTCTTGAAATTCATCCTCACACTTGAATATGGACTCTAAAATCAATCAGATTACATAAATCAGTCCATAATTAAGAATATGATGAATAATACACAATTGGGCTCTAATTAGTATTTAAATCTAAGTTAAGATGTCTCTTAAAACATAATCAAATATGCATATGCAGACTTATTAATAAGTTTAATTTTTTTAAAATATAATGTTCAATTCTTACAATCTGCTAAACCATTAATATGTTGTTCTAATCTAAAACTATTCACAATATTTTTTTTCTTAACAATTCCTCTAAAAAAACAATTTTTTATTGAGAAATTTACCTAAATAGGACTAAAACATAATGATTTTCCCAATATAGGACCATATGTTTTTATTTCCTAATGTAGGACCTTTGGTCATTATCAAGTAGTCATTATTCAACTAAATGTCCATCATTACTGGACATTATTCTTCATACTAGGTCATTATTAAGTCCTATTTAGGGAATAAAAAAGTTTAAGTCCTACATTAGAAAAGTCATTATGTTTTAGTCCTATTTAGTACAAGTTCCACTTTTTTAAAACTTGTTAACCTAAAATTAAAAAATATAATAACAAATGAAACAACATTTACTGGAAGAATATTAAAATTAGCTAACTTTTAAAATATTCCATCCCTCCCACAAAAAAGTTCCCATTTTGACCATAAATTGGTCAAACAGTTACACGCTTTGACCATAAATTAAATTTAATCTAAATAAAGAAATGCTAAAAAAGTTTGAGATATCAAAACTAGATCCTAAGATGAATCTAATTATATTACATTTATTTTATTATTCAATATACATTTCTCATAATTTGTAGTCAAAGCGTGTAAATATTTGACTAAATACTATTCAAAATAGGAACTTTTTTGTGGGACGGTGGGAGTATAAGAGTACACGATCAATTGTGTATTTTATATTAGTAATTTACACTGCATTAGCTTTTCTAAATATTTAAGTGCCAAACAAAAAAAAGTCAAACAGCTAATCACTAGCTCTGATGTAAACAACTAAATTCTAACTCTAATATCTATCTCTAAGCTCTAACGATATTCTCAAACTACGCCTTTAATTTTAGCATTTTCAAAATTTATCTCTATTTTTAAAATTTCATCTTAAACTAAGGTCTTATTTATCTATAAGGTCTTATTTATCTATTGTTCTCAAACTAAGGTCTTATTTATCTATAAAAGTATAGTTTTAGTGTTTTTACACTCCCGTATCATATTTCACTTGAAAATCTAATTAGAGAGTATTTGTTTTGTATGATTGAACGTGAGTTTAATGGAAAAATGAGTTAAATAGAAATTCAAATAGTCGTTTTTAGATAATTATCAATGAGATTTACTAGCATGTTCACTTTTATTTAATCACTGAGTATTTCTCCTAAATAACTTTTATTTTCCGTGTATTTGAATACCCAATACCGCTACAGTGTAATTATAATTTTTAAAAAACGTGTGCTCTAAAAACATACTCCTTCCGTCCCGAAATGATTTACACAATTTATTGTTCAAAAATAATTATGGGAACTTTTGTTTGTTTATCTTTTTTTATTGGCTATTTGATGAAATAAAAAATGAGCAATGCTAGGTTCACAAACAAAATAGTCACAAATTTTACAAACTTACCATTTGTGATCTTAATTCTGTTTTTAAAATTATTTTAGACTCTTTTGTTTGTTTATTATATTTCACAAATGATAAATTTGTGATATTTGTAATTATTTTGTTTGTGAAACTAGCATTTCTCATTAAATATTTTTGTCACCTCTTATTTATAAAATTTTTAATTACTTTTTAAATATGTAAGTTTTACTTTTAATTAAATATCAATCTTTAACGAATTGAAAAAATTTAAAATTTTATTCTGTTTTGTGTAAAGAGTAAATGATTTATGAATGGAGGAATCGAAGTACAATTTTCACATTATATTTTAATTTTGGTCATGTTTGGGGAAGGCGTTTCTATGGTCAAACGCTGTTCATCATCTCAAATTGAAGTGTTTGTTTACCGTCAATTGAGAAGCATGAAGATGCTGTTATATCTCTTCCGATTTTTTTCTCAACTCTAAAAGCTCAACGCTGCACCCCCCTAGCGTTCAAGGAGCAAAACAACGTCATGATCTTGAGTTACCAATTTTACCCCTAACTATTTTAGGTGGTAGATCATCAAAGGAAACACTAGGGTCTAATTCAATTCATCAAGAAACTTCATTCATCAATCGTAAAGGCCGGTCAGATTCATCAATGGATTGATTAAGAAACCAGATATGATTCATCAATTGGAAAGAATTTTTTGCTTGAACTGATATGGAGTAGTATTTAGTTTATAAAAAAACAAAAAGAAAAAAATGCAATGAAAACCTTCACAAATTGCATTACATCAAATTTCTGTCTGGGGTTTTAGTAATTTTGAAGTGTTAGCTTTTCAAAAATTCAATTAACTAATGTTAAAATTCAAACTCTGAGGAATTTTATTTTTCGCAATAATTATAGTCCCTCCATTCTATAAAACTTTTCTTATTTGAAAAAAGATGCATTCTTAAAATGAGTAATTTTGGTATTATTTTTTAATTTTATCCTTATTCTATAGAGTAGAATGAGATATGTAGAATATATAAATCAGTCATAATTAAAAAATAACATCAAAATTATTTATTTTAATGACACATTTTTTTCAAACGAGAAAGATTTATTGGAGGGAGAGTATTATTTAGGTACGGGGAGTCGAGGACCATGTACTAGCTAGCTAAGCTAAGCTATGGCTACAATAAGATTTCATTTAGAATAAAAAAAAGAGAAGTACAATTAGTGATTATATTTGCATGCAAATTAACTAGCTAGCTTAATTAATGCCGATGGTGATCATAATCCATATGTATTATTAAGATGATCCCGATCTCCGGCGGGCAGGCGGCGGCGGACATTGGAAAAGGATGGCGGAAGTGACGGTCGAGAAAGCAGACTGGGTGCAGGGGATGGTGAGGCCTCCCATTGGGTGGTCAAACCCGTACTCCTCCTCGGCGAGGCGGAGCAGCCGTTGGAACAGCGGATGCTTCAGGTACCATATCGGAACCACGTACCGCCGCTTCTTCTCCTCCGTCCTCCCCCCTACGTACACCGCCATGTGCCCCTTCGGCACCGCCGCCGCCTCCGACGAAGACTTTCTGGACCCCAGCAGAAATACATGCCTGGCGTGGCCCGCTATCGCCTGCAAACGGATTGTTCCCATAATCCCCATGCTCTGATATGATCTTCAATTATTGGAATTCATTAAATCCAATTATATTTCCATATTTTTTTTTGAATACTTGTGATCTGATCTGATGGATTTGCTTCAAAATATCTTAGCTGGTAGCTTTTGCGATAATTTGGCGTGTGTAGTCACGTATATATAGGGATTGGTTCCCTCGTCCAGAGTCTATATTGTACATCTGGATGTATCTAGAGTTAAATTACATCTAACAAATGTTCATTTTGAATCAATGTACGGAGTAATATTCATTCTGAAGCAACGTAGTGTTCATTCCAAGCCTGCTCAGCATATTGTGTTGATTCTAAAATAACTTAATGTTCATATACTAAAATAACGAATCATTCATTCTGAAATATTTTTTACTTACAAATTTGTCATGGTGTACGGTACATCGAGTTGCACCATATAAATTGCATTAAGTGTCGGGACATGGTCCTGTATCCTCACCCTTTGTACTGGGTATTATTTGCAACGGTTAATTACTTTGTTTTAGCTCCAAAAAAGAAAATCTTCCAAGTTACACCGCCATGAGTAATTTACCTAACTAGGACTAAAGCATATTGACTTTTTTAATATATGACCATATATTTTTATTTTCCAATATATATTGGAAGACCATTGGCAATTATTCATTAGTCATTATTCAAGTAAATATCCATCATCACTGGACAGTATTTCTTCCACTAGACATTATTAAATCTTATTTAGAGAACAAAAAAATTTAAGTCCTACATTAGGACATGACTTATATTTTAATTCTATTTAAGATAAATTTTTCGTACGGCATAGGTTAACCCTTTCCTTTGTCCACGTTCTATATAGCATTTTTTGTAGCAACTTGCGGACTCCGGAATTTGGAACTTACTGGTCAATTATTTCAAAAAAAAACAAAATTAATTTTCTCGTATTAATTTAAAAAATACGGGAGTAGTATATGATATTATATGATGAGTTATGGGGGGTGATAATTTAATTCCATGCTACTTGCCAGACAGTTTGCTTGATTATTGGAGCTTAGCGCGCTTGCTTGATTGCCACTTTATATACTTCCTCTCGTGGCAATCGAGCCAATCGGTTCGGATATCTTTCCAATATACTCCGGATATGTTATAATTGGTTTGAGTCACTTCGATTCCGAGTATCTATACATATACAAACATTAAGTATCTGTGTTTGTTTACGAGTCTTTTGGTGCAAAATGATCGAGGTACACTACTACTTCGGATACCCCTAGCATTGTCTTCTTCCAATAAAGAATTCTATGGATACCCTCATGTGGTGTACCTCATTTTTACACCAAAGGTTTCACAGAATCACAGACACACACGGACACTGTACGTCTGTCCATGTACAAACATTGATTGTCTGTGTATGTCTTCTGTGAATATTTGTTGTACAAATAGAATACACTGCTTGGAGTACCTCTAGAGGCAAAAGATAACTAACTCATGTAGACCATGATGTTTATAACGTGATGGATAGTAATAATCTATATCGATTTCAATAAATAATGACAATTTATATATATGGAGTAATAATATGCAGTAGAGTGCTTAATATAAATATGTGTATATAAAATGGTTTGGGGGTCAGTTGGACCACGTTTCACCCTTACGAGCACGACAGTGGACGCAGATTGTGTGCATTAATTAATTAATATAAAGATGCTAATTAATTAAAAGTTCCCAACTTGTATGAATGCATCAACTTTAACTTATTAATAATGTGGCATGTTTTTTGATGGATTTAAAATTTAGTGAGCTATATACTGCGACTGTATAGCACCTGGTTTTGATCAACTCCTATACCGTCCTCTAATCACATTATTATTGAGCTATTAGTCTATTAGTCTAAAAGTATTTCATTATTGGACTGAAACCATTGCAAGGTATGGGATTTGTCCCACATCGGTTGTATGGGCAATTGATGTGGGGTTTATAGGCCAAATGAGTTCCCTCACCTATCAGACTAGTCTTTTGGGTTGAGTTCTTCCGTTTGGTCTGTAACAATGGTATCAGAGCCAACCTCGGAGTGGTGGCCAGGAAAGAGCCAGCCGTGACCAACGTGGCCGTGACCAACGAGGACGTTGGTCCTTAAGGAGGGGCGAATGTTATGGACTGAAACCATTGCAAGGNAGACTAGTCTTTTGGGTTGAGTTCTTCCGTTTGGTCTGTAACAGTTACGGGACTTATTATTATTATTACTATTATTATTATTATTATTATTATTATTATTATGGTAAGGAATTATTTATAGTTAGTTATTTATTGTTAGGGAATAATATATTTGTTAGGTGATTATTTAGTTTTCTAGTTTATTTAGTTACCTTTATAATTAGGATTCTTAATTTATTTAGTTACCATTTATTATTGAGATTCTCTAGAGTTGGAGCCTATAAATGTATCCATCACCATAATATTATCAATGAATGAATAAAGAAAATACTTTCTACTAAACCTTAATCTCTCTCTTTCTCACCTCTTTTGTTCTTGGAGCTCGAAGGTGCTCGAAATTCTTCCCTATCCTGATACGATACCGTATCATTATAATATAAACTTAATAGAACTGGAATTATTTTAAGATATAGTTTAGATATATCAAATTTTTATATCAATTTTTATTTAGATTATGTTAAATTTATGGTCAAAGTGTGTCACTTTTTGACCAAAAAAAGTCAAAGCTTGACAAATTTGAAGGACCGGAGGAAGTACTATAATTAAATATCGTAATAGCTATCTTAAAAATATGTTTTAAAATTTTCTATTAACAAAATATAATGTAGTAAAATTTAAAAATATCCCCCCCCCCCCACAAAAAATGGATCTGGACGGTAGGGCACCTTGATCCATCCTTGGACCGGCCTACATTATTTACTCCAATATATTAAAGAATTCCATCATAGGGTCACTTAATATTTGATCTGAATAATTATCTTATGAGAAGTATATATATATATTTATAGTCTCAAGTCTCAACTGATCAATACAAAAGACACGTTTGGCATCAGCGTTAGAGATTAACATTTTGAAAAGGCTATGTAACGATAGTTTTTAGCATTAGCATTTTCATAATTAACCTACACTATTAAAATTTTATCCAAAACGCTAACGATAATCGAAAACGTTTTTCCCAAATAAAGCCAAAGTAAAATGTATTTCTCCACTCATTTTGTCTCTCGATTCGTTACTTCAATTCAGCTTAGTCATGTATCTTCCAAATCACGTGTGTTGGGATCATGTGCACCGTACCCTCACCCCAACCCCGAATTGGTATAATAGTGTCTCGTTTCATGGTACCTTCTCCCTCTAACGCACTGAGCCCTCATATTTCTCCATGGGCGGATCTAGGTATAAGCTAAAGGGGGCAATTGCCCCCAATGAATTTCAAAATTTGCTATAGTAATACCCTAATTTTTCTTTTAAAAAAAGTTATGCCCCCATTGAAAAAAATAAAATTCCCATAATAAAAATAAATTTTAAGTAAAAAATTAAATATATACCATTAAAAAATAAAATATTTAAAATTTAATTGAGCCAAAATTTAAAATTATTTAGAGCAAATAAAATTATAGGAAATATTTTTTAGATTTTTCATTAATTATTTGAATGCGTTATTGGGTAAAAATAATATTTTTTTGTAAGTTCACATTGCTATTTTAATGAAAAAATAGAAGCGCTTCCCCCGAACCCCCGTAGTAGTCTCGCCCCCCGTCCTTGCGATTCCTGGATTTCTCTAAACGGTTTCACCGATTACATATGTAACTCCACTCAATTCATCTCTCCATCCGTTATTTCAATTCACCTTCGTTATGCATATTCCAATTCAGGTGTGTTGGGACCATGTACGCCCTTATCCCAACCCTTTGTAATGGTATAATTCTATACTGTTTTTCATATAAAATAATTTGCAAATAATTTCAGTCAAATATCGTAAATCGAAATAGACGATATAAATTGGAAGGGAAGGAGTAATAATTAGTAGGGGGTAAAAGGGAGATCTTAATTGAAGTATGAGTATTCTTTGGGTTGGATAAAAAAGGTTTTGGGGATGGAAGGAGTACTTTTTCTCCTAAAGTTTAATTCGTATAGGTCTCCTCTACTCTACATTCTACGTCTTTTTAATACTCTCTCCGTTTCTTAAAACCTTTCCTCTTTCATTTTTTTTGTTTTTCTTAAAACACTTCTCCTTTCTATTAAAAAACCACTTTTACCCCTACTTTTTCATACTCTACATATCACATCATACTTTTTCACTAACAACTAAACTATCACATCTTACTTTTACCCATCACATCAAGGACAAAATTGGAAAATCAACTACAATTTAACACTTCCTTATTTTCTCCCAAAGTCAAAAGAGGAACTCTTTTGAGAAACAGAGGTAGTATATTACTTCATCCATCCTTAAAATTTATTCCTGTTTTATTTTTTTGCACATCTTGTAAAACACTTCTACCACATATCTCTTTCGTCTCATATCTTTCTTCACAGTGCATTATAGTTTTAGTTTTTAAATATGTAATATTTATTTTTAATTTTTGTACCAATATTTAAATAACATAGATTGAAAAAACTTGAAGTTTTTTGAGCATTTTGCGCTACGTGTAGAAAGATATGGGACGCCATGGACGGAGGGATTATAATGTTTAAAATCCCTTCCATTTCTCATTTATTATGAGTAGAAATTGTTTTGAAGGTACTTTAGGCATATGAAATACAATATAAATATTTTATGAGATGTGCAAGAAATAGAATACAGAAACATTTTTTTAGAGAAGGATGAGGTATTTAATATTCCTAAAATATTAATTATACAATAATGAGAAAATTAAAATGAGTAAATTATTTCAAGATGAAACTACAATATGTTAATTATACACGTGGTTGAGCCCCCGCACAAATTCTGAAATTGTTCCCTTACCAGCACGGCGGTGTACCGCAAGTTGCTGCTGGAAAAATCCTTTGGTTAGTTTTTTGTACTCTGTAATAATTTGAGTTTTTGAAAGAGCCCATAGTTTTAATTTGCACTAATAAACCGGCCCGTGCCATCCATTTTTAACCATTTCTTTCAATCACACGGAGTGTATGACATATGATGGATATTAGCTCATCGTGGAAGACAATGGGCGGTGAATTTTAAGTTTGGTTAGTTTGTTTTTTTTTGTTATAATACACTCCTTACAAAAATTACACTTTTTATTATTCAAAAATCATAAGAAATTTTATTTAGTTGTGTATTTTCATTAATCGATAAAATAAAATATTTTTCTCACTCCTTGTTTTGTAGCATAAATGTGATACTCCCTTCGTCCCAAAAAGATTTACAACTTTCAAAAATATTGTGTCCCACAATCTCTTACTCATTTCTATTAAAAAACCACTTTTATCCCTTGCTTTTTCAAACCGTACATATCACATCATACCTTTTCCCTAATAATCTACACATCACATCCTACTTTTACCCATCACATCAAGGGTATTTTTGGAAAGTCAACACAAAATTATCCCTCCCTTAATTTCAACTTTAGACAAAATGGGTAACATTTTATGGGACGGAGGGAGTACCTTATATGAGTATTGCAGAGTCACAATGCAATTCTTTATATGGGTACTTCATGACTTTTTTGGCATCTAATGTTTTAATTATTGATATTGTATATTCTATTTTGGAGATAAGATCTTTTTTTTAATTTTATACTTAGAGTATATTTCAGTCCCTTTTCGTTTTTTTTCTTAAATTTCAACGAAAGGGGTTTATATGGTACATGAGCTTGGTGGTTATGGTCCGGTATTTTGGGAGCTATTTGAATTTGGGCCTTGAGACCAACTCACACGTTAGCGGATTTCTCTCAAATGGGTTATACTCCGGGTAGGATAGATGGGTCGCCTCAATCAATAATAAAACAGTTAGCTGATTGTAGCGAGGTGTTGGGCATCGGAGGAATTCCCTCAGTGGGAAAAAGTTGGAAAGTAATTTCCTCAACTCCACTTTCGCATGTAGAACATGCAAATCCTTTTTAAACCCATTTCGCATGTAACACATGCAATTTTTTTTTAAAATTTTATTTTGTACTTGATTGGCAACTATCTTCCTAAGACAATTAAAAATAAGAAATGAAAACTTACTGCTCCCTCTGTCTCATTTTAAATTGTCTGATTGCCTTTTTTCTCCGTCCCAAAATAAATTGCATGTTAGTTGTTTTCGTAAATTTTTAAAAATAAAATACCTAAATTACCCTTAAAATAAGTCACTCTTCTTCACCTTATCTTCTCATTCATCATCATCCCTTCTAAAAAGTAATGTCAATTTCAGAAAATCAACTCTATTTTTATTTTCCTTAAATATGCCTAAAAGTCAAAACATGCGATTTAAATTGGGACGAAGGGAGTAAAATACTATAACTACCATAATTAGGAATAGGAAGCTAAACTGAACTACAAAGACTACTATATATAATGCGGTAATAACATGGATGTCTCTCGTGGTTTACAAAAAGAGCGCCAAAACTCTCTATACTTTCAAAAGTTATTTGTAAAACTACTATGGTTTTTAAATAATGCACAGACACCCCTTCTTTCCTATTTTAGATATGAAATGACATTTCTGCCCTTGGTTTTTCTCTAACGTTTTAGTGCTACTTAGGGAAAGGACTAACGTTTTAGTGCTATTTAGTATAAATATCTCTTAGTTATTATTCAAGGGAATGTTCCTCCGTTCTAAAAAATATTTCCCCCTTTATTTTTTCTATTTCCAACAAAACACTTCTATTGTTATTAAAAAACCATTTTTATCCTTATTGTTTCACATCCCATCTTTAACATCATACTTTTTCTCTATTAACTTATCTATCACACAAAATACAAAATTGAAAGTCAATTACAATTTGACACTTTTTTATTTTTACACTTAGTCAAACTAGGAATCACTTTTCAAGAACAAAGGGAGTAAGAATTTTGTACTTTCTCCGTCCCAGAAAGAATGCCACCGTTACTATTCTGGCCCCTCGACAACTTTTGTTTGTTTACTCATTTTGGTTGACCATTTGATAAAATAAAATATTCTTGTCGCATCTTGTTTTGTAGAACTTTTCATATACTTTTGAATGGTTTAATTTTTACTTTTTATTACTCTACTAATTTGAAATTAAAGTGATTTTAAAAGAGATGATATTTTGCACGTTGTTCGAAGTGTTGCAAATAAATTGGGAGGGAGGGAGTATGGAATAAGAATGAGAAGGGGTGGATAATTGAACTTGAGATTGGACATTTTAAAAAAAAATTAAAAAAATACTTTTGCATGTAGTACATGCGATTTTCCAAGTGGGGAATTTGGGATTCCACTTGAGGAATTAATGTTTGTGTTTTTTCCAAGTGAGGGAAACCACCCTTGGGCATCAAGCCCATCCCAGACCCGTGTAGAATGTAATCAGACCTTGTCGATGTGGACTTTTTAATAAATAGTGAAATTTGTACTGAATAGTACTAAAACATAAGTCATTTTTTAATATAGAACTTAAACTTTTTTATTCCCTAAATAGGACTTAATAATAACCAGTGAGAAAAATAATATCCAAGTGATGCTGGACATTTAGTTGAATAATGACTAATATATAATGATCAATGATCCTATATTGGAAAAATAAAAACATATGGTCCTATATTGAGAAAATCATTATATTTTAGTCCTATTTAGGTAAATTACCCTTTTTAATATTAGTATTAGTATTAATATTAGAATTCGAATTATGATTATGATTGCGACTAAGATTAGGATTATGGTTATAATTAGGATTAGAATTAATTTGGGTGAAACATGTATTTTCAACATTAGCTTATAATTCCAACAATTAATGTGAGAAGATCCAAAAATTTGGCGTAGACCTTGGGTGCACGGAATCATCACTCTACATATTAATACAAGAACAATTTGGTCAGAATGTTTGATTGTGAAAAAAATGAAAAGGAAAGAATTTTGTGAAACGGAGAGAGTATTATTTATGCAAATTTCACTATTAAATAGGTAAAATAAACAAGACTCTGAACGCAGAATATATTTCGTAATCTGAAATAGGAGTACGGAATATCAGTACGGAATATCTTGTTTTGTTTCGTTGGGCTGGTGCAAGTTTCTTCCATGGAATGATAATATACTTTCCCTGATAAATTCAGGCCTTACTATTAAGCCCATCAAACATTGGGCCATGCCTATTTATTTTTTGTTTCCATGTTACTTTAATGTTTAGAAATAGAAAATTGGTCTAGGGGAAGAAATTTGATGGTTGTTACCTCTTTAACCCCCCTAAACCTTATCCTCCTGCCTCTTACCTGCCCACCCCACCCCACCCCCGCACCGGGGGACAGGAGAGTGCTGGGGTGCAGTGGGTTGGGATAGGGTTTAAGGCGAGGATTAGAACCATCAATTTTACGCTTGGAGCACCGTAAAAGACTCGAGTCATAATATGACTTGTGGTTCAAAGATCTAAAGATCCTTACTGAATGAACAAACACTTATAAATTTTTGAGAAATTTACCTAAATAGGACTAAAACATAATGACTTTCCCAATATATGACCATATGTTTTTATTTCCCAATGTAGGACTTTTTGTCATTATCAAGTAGTCATTATTCAAGTAAATGTCCATCATTATTAAGTCCTATTTAGGGAATAAAAAAATTTTAAGTCCTACATTGGGAAAGTCATTATGTTTCAGTCCTATTTAGTGCAAATTTTACTAATTTTTTTCTAGTTAATAATAATTTTTTCATTAAGTTTTTATCTTCAACGAGCTGAGTATAAATATTCTTGCTTGGATTAAATAAAACTAATCTCATTAAGAAAAAATCTTAATTAATATTCCCAAAAACAATCAACAATATATTGAGTCTTACATATGATTCTTAGCCACACACATTGCAATAATGCATGGCAAAAAATAAAGTTCTTCAAGAATAAAAAGATATTTTGATTAATTAATGAATGAATTCCTACTACGTACAAACAGGCTAAGCTACGTACGTCGTCGTCGCATCTATCTAGTGTCCATGCATGCATGCATGATGATATTCATTTGGAGTTGAGGAGGAGGGAAGTGAGGCTCAAGAAGTAGTCCTCAGTGCATGGGATAGTGAGTCCGCCGGTGGGGTGCTCGTACCCAAACTCTTGCCCCGTCCACTCCAACAGATCCCGGAACAGTGCATGCCCCAAGTACTCTATCGGAACCACGAACCGCCGCCTCGCCTCCCCGACGTATACCGGAAAGTGGCCCTTAGGGACGGCAACTACTTCATCTTCCCTGGGAGAGAGAGTCCTTTCCAGCTTCTTCTTTGCTTCTGAAATCCCAACTAGTCTCTTCATCATCCCCATTTCTATTACGTTGAATTAGTAAATATATTTCGTACGTAATATATATATGATGGAATATAGTGGTTTTATCTTTGCTTAGCTCGCTCTATATATATATATATATATATATATATATATAGACCCATGAATATATATATATATATATATATATATATATATATATATATAATTGGAGTGTGCTAGCTAGCTAATGGGAAGTGGATCATTATAGATCAGATCATATGAAATTGCAGGAAACATGTTAGGGTCCATAAGGGATTAGCAAAATAAAGGTTCACATGGCGATGTATAGTCTATCCCCAGCCGCCGTATATGGAATTCAAGCTAGCTATGACTTAGCTCGCGCACACAATATATTTCAAGATTTTTTTTAAAAAAAATCAATATATATCAAGACACTTATCCGCTCCTAAAAATTCTTCATGTATGAATTTTTTTAAGTAAATTTTGATACTCTTTGACCATAAATTAAATATAATATAAATGAATTATTATTTTGAAATTTGATATATCAAAATTATATAATAAGATGAACTTATTTATGTTGAATTTATATTATAATTTGATGATAAAAAAAACATACATTTTTTTTAAAGTGACAATATAGGGGGGAGTTTATAAAATGGACGGATGGCCTACAGGTATCGCAGGCTTTAGGGGGAACATGCCACAAACTTGTACGACCCAATATATTAATAATTAAATTTGTACAAACGAAACAAGCCACTCACCACCCGACTGGAGCCATCTTCCCACCCTCTCCCCTTGCTGGCCACGGTGGAACTATTCAATGATACGGAGTACTCCGTATGTGCTAAATAGATTTTCCTTTTATCGCTATTAAATTAAGAGAAATTTACTTAAATAGCACTAAAACATAATGACTTTCATTAAATAGCACTACATGCGTTTTTCTTCCCAATGTAACATTTTTAATCATTATACATTAGTCATTACTCAAGTAAATATTCGTCATCACTGGATATTATTAAATGCTACTTAGGGAATAAAACAGTTTAAGTGTTATTTAGAAAAATGTCTCAAGTTTTATTTGTAGTTCACTCATTCCCTTTGTAAAAAAACGTTTATGCTTTTAAAATACTCTCTAAATATCTTCACCTAAACTTATTTAATTTTAACACTTTTGGGAATTCCATACGTTTAGACTGTACCTTCTCAGTTCTCGCAAAACTTTTGTAGCTAACCTTTGGAACAAAGCTACAAATGTTTGAAGAAGGAGAAACAATTACAATTGCAAGGAGAGGAATTTGAGAAATGTCAATGGGGACTGGGGAGGGAGTAGTGGGAGGTTAGAGTAAGTTAGGTTAGATTTAGAAAAAAGCAAACACATTTATGTTTATTTGGGCCAAATTAAAAAATAATGGAAAATTGAAAAATCAAAGAGGGAAATCTTTTTGAAACAGAATAATATATACTCTCTTCGTCCCACAAAACCATTTCTCTTTCTTTTTCCATCCGTCCCAAAAAAATATTTCTCTTTTTCTATTAAAAAGTCACTTTTACCCCTATTAATTCCTAACCTACATATCACATCGCACTTTTTCTCTATTAATCTACTCATCACATCCTACTTTATCCATCACATCAAAGAGTATTTTTAGAAAGTCAACACCAAAATATATATATTCCCCTTAAATTATTTAAAAGTCAAAATGAGAAGTTTTTTAAGGGACAGAGGGAGTATTTTTTTCGCAAATGCATGGATTATACTTGGTACTTATTTTTGTTACCCTATATAAAAAAGTTAAAGAGAGTAAAGAAATGCATAGATCACATCATTTATTCTAAGTATACATACTCTATAGTTTTTAAATTTCAAAATATTTTTCTTAGAGTTTTTGACATCATATCAAATTCTATTTTGAAAGAGAGAAAGTTTTTTATACGAGAAATACTTTTGGCAGTGGCAGAGCGAGGAAGTTCAGACTATGGGGGGCAAAAAATTAATTCGCTAAGAGACGATTGGGCTTGGAGCAAGCAGAAGATGACAAAGTCAGGGGCAAAGAAGACGGACGATTCAAGAAGACGGTTGAACTTCAAAAGCACCACTTTTTATGATAAGGTTTTGAATCTGCAGGTTTTCTATCTCGGTTTATAAGGATTCTACAATCTTTTTTTGTTAGAATGGCTTGGTATTAATTATGACAGTCACAGGTCTCTACTTGGCTCCGCCACTGAGTTTTGGGTTCCCCTTCATTGCTTAACCAGAGAGCATTGCTACATCCATGCATTAATTTTAGAGTATTTGTCTAGTAGTGTTCAATGCTTGAAGTTATATTTAAAAAAATTAACTATTGATTAAATAAAATTCATACCCCTCTATCTCTCGTAAATCTTCTCACTACGAGAATTGACGAACTTTGTTTTCAATTTAATTTCTTTGAGCGTGGATGTAAAAAACAAGATGTTACAAAATTAAATTAAGGAAGGAGTAAAACTGTCAAGAACAAAGTGATTATCATGATTTCTTGATGATTGTCAATAGTGCGTACACACAGTTCTTCGAGTTAACATTTAGTAGTCAGAACTAATCACTACGTGAAATTATTTTAGCAAAGATGCATACAACATGCATGCATGCATGCATAATGGCAAAAATAATGTCCGACTTCTGTCGTTACACAAAACTACGTACTCTATCTCTAACCCTAGCTAGCTAGCTTTCCCACTAAATTTATCCTCGAAGATTCATTTGGATTTCATGAGGAGGGAAGTGAGGCTCAAGAAGTAGTCTTCAGTGCATGGGATAGTGAGTCCTCCGGTAGGGTGCTCGTACCCAAACTCCTGCTCCGCCCACTCCAACAGATCCTGAAACAAGGCGTGCTCCAAGTACTCCATCGGAACCACAAACCGCCGCCTCGCTTCCCCGACGTATACCGGAAAGTGCCCCTTTGGGACGGCGACTTTGTCGTCTTTCGTCGCCCTAATGCTCCCTTTCTTGGGAGATAGCGTCCTTGCGAGCTTCTTCTTTGCTTCGGAAATCCCAACAAGTCTCATGATAATCCCCATTTTATGTATATGGATATGAATGAATATATCAAAGAAAGCTTTCAAGTAGATTGTGATGATGATGATGTGTTGATGATGACCCTTTGCCAAGCTTCCTCCCCTATATATAGAGAGAGACACTTTCTACGTATGCATGCATATAATATGCCAGGTGTGAATCAGATTATAATTGGAAAAGCAAATTAAATAAAGTGTCACGTGGATGTGTCTTGGTAATACGTAATATTGTTTGTATATATGGGTAGTAGACGAAAGTTCGGGGAAATAAAGCACAATTTTTGTACGTCCCAAATGAAATAAAATAAAGGTGTACGAACAGAACAAACCACCCACCAGCCGACTGGTTAAGCATTTCCCTCCATATACGTAGGATCACTTGGTCACATCAGATCAAAGAGACTCCATCTTTTTTTTTTTTACTTCAATTTTTTGTGTCATTGAACTTAGACATGTTTTTTGTCTAGTGTGGAGGCAGTCTTTATTTTGTGTCTCTCCTCTATATAACCTTTAGGACCCGTTTCAACTATACATGTTAAATTATACGTACACCACCATACATTTGCGGGATATTTTGCCACTTTATCCCATGTGGATACCAATTACCATCTGCTTATATTTTTCACGTACGGTAATTGTTGGTAAAAAATCGAGAGAGTAGTGAATTAGTGATATCATCCCAAGTGCTATTGTTAGTACAATTTATTTTTGATATTCGAGTCAAAATTAAATTTACACTATATAATTTAGAAAACGATTCCGAGTATATCAAAAGCTACGTTATACTCCGTACTTCATACAAAAATTGACATAATAACAACATTATTTTATTAATTGAGTAATACTACCTCCGTCGCAAAAAGATTTACACGTTTTGACTAAAGTTGAAATTAAGGGAGAGATAATTTTGTGTTGAATTTCCAAAAATACCCTTGATGTGATGGGTAAAAGTAGGATGTGATGTGTAGATTATTAGGAAAAAAGTATGATGTGATAAGTAGGGTTTGAAAAAGTAAAGGATAAAAGTGGTTTTTTTAATAGAAATGGGTAGTATATTATAATATGCACAAAAATAACTACTCCCTCCTTATTAAAATGTTCTTCTCGTTTTTGTTTATGAGATTTGATTGACTTTATTTTCAATTCAATTTATTTGATTGTAGATGTAAAATAAAAAAAATAAAAGCTGGACTGTGTGAATAATGACTAGGAGAACGTTTTAAGACGGAGAGAGTATATAAATAATAAAGGCACATTTCCATTGACATTCCCCAACGGTAACACTAGCAGTGTCATTGAGTTTTTGAAGCACTTCAGGTGTTTCAATCGAAAAATTAATGGTTCATATCCTCCTAACCCACTTCTAAACCCCCAATCCTAACTCCACCCCTACCCCTACCCCCATCCTTACCCCGGCCCCCTCCAAATGCATGACTATTTTATTAAATGATTAATAAATTAAAAATATGCTAAAAAAAGACTATATCATCGGGGTATAATTAAAGTAAATCCATGTGTGGGCATATGTGAACAAGATCGAGTTTTGGTAGCATGCATGCACGTGTCCACGCGGTAATCTCATTATTAATGTATTAGCGGGTTTTAGCTGTACGTGTGGATGTGTATGTCAACGGAGGCGCACTTAAGTACTCCCTCCGTCTCTCATAGATTTTCCCAATAGCTCTTTTTCTATGTCCACAATAGATCTTCTCATTTCATTTTTTAACAGTTAAACTACTACAACTACCCCCACTTACTTTATTTATTACACCTCACCCACCTCATTTAATACACTCCACCCATTTTTCATTAAAGGTATTATAGTAAACTTTCACCTTTTTTCAACTCTCCTTAAAAACCACCAAAAATCAAAATGAGAATATCTTTGGGAGACGGAGGGAGTATTATTGATAAGTGTATTAATTAGTTGGCTAGTGTACGTGCAAGTGTCATGCATTAATATAATTGATTGTGCCTTGGCCTTGATTAACCACTCGCGGGCAAATCCCCTTTAGTTTGGAGAATTATTGAATTTGTTTGAAGCAGTCCCCCTAGCTAGGTCTAATCACATGGGAATCCATGCACATTTCATATGCTATACCTCACATCCGAATCAAATGTACGCCTAGTCTAGCTGCACCCATATGTTGATCAGTTGTTAGAAATCTTTTTAGGATCGGAGAATTTACTCAAATGACACTAAAACATATACTCCCTCCGTCCCATAAAGTCAGTTCCGTTTCGAAAAATTTGCATCCCTTAAAGTCCGTCTCATTTCTATTAAAAAATCACTTTTAACCCTTACTTTTTCATACACTACCTATCACATTATACATTTTTCCTTATGATCTAACATCACATTCTACTTTTACCCATCACATCAAGGATATTCTGGAAAGTCAACATAAAAGTATCCCTCCTTATTTTACCACTTTAGTCAAACCGTTCTAATCTTTATGAGACAGATGGAGTATAAGTCATTTTCCAATGTAGGACTTAAAACTTTTTTATTCCCTTAAAATGACTTAATAATGTATAGTGGAAGGAATAATGTCCAATATAATGATAGACATTTAGTTGAATAATGACTAATTGATAATGACCAAAAATCTTACATTGTGAAATAAAAACATATGGTCCTATATTGAGAAAGTCATTATGTTTTAGTCCTACTTATGTAAATTATTTTTTTATGAATTTATATGTGGAATTTTCGTAAATAGTACTAAAATATACTCCCTCTGTTCACCATAGATCTTCTCAGACACTATTCACAGGGTCAAACTTAATTCACTTTGTTTGTTTATTTTTACTACTCATTTCATAAAATAATATAGTGTTGTCACATCTAGTTTTGTAGAATTTTTCATGTAGTTTATTACTATATAGAGTTTATATTAAAATTTTATTCCCATATTCAAATAAATTGAATTGAAAATAAAGTCGGTCAAGCCTCGTAACGCGCAATGGGAAGATCTTAGGTGGACGGAGAGAGTAATGAATTTCCCTAAATAGCATCACATGTATTTCTTCTCCAATGTAGCACTTTTAGTCATTATCCATTAGTCATTATTCAAGCAAATGTTTCTATCACTGGACATTATTAAGAGCTATTTATGGAATAAAATAATTTAAAATGCTATTTAAAGAAATGACTTAAGTTTTAGTGCTATTTAGGACAAGTATTTGTATATATATTGAGTCAAACTAGATGCATGATAACTTTTGTTTGAATTCATGAGTAACAATACGTAGTTAACGCTAACGTACACGTTTACTAGCAATTGCTAATACAAGGCCGGCGTCTAGCTATCACTATACACACTAATCCATATCTATCTATCTATCTTCTTATCGAATCCACGTATGGATCTTTATTTGGAATTAATGAGGAGGGACGTGAGGCTCAAGAAGTAGTCCTCAGTGCATGGGATAGTGAGTCCCCCGGTGGGGTGCTCGTACCCAAACTCCTGCTCCGCCCACTCCAACAGATCCCGGAACAAGGCATGCTCCAAGTAATCTACCGGAACCACGAACCGCCGCCTCGTCTCCCCGACGTATACCGGAAAGTGCCCCTTAGGGACGGCGACTTTGTAGTCTTTCATCGCCCTAATGCTCCCTTTCTTGTTGGGAGAGAGCGTCCTTGCTAGCTTCTTCTTTGCTTCTGAAATCCCTACAAGTCTCTTCATGATCATCCCCATTTTATCTTTGTAATTAATTGATGAGCTGAGTATCTAAAAGTATAAGAATGAATATGAAAGCAAGCTTTGTAGTATTGGATAAGATCAGTTGCTATTGATGATTATGGTTCTTTGTCAAGCTTCCCCTGCGTATATATAGTACGTAGCTCATCATCATGCATGAGATATATATATTGACGTGGCCGGTAACATGCCATGCCATTTGCATTGTGAAGATTGTTTACAAAGCAAGCAAATAAAGATTCACGTGGACGTGTCTACCTTAGCTTACTACGGATCAAACGAATGAATCTTCGAGGAAATATATATATGACACACCTTGTAAAAAATAAAATAAAGAAGCTGCATGTACGAACACAACAAAATTAAAGCAAATAAATCACCAGCAGCCAACTGGCCTGGAACCATTTTCATTTCTTTGGTGATATATGGGGATCCCTTCTTTGTCAGACGATAATAATGCTCTCTAGTAACTTTTGAAGTTCCATATTTTAGGGGCATTGAACATGGACGGACCCCCTTTTTTGTCTTGTGGCCTTGTCGTCATATGGCGTGTTCAATTCCCTGTCTATATTTTACAACACCTTTAGGCCCCCCCAATTCATATATATGCATGTTATATACACTCCCCATTCTCGGTTTGATTTTCTAAGGGCTCCCAAATGTTGGACTTATCACAGCGAAAAATAAAAAATTTTTAAAAAAATTAATCTCTAACATATATAAAGGTTGAATTCCTTCAAAAAAAATATACTCCCTCCGTCCCGTGAAACATGAGACATTTGCTTTTTAGGAGGGATTTTAAGGGAGTGTATTTTGATATTGAATTTTCAAAAATGTCCTTTGATGTGATGGATAAAAGTCTGATTTGATGGATAGATTATTAGTAAAAAGGTATGATGTGATAGTTAGGGTATGAAAAAGTAAGGGGTAAAAGTGATTTTTTAATAAAAATGAGAAGTGTTTTGTGAGACGGATAAAAAAAGAAAGGGGAAAGGTTTCACGGGACGGAGGGTGTATAAAGGTTCAAAGTCTACCTATTAGTTTAAGTTTTTTTTTGTTAGAAGAGTAGATCCCGACTCTATATGTAATTAAGTAGATAATTTTACTCGATACTCTACTCGTTGTTCTCGACTCACAAAAATTTTAACATGGTATCGGAGCAAGTATGGCCTGGGCTCGATTCTTTCTGGTTGTTTGGACGTAGATTTAAGAAAATGAGCTACCCGTCCGTGGGTTGAATTGAGTTGGCTATAAGAGATTGAGATACCAACGCTTGTTCTGTGGGCTTGCTATAAGAAATTAAGATGTTATAGAAAGTTGATGATAGAATTTAGGATTGGGTAGAGATAACTGGATTGGGCAAAAAGACACTTGGGTTGAACGACATTAAAAGATTGAATCCAATCGATTAGTTAGTTCAACTCTAGAGCTTATATACCGATAATTTTACTCTTCGATTTCCGATGTGGGATGTACTCTAACACTCCCCCTCAAGTGGTCAACCGGGCCATTTTGAATCTAACCGGTTGACCACTTGCAAATGAACTCCCATTCCCTTGACTTTTTTTATGAGCGCCAACACCTAAAGGACCACGAGCCGCTGGGTATGGACTTCCAGACGAGCAATCGTGTTAAATAGGCCACAGGCCGTTGGGTACAACCTCCATACGGACAACTGGGCTAAAGACTAACGGGCCGCTAGGAATGAACGTCTAGACGGACACTTTGATAAACGAGGTGGGCTAGCTTTGATACCATGATAGAATTTAGGATTGGGTAGAGATAACTGGATTGGGCAATAAGACACTTGGGTTGAACCACATTAAAAGATTGAATTCAATCGATTAGTTAGTTCAACTCTAGAGCTTATATACCGATAATTTTACTCTTGGATTTCCGATGTGGGATGTACTCTAACAGTTGAAGCTCTACCTCTTAGCTTAAGTTTTTTGGTTAGAATAGTGGATCCCTACTTTATATGCAAGTGGCTAGTTTTACCCAACACTACTTAATTCGTTGTTTATGATCAACGGAATTTTAACACGAAAAAGTGTGGTAAGTGGTTAACATTTATTCCTTTTTTTTAAAATGTAAGATTTTAGTCTCTACTTTTGTCATTACTTTATTGTAAATGAAATAAGATATAATAGTTAAATTTATAATGAATAGATATGATGCGAAATTTAAGTTATAATCTCCAGTTTTGTCATTATCCTTAGGAGCAGAAATTGTGATGGAATTATTGACTACCTTCTTCAAGGCATATTGAAAAGACATTGTTGTTACCCTGTTTTGAATCAGCATATATTGATTAATTAACTCGTAGAACAATCGCGAGTGAAAAGATCTGATTACTTGAGGATTATTCCGCTAGCTCGTCAAATAATGTACGGAGTATCAAATCATTTTGTACAAGAAAAGATTATACATATATATCCGGCCTCTTGCAAATTATTATCAATATATTACAATGTATAATAGCGTATCGATCTCTCTCACTTTAGCAATGTGAAATATGCTTTGAATGAATTATTCTCCGTACGTGCAATGTCTCTCCCTCTTAATCATGCAAACTTTTGTCTATGTGTTATCCAATTTGTGGGATTAACTAACTATCAGAGTATCCTTTTAGAATCACCCACATGATATACTCCGTATCATTTTTTTATTTTAAGAATGTTCGTACGTCATGATATTAAAGCTCCTTAAATTAGTTATTAGAAAAGAGCGAGCTAGTTTGATTATTCTCTACAACTTATTTTTATTACTTACTGCTTATTTTTATTGTATATATTACGAGTAGATTATAACAGATCAGATCAAAATTAAATCAAACTTAAATATATATATATATATATATATCTACAATCAGATCAGAACTAATTCAAATCAAATTAGAACCATTCAGATCGAGTGAAGAAAACAAGTCCTCAAACTACTTAGCTACTACTCCGTATTTTATTTTACAGAATAGAAACTACTCCGTATTTTCTATTATGGATAATAGAAAATAGAGTACTCGTATTATTTAATACAACCTTAATTGAAAATATATTCACTATATATATGGATAAAACTTTCATTCTACAATAAAATTAATTATTATCAAATTACATCATGGTACCAAGAATCAGAATTTTCTCATCTCCAAAAAACAAAGAGTGAGCGTTCCAATCAATTGTTGTCCCTTATCTTTCTTTCACTCCAAAAAATTATGAGGGTGCATACCTAATAGCTTGCGTCATTTTTTCCTCACTCTGTCCAACAAAATCATTTGGGTGATCAAGTAAAACTGGAAACTCACATTTTCCTGTATTTGTTCTAAATTTTGAGAGCATGTAAAGGGAAAGTGATAGAGGAGCAGAGAACGACTCACAAGCAGGAGAAAAAAGAAAGTGAAATTTGCATTGAATAAAACTAAAACATAAGACATTTTCCAATGTATGACTTAAACTTTTTTATTTTCTAAATAGGACTTAATAATGTCTAATGAAAAGAATAATATCCAAGTGGTGCTGGACATTTAGTTGAATAATGATTAATAGATAATGACCATTGACTCTACATTAGAAAATAAAAACATATGGTCCTATATTGAGAAAGTCATTATGTTTTAATACTATTTAGGTAAATTCCTCGAAAGGAAATTCCACGTCTTCACTCCAATATTTTCATATCATATTCTTTTTATTTCTTTCGAATCCAATGAACCAAACGACGAGGAAACGAAATACTGCTGTATGAAGAAGAGTAAAAACAATATAAAGAATAATTTTGTAGGAAGACTTGTTTGAATTCAATATAATTCATTATAATTTTGTAGTCGACACTAACGCCGGCGTCTGTGGCTATACAATACATCCTCTAACTATAGCTATCCATCTATCTATCTATTCCTCGAAGATTATATTTATTTGGAATTGATGAGGAGGGAAGTGAGGCTCAAGAAGTAGTCTTCAGTGCATGGGATAGTGAGTCCTCCGGTAGGGTGCTCGTACCCAAACTCCTGCTCCGCCCAGTCCAACAGATCCCGGAACAGTGCATGCTCCAAGTACTCTATCGGAACCACAAACCGCCGCCTCGCCTCCCCGACGTATACCGGAAAGTGCCCCTTCGGAACGGCGGCTTTGTCGTCTTTCGTCGCCCTAATGCTCCCTTTCTTGTTGGGAGAGAGCGTCCTTGCTAGCTTCTTCTTTGCATCTGAAATCCCAACAAGTCTCTTCATGATCATCCCCATGTAATTGATTAATGAGTAATTAAGTATATGAATATGAGTGAATATCAAAGCAAGCTTGCTTTCAAGTTGGTATTGATGAATTGATGAATTGATGAGATGACCTTTCTCTTGCTTCCCCTATATATATATATATATGTATTTGGAATTGGGAAATGCTAAAGGAGAATAGGAGATTGATCCAATGTAACATGCACGCCAGTTGTGAAGATCACAAAGCAAGCAAATAAAGATATAATCACGTGGACGTGCCTGCCTTAGCCTTGCTAATATGTAAACTAACGAAGCTTCGAGGAAAGATATATAAATGCATGGCACTAGCTCTAAACTTGTACTTCTTCTGGATTTAATAGAGCTGCATGCATAGAAACAAACCTCTCGATCAGCAGCTGCAGAGTTGTGTCCAATTTGGTGTCTTTATTCTACTACAAAAACCTCTGGGTCCCCATTCATTTATTCATACATGTTACTATATGATTTGCTATACGATATGCTAGCTAGCTTGTTTTGCTTTTTTTTTCTTTTGTCTATAAATCCATGTGTACGCATATGTAGTGGAATTGGATATCTTTGGGTTGGCCATCTCATAAAATTATTTCTTGCTCATTAATATCGATGTTTTACATAAGTGAAATTTGCACTAAATAGAACTAAAACATAATGACTTTCCTAATGTAGGACTTAAACTTTTTTATTCTATAAATAGGACTTAATAATGACCTAGTGGAAGGAATAATGTCCAGCAATGATGCACATTTAGTTGAATAATGACTTCGTGATAATGACCAAAGATCCTACATTGGGAAATAAAAACATATGGTCCTATATTGAGAAACTCATTATGTTTTAGTCCTATTTAGGAAAATTTCTCTTTACATAAATGGAGTATTTTTTTAAAAGGGAGGATTACTTAGGTTCCTAATTTTACTTTCCTTTTTAATCTTTTATACATGTGGAATTTTAAAAAGAAAACTTTGTTTTGGGAAATTAATTCGATTATAAAAAATACGGAGTACGTATTGTTTAGTTGTGGGGTTTGAGTGCTGGGAATGGTTGAGGCATGCAAAATGCGAAAAACAAGTAGGCTCCAAATCACGTGGACTCCAACCTTCCCATGCAAGTTCCCCTGCCACGTAGTCGTTTTATTAAAGTGTACAGTACTACGTTGTTATACGTCAGGGGAAATTAAAAAGGGTATATGTACACGTAATTAAACGTGGTACATACATATAGTTGTGCACTTGTACGTGCATGCGTGGCACAAACCAGATGATGGCGCATCGCACTTCAGGTGGTCATGTCCGTCTTATATATGTGCATGTCGACCCATTATTATCATCATCATCATCATTCACCTCATATTGTGTTGAGAGTTCCATCACACTGAGAAAAAGAGAAGAAAGAGTAACCCATATATAAATTTTAATTATATTTCCTTTTATCACTAATTGATTTTAGATATATTTGCACCAAATAGCACTAAAATTTAAGTCATTTCTTTAAATAGCACTTAAACTATTTGTATTTTCTAAATAACACTTAATAATGTCTATAATATCGATGACAAACATTTACTTGAATAACGATTAATGGATAATGACTAGATGTGCTAAATTAAAAAAAAATACATGTGATACTATTTAAGGAAAGTCATTATGTTTTAGTGTTATTTACGTAAATTTCCCTTGATTGTAATCACAAATTGATTTTAAGATAAAGTTCTTAAAAACTTGTGTGTTAGGCATATCGTACAAATTTGGAAGAAAATGTGTCCCGTCACGCTATATTTGGCTCACCAAAAAATCATCGAATTGCTCAACTTATCCAAGCCTTTTTTTACAAAAATCATAAAAGAGAATATTATTACTCCCTTCGTCATGATTTATTGAATATATATATTTAGAATTCCGGACTAGTAGACATGGTTTGTATTAATTTTCTTAGGCAACTTTCAATTCTTACATCAAGCTAAAAAAATCCAATGATAGGATGATATAATTATAGGACATTTGAAAAATTAATGTGTATTTTAACTTTTTAATACTTTTTTGTGAAAATTTTACTAATAAATCATGACGAAGGGAGTAATAATTTTCCCTTTTATGACATTTGAAAAATTAATGTGTATTTTAGAGGCCATGACCCGAACTATATCCATGTAGTGTTGAATAATCCATGAGAAAGACGTACCATTGCCTGAGAGCTAGCAAGTCTAAATCGCTGACCCGAGTCAACGTTTGAGTTTATATCCATCACATATTCCCTTCGTCCCAAAAAGAATAGGACGGTTTGACTTTTTGGAAAATTAAGAGAGGGATATTTTGGTATTAATTTTCCAAAAATACCCTTGATGTGATGGATAAAAGTAGGAAGTGATAGGTAGATTATGAGAAAAAAGGTATGATGTGATAGGTAGGGTATGAATAAGTAAGGGGTAAAAGTGAGTTTTTAATAAAAATGTAACGGACTTTACAGAACGCAGTTTTTTCTAAACGTAACAAACTTTTTAGGACGGAGGGAGTACTTTGTAAACAGATCATTCAAAAATCTAGATTTTTTTCTTTTTTTCTCTCAATTTCAACACATGTTAAAAATTAATAATGTTCATCAAATTAAATGTGTATATCAATAATTCATATATATTACAACGCCGGCGTCTGAGTGTATACAATAACACATTTTTCTACTTCTAGCTAGCTATCTATTTGTCTATCTAATTATCTATATGAATACTTATTTGGAGTTGATGAGGAGGGACGTGAGGCTCAAGAAGTAGTCCTCACTGCATGGGATAGTGAGCCCTCCGGTGGGGTGCTCGTACCCAAACTCTTGCTCCGCCCACTCCAACAGATCCCGGAACAAAGCGTGCTCCAAATACTCTATCGGAACCACAAACCGCCGCCTCGCTTCCCCGACGTATACCGGAAAATGCCCCTTTGGGACGGCGACTTTGTCGTCTTTCGTCGCCCTAATGCTCCCTTTCTTGGGAGAGAGCGTCCTTGCTAGCTTCTTCTTTGCTTCGGAAATCCCAACAAGTCTCTTCATGATCCCCATTGTAGATGAGTTACTTGAGTAAGAGTATATGGAATGAATATCAGAGCAAGCTTTGAAGTATTGTTGGATGACTAGATGAGAGTTGGTATATATTGATCGATGATTTGATGATGATCCTTTGTCTAGCTAGCCTTCCCCTACATATATATATATATATATATATATATATATATATATATATATATATATATATATATATATATATATATATATATATATATATATATATTTATAGTAGGTTTGGATTTGGAAAAAATTCTCATCAAGAGGAATATTGTGGTAACATGCAAATGCCAGTTGCATTGTTAAAGATTGCTAAGCAAGCAAATAAAGATTCACGTGGACGTGTCTACTCTCCCTAGTATGTAAACGAAGCTTCGGGAAATATGAAACACCTTCTCAAAATAATGAAGCTGCTTATACGAACACAACAAACCACGCACCACCCAACTCCAACTATTTTCTTTTATTATATATATATATATATACTCCTTATGATATGCTTGTCCCATGATTTCTTCCAATACAAAAAAAAGTACGCTTTTAAAATCTACTTTCTATCATATTTGACTCATTGACTGAAGTTATTTCTAATTTTTTATATATGAAAAATTGGTGCTACGAACTATATGAGATTTTCGGAAATAGAATGCAAATTTTGAAGCAAGAAGTCCAAGAACTATGGATATCAAGATAAACACGTACGTAAATAAATAAAATAATACCAGCATATAATTAGCTAGCTATGATTATATATATTGGTTGAGGGGTTTGTCTGCAGGGAATTGGTGCGGCATATCCCAAATGCAAAAAAAAAAAGAACATGTAGGGCTCCCATTCACGTGGAATTCAACGTAACAAAGCCCCCTGCCACGTAGACGTTTAATTAGAATGTACTTGGTCCGTCCCTGAGTGTTTGTCCACTTTTGACTTTTGGAACTGTTTATCTAAGCACTTTAACTCATCAAGTTCTCTCAATGTGTAAGCCTAAAAATAGTCATGTGTGATCTTGTTTGATTCGTCTTAACATATAGATTATTAATTTATAATTTTTATAATTTTTTAATATACAAATTACAAGACGGAGGGAGTATTGGTCATGCGAAATTAAAAAGGCAATACGTAATTAAACTTGGTACACCCATATATAATTGTGCATGCGTGGCACAAAGCATATGATGGCGCGTCGCACTTCAAGTGGTCATGTCTACCTCATATATGATGTCCTCTCATTCAATTGTACTCTCTTCATACTAAAACTTTGTTTCTTATTTTTTCTTTTATCCTTGTCCAAAAACTAATTTCCCCGTTCATAAAAGCGAGTGTAAAAAGACAATGTTACCCGATACAACATTTACTCCTCCATCAAATTCATCCATCCCACATTTATGCCTCCTCCATGTCTTCACTCTAGTTCATCACCTCTACCACCAAACCCCCCCCTCCCCACCGTGTCTTACTCTCTCTCAATCTACCTTTCTTACTCTTCATCTCTCTTCCTCCAACTGTGCAGATGCAAAGAACGGTTAGATCCGGGTGAGATTTAAGATCCGACGATGATTTTTGATGAATTCGAGTGAAATAGATCTAAAATATGTTTGTTTAGCTTCTTGTCGTTGTTTGGATTATGCATTTCAAACAACGAAAACCATTACCTTTCGGACTTGCTATGCCTTCTCGTTTCCATTAATGGCTAACGACGCCCATCCACAATATTTAGGGATTGGTTCTACACATTGATTTTCTTTTTCAATAGAGTAGAGGTGCAAAGTGCATACGGTGAGGTCTTGGTTCCACTATTGCAGGGTTTGTGAAGTGTTAAAGCATATTTGGTTCAAGAGCATATTGGGAAAGTCAATGTAATTTTTTCATTTCCTTAAAAATGAACTTTGGTCAAACTGACTAGATGATTTTAGGATAGAGAGAGTAATTTTTTTAGTTTAGTTACTATTTGAAAGAATGAATTTAACGTTTCAATTTCTTTGTAACTAGCCTGATGAATATCAAAATGAATCAAACTTGATTTTGATAGTATATTAGAATTTTGGTGGGCTAAGTGTGTCAAGTAATATAAAGTGTCGGTCTATTGTGATTGACTATTTTTCATAAATACAAAGTCTGGATCACTCTCTAAGATATAAAGGAAATAGATAGTGTTTTACATTTCTTTATACAAGAGTAATATTTTGAATGTTTTTTAATGTTTGTTAAAACATTTGCACCACTTACATGTATCATGTTTGTAATAAAGACATTGCTATCTTAAATGTGTATTGGATCATATGATGATGGACATTAATATTTGTACCCAGCCCAACATGTCTATGAATGTCCATGGTCGTGATATCAACACTTTCGGTTTGAGCCCATACCCTAAAATTCTAATGTACTGCTCACGAGCCCAAGTCTGCCATTTACAATATCTCTCATCTCTAATTCTCTATCTGCTCGCATTCTTCGCCTTCCCCTTCAATTTTTTCCCTCTCTTTTTTTAAGCCCAAAGACACTTGAAATTATTTTCTATCCGATACGATTTGTATTTAGTTTTGAATCAGAGCCAAACATAGTGTTAAAGTTTGAAAAAGAACCAAGAACTAAAAAGACGATCAAGTGTTTAGAGTTTAGACGTCTAAAATAATTGGATAATTAAATTACACCCATTTACACGACGAGGTTTGGGAAAGTACTCCACCTGTCTTAATTTATTTTTCTCATTTAGAAGAATGTGCCAAATCGCTTCACTTTTAAATAATTTTGGTTTGAATTGGTACAATAATAAAAAATGTAAATTTCACCATTCAAAATTACACCAATAGTTTTACAAAATAAGAGATTTTAAAAATATTCTATTTATCAAATAAATAATAATGAAAACGTGTATATAGATATAAATCATCGAGAGATCGTTAATTTGAGATGGAGGGAGAATTTTTTACGATAAATGGAATGTGAGGGAGCATAATAATTCATTTTTAGAAAATAAAAAATTTAATTTCTGGGCCGGGCTTCTCCAAGGCAAGCTTAGCCTGAAATACACAACCAGTTTGACCCAACTATCTGTGGGTTCGTAGTATTGGGCCTGCGTATGAATTAAAAGTACATATCTAAGGATCTATAACAAGCGCATCTTATTGGTTTTTTTTCATTTTTTTTCATTTTTTTTTTCATTTTTTTTCCCTTTAAATTCCAAATGTCTGTGTAATTCAACTTGGGGTCTTGATACTTGATACCGTTGTTCCGTTTGTTTCTAGGGAAATATTCATAATTGGGTCCATATATAAAGGTTGTATAATTATCACAAGTTGACCTTTTATGCCTATCAGTTGTTTGATGAAAGGCCTGAGTGTATTTCTTTTATCCTTGTAGTTTTTACACTTAAGTTCCACAGTGCTGTTTGTTATGGAGTATAAGTTATAAACACATTGCACTGGTGAGCTGCCTACACACCCAATTGGTGCTAAAATGCTGGCCTAAAGTGTGGTGTAATTCTTTTTCACCATTTTTGTTTACCAATTCTGCAGATGATGAGCTGCTAAAACTCAGGGTCTGGATAGAGCCAGCACGTGATGCATTAACTAGTTCCTATTTTGACTAATGTGAGAAATAAAGAGTGTATTTTTGTAGTTGACTTTCCAATTTTGTCCTTGTTGTGATGGATAAACTTTAGTTTTGATTTGGTGGGTAGATTATTGGTGAAAAAGTATAATGTGATAAGTATGTTAAGAATTAGTTGGGGTAAAAGTAGTTTTTTTTATAGAAAATAGAAGTGTTTCGTTGAAAGAGAAAGAGATGAAAGAAGAAGTGTTTTTTGAAAACGAAGCGGGTACTATATTAGTTAGTTGCCTAGGACTATTGACTTTGTTTCCTTAAAGAATCATATGCTAAGGGTGGTTTAATTTGAGGGTTGGGGGTCACACAATTGGGGTACCCCAAGTTTATTTCTTCCTTAAAAATGTCTGAAGCTTTGACTACAGAAATCAACTCCATACAGCTACTTGTGCTGGGTAGTGCTGCCTACAGAACCATTAGCAAGTCAATTAATTTTTATTAATTTTTTTTTGATCAGTTCTATTTCTGTTCATGTTGTAGGGTACATGGTCATATGGGCAGGCTACAAGCAAAATGCAGTTGAGTTTGCTGAGTGGATATTCAGCAATTAAAATTTCCAACAGAGATTTAAAAGTGCTCCTAAATTATTCAGTACAGCTAGTTTTGTTCCAAGATGCTGTGTTTTAAATTATTTTAGTTTCCTCAGTGAGAAAAAAAACACAATTTTATCAAATTCATTTTATAATTTGTTTACCCTTTCCAAACATGCAGGTAGATGAATTGATAATGACCATCTTAGCATTCAGTTCTTTTCAAGGGAACATATATAGTAATTGTTCCAGGTAATTCTAAGGTTTTACTGCTTGCATGAGAAGTTATCTTGAGTTAAAGTATTCTTTTCTTTTCTTTAGTTGAGATTGTATTATTTGTTTCACAAGTAAAATGAACTGAAACTGGTATATGAGGATATGACTTGGAGAAATAAATGCATGAAAAGGAAAGGTTTGTGGGTGAGTTAGAGACAAAATGTTGGGAATGGGAACAAAAGTATAATCTGAAAGGAATGGTGTTGGGGATTGGAAGTGAACCAATACCAGCTGTGAAAGCTAATGAGTTGCGTACTGTTGCAAGAAAGTTCCAAATATTGTATTAATTTGAAATCTATATTCCTTTTTCTTTCTTTTTTTATGCTTCCAAAAAAATAAATTAAATATTATAAACTTCCTATCAACTTGTTACAAAAAAACATTACATAAATAAAAGCACAATGGGCATCTCTTAATCTATAAATAAAAAAACGTGTATAGATTTCTTAATCTTCATATTGATAGAAATGCATTAATAAAAGAGTTTGAACAAGTATCTACAATTTAAGAATAATTACTCTATCTATTTTCCCTCTTCCTCTTAGGTTCTTTTGATACCAAGGGTTAATGTCATAATATGACAATAGGTCATTTTAGGGTCTTAGGGTCGGTTCGATATATGGAATTGATAGATTTGGAATTGAATTAGAATTAAAATTCTATGGAATTGAGTTGGATGGAATTGAGTTCTCCAATTCTAGTTCACTTTTTGTACTACCAATTCCAAATCCACATATTTTTTGTGCTACCAAATAGTAGAATTGAAATCGAAATCAATTATAACTCTATGGCTTGAATTCCGTGTACCAAACGGGGCCTTAAGGTACTTCGTTCGATTCTGAAGTAGTTCCTACTTCTCCTAACCCTCTACAACTCCCAAGTCCCTCAGATTTTACGGTTAGGCTGTAGCATAACAATAAAACTTGTTAGGTTATCAAAGATGATAAAATATTTAATGTACTGCTAAATATTTTCGTTCACGCGGTTGAGGGACACAACCCCTACCCAAATTTTACGTTGTACATTTATTTATCTCCGTGTAGCTATATTATAGCATGTATTCTATTTATATAACTTTATACCGCATAGAGATCGTCATCAATGTTATCGTATACGAAGTATATTTTTTCTCTGTGTTTTTCTCCCTCTAGACCTTGGATACTCTTTGTTATCTTCTTCCAGACTCATATGGCCCGTCATATTATGACACCCATGAGTGGGCCCTCAAATTGCGCGGTGTCATTTTATGACACCCATGAGTGGCCCCTCAAATTGCCCGGTGTCATATTATGACACCCACAACTACACAAGTGATGTGAAAAGAACCTCAATCTTTTCCCTAGGGATTATTTTGGGTTCAAAGCATTTAGAATTTAGGAACAGGAGAAAAGAAGGCCCCAATGTCATTTGGACAGCCTGCATTGAATATAAATCCCATTGTGCCTTGGCCCCCACACATATGCACCCCACCCTTCCCAAATCACCCAACATTTAGACTTATTATTATTCATTCATTCATTTCAGATTAAATAGTATAATAATTTCTTGATTTTTTTTTTAAAAATAAAAACCCATACACCCTCTTTTCTCCCTTAATAAATTCTTTCAGATCCTTCTAACAACACATCCATCTCCACCACTTATGCAATCTCTCTGCTCAGTTCCTCTGTTGACATTCTTGAATTCCTTGGTGTATTTCACTTCATTATACAACACATTGAGAATGAGGAAATCAAGCAAGCTGCTCTCACAAGCTGCAGTTCTGAAGCAGATCATCAAAAAGTGTTCCACCCAGTTTAGGCAGAGACACGGGTGGTACGATGAAGACGAAGGGCTTCCCGGGGACGTGCCGAAAGGTCATTTTGCGGTGTACATAGGCGAAAAAAGAAGTAGATACATTGTGCCCATCTCAATCTTGTCCCACCCCCAGTTTCAGCTTCTCCTCAGACAAGCCGAGGAGGAGTTTGGGTTCCATCACGATATGGGTATTACCATTCCTTGTGATGAAAAGTCTTTCCAATCTCTCACAGCAATGCTAAGGTAGAAAAAGAAGAAGAAGAAGAAGAAGAAGAAGAAGAAAAAGAAGAAATACACATATAGGAAGGTGGAGGGAAAGATGGTCTAAGACGAAGCTCTGGTTCCTCTGTTGTGTTTGGCTTCATCTTTTTTGAACGTTTTCCTCCACCAAAAGTACATCAATTTAGCTTGTCACAATTCTTTTAGTTATGTTTGGATCAAGGAGCTATATGTAATTAACCTGGCCTATTTCCTGGCAATGTTCATGGCTGGGTTGATTTGTATAGACCTTTTGATCTTTAGCTTTTCCTGGCAGGGGTATGCTTCATGCTAATTACTCTCCCTGCCAGAGAACTTGTTCTATCTTCTCTGTTATGTGCATAGGCTTAAGTGATTTGTCTATGTGTGTGTATTTGTCGGCGTGTTCTTATTTTTTGGTAAAGATAAACTTACCTTGAATTCCAATAATCTCTTTGTATGAAAAATAAGAGAGTGATGTTTCAAATGTAATTATTCTTTAATACTCCATATATTGTGGGTGTTAATTTGGATATTAGTTTGCTAACAGTTTTTTTTTGAAAGTTGATTTAATGAAGTTAAATCGCCGGGATTCTTTTGACACATTCTTTTGACACGGAACCTTAGTGTCATAATATGACACCAGGTTCCTTTCGACACCATATTGGCCTACAGTACTCCATTCAACTCCGAAGTGAAAGAAAAAAAAGAATTCTAACATATCAATTTTTTTAGTCAGACTTGAAAACCATCCCATTTTAATACGTGAAAACCGGAATTATTATCATCCTCAATCCTTCGGGCGCATTCATATGTTGTTGCAATTCCCCCAAATATTTTTGGAGGTCTTTTATAGCCTTGGCGTTAGAGCACTTACAACGGGAGGGAATCTGGTGAATCTCGTCCCGCTCCATTACCTGCCACATTAGTATTTTACTAATTTTCAGTCCTCACCCAAAATCTTGTAATGCTAATGTGCTCAAAAAACTACCTACATTATTCATCATTTTTAATTCAAAATTTATATAAATTTATTACAAATATTTGTTTATTAATTAAAATAGATGAATAATTTAAAAATAATAAAATAGGATTAAATCAATTAAAATTAAAAATAAATAAATATAACATTAAAATTACGAAATACTACATTGGTAAAAGGGGAAGTTTGTCATGCTTAAAATTAAAATTACAAAAACTAAAAAATTAAAGGAGTGCTTGGAAAATAAAGACTTAAAAAACAAATGCTACTAAGTTGCCCTGCTTATCAAGATGTGGATCGCCGACATCATGTTGTGGTGGTACTTCAGCCCAATCTTTGACATCTTCGACGTATCCATTGCCATTAGTTTGCTAAGGTTGGTGTAATGACACAACCAAGATCATGCTCTCAAGGTTACCATTCATTTTGTCCAACACCGAGTTTGCAGGTGGAGTGGCATACTAGGATAGGTCCCGTTGTGTTGGCCTTCCCATTCGTCTTCTTTGTCGCCTTTGTCTGGATCGGACGGCTCTGACTGCTAGATTTGTTGCCCAATCCATAGGGAAGTCATCCCTCGTGGCGTTGAGGTCGATGGAATGTCTGCCCCGCTCGTTTAGTACGAATTAGTCTTGGATAGTTTGGATCATTCTGTCTGGATCCTCCGGTGTCCGCCCCAATGCTGAATTTGGGGCTCTTCTACAAAAAAATTTCAGATTTCCTAGAACTTGAAAACCTTCTTCTCTCCTTCATAATAACGGGTGGACCCACTTGGCCACATCTTGAGCACGTTGCACCGAACTTCTATACTTCCGAGTGCACACGGCTCTAGTGTTTTTCTAAAGCATCTCCCCGTCAAGTTCGGGCTACCATTGGGCTTCTCGGCGCTGTACTTCGTCCCAACACGATCCTAGAACATTTTGATTTTCTGGTAGTGTGATGATTTACATTGACAAAAAATTAAATGTCACTGCAAATGGAAGGATATTGCCATATCTACCCTTCTTTTTGCTATATCCACATATTTTGTAATAAAAAAAAGACAATTATTTTTGATGTTTTAAAATAATGAAAGATAACATACAGACTAACTTAAATGTAAAATTAGACATTTATTATAAATTTGATGAATATAAAAAAAGATGAATGAGTTTGACAACACTCAAGTATTAAAATTTGCCAACTATGAATCACAATGAGATGAAAGAAGACAAAATCAATTGGGGAAGGAGTAGTCACTTGGCCAGCAAGTACAGACGTACAATAGTTGTGAACAAAACGCCATTATATATTGGCATTGGCATATACTCCGCCAGGGTAGTACGGACTAACTACTAAGGAGTCCTAATCCGTATATGGAAAGGATTGGGAACAAAACGCCATTATATATTCATTACTGTTATTATATTCATTCCATCGTATTCTCAACATTTGGTTTATTTTGGTGCACAATCCAATAATGCCGCCATGTTTAGCTAATAAGTACACTTTCTCAGCTTTTATCACAAAATACTTCCGCCTTACTAGACCGGTTCATAAAACATTTATGTAGAACCACATTAAAAGATTGAATGCAACCGATTAATTAGTTGAATTCAAGAGCTTATATACCGTTATTTTACTCTTTGACTTTCGGTGTGGGATGCACTCTAACACTCTCCTTCAGTGAACAACCGAGCCATTTGGAATCTAACCGGTTAACCACTTACAAATGAATTCCTACCCCTTTGATTTTTTTGAGCGCCAACACCTAAAGAATCACGAACCGCTGGTTAAGGACTTCTAGACGAGCAATTGTGTTAAACAGGCCACAGGCCATTCGATACATACTCCATCGGACAACTGGGCTAAAGACTAACAGGCCGCTAGGAATGAATGTCTAGACGGACACTTTGACAAGAGCGAGTCTTAAATTTTGTTGTAATTATTGCATGTGACATTCCATCTGCTACTCTATTGTTACGTGTTAATAAATGTATTTTTTTCCTTCTTTTTTGTACTTAATATTTTACGGTACTCCCTCAATCCTGGAATTGTCTTCTTGTTTGCTTTTTCTTGGTCAAAATTTTCTAAATTTAACCCTAAAATATATAAGAAAATATTGAACTCTGAAATGAATTTAATATCAATAGATTCATTTTAAAATAAAGTTTAAAAATATCATATTTTTATCATCTAAAATTATACTCATATATAAATAGATATATTAATGACCAAAGTATTGCATAAGAAACTGTAAAAAGTAAACATGTAGACAATACCGAGACGGAGGGAGTAATTGTTGGTAGTTCCTCGTTCTCATATTGGATTAATTCCATAAATACCACTCTCATATAACAAAAAGTGAAGTTTTATCCATTGGCAGGTCTCTCACTTTTTGTTTCTTTTTTTATAAACATTTTTTTTGAAGTTTTTTTAAAAAAATTTGTAAGAATTCGAAAGTGTTTGTACCATATAAAAAAACAAATGATATAAGGATTTTTAACATTAAGATTGCAACGTCCATGGGTGTACTTTTAAGATCTAGTGGTGCCCCATCCTTTAAAAAAAACGGGCTGAAGAAATACACAGAGGATATTGGGCTATTTTGAGTTGTAACCAGTTTTGGGCTAAAGCCATCATTCAACAAATTCGGCCAAGTCAGAAACAATAAAAATTATGCTTTCTCTGTTACATAAGAAAATTATTTAACTTTGAAAATGTGTTTGAAAAGTAGAATTTAATTTGTTTAGAGGACGAAAAAGAGTTGTGAGCCACTCATTAAAATAGATAATAAAATTTTTTCCGTACAAATAAAAAAAGAAAAAGTGAAACTAAAAAAGAGATTTTAATTTAGATATGGAGGAACACAAAATATTTGATACAATTTGATAATAATTTGGTGTTATTAAATAACGAAGGTTTCATCCTTATACATAGGAAACACAAAAAAGAATTCTAATCATAATAAAATAAAAAACTATGATAACAACAAAATAAAGAAAATAAATAATACCGGATTATTAATATTCTATTTCCTATTATCTTTATTAATACTAATAATATCAACAAAAAGTGATACGAATAAATAGTACTTACTGCGTCCTACAATCAATGAACTAACAATAGTCCATATTTTTTTTGATGATACAATAGTGCATATAATAATTGGTGTAAAAATCAAAATGTAGTTTTTGTTGAAATATATGCTGTATTCCATATATGTGAGTGTTGGTCCCATATCATATCACCTACAAATGCCAACCAACCAACAAAACATCAATCCAGACTTAAAAGCAAGACAAACAGGTAAACCTCTTTCCTCATTTTGCCTATGTGAAAAGTCTACTCTTGAATTACTCCATTTCCCGTACATCAAAATTATAAAAAGAAAAAAAAAACCTTTTTCACATTAAGAGTTAATTAGCTCAATATTTTGCTAATACTATGTTTGTGATAAGATATCGTATCAAGATAAGAAAGACTTTGAACGTTTTCAAGCTCCAAGAACAAAAGAGAAGAGAGAATTAGGATCAAGAGAATTACGGAATGTTATAGTTATAATTATAGTTATAGTTATAATTATAATTATAATTATAATTATAATTATAATTATAATGATAATATTATTGTTATTATTATTATTAGAATACTTTTGACTCAATTATAAAGTAATATTTGTTCATACATATTTTTCACAACCAAAAACACAAGAAAATCAATATTCTCATTGCTGTTCAAATTTGTAACTTATTTTATTAAAGATATGATGTCACTTGACTACAAGATATTACAGAGTATTAATTAAAGAGAAAAGAAGTTCCGAGATGACATTGGAACCCCGTGCCATGGAATGACCCAGAAGTACTCCGGTGTCTTGTTCGTAAAATTGACAGTTCCTACCGACTTCCACCCGGTAATCCCCCACCACCGTCTCGACCGAACGCACCCCCCCACACCCTTCAATTGCACTCCCAAATTAATTTTGACTTTGGAGTTAAATTGACTCCAAAGTCAAAGTTAACTTGAGGGTGCAATTGAAGGGGGTGCGAATCAGTTAGGGGATTTTATCCATATAGCTGGTGCGCTTGTTTGCGTCCAACGGAAGGAAGCGTATACACTGGAGGTTTGGAAAATCCGAAATAACATCTGAATCGGATATTCAGTTGTTCAATCTATGGGTGTTTTTAAAATCGTGTAGACGAATTTGGAACCAGGGAGGTATGAAGCGTTAGTTTTACAAACGGGTCACCGAGCGCTTCCGGATCATCCCATAACATTACTGGGTAATGTCATGAGAACTACCCAAAGAAATTTGCCACTCAACATATTTGTTCAACAAATCTTTAAAAAAAAAAGATTTTTAGAGCACCCAAGAGTATCTTTACAAAACTTTGGTCTATGGTTTATAATATTTGACTCTAATTAGTTTTAATATAATTAATAAATCGTATAAATTAAAAAAAAATAAATGTCATACATTCAAAAAATGCTACTCCATATATTCTTTATAAATAAGGAAAACTAGCAAATAAGTATGATAAAATTTTATCACCTGAAATGGAACAGATAAAGAGTATGGTCTAGGAAATAATAAAATGAGCATTGCTATAACCATTTTCTTTTAAGACTTCGACCATACACTTGTTTTAACTGAGGTGAAAACCAGCAAAAAAATAAAATAAAAAGGCTTAGCTACAAAAAAAAAAAAGAAAAAAAAAAGATAAAGGCTTAGGACAAGATTCTCAAACATTTTCTTCAGCACATGACCGGCCCAAACATGAACCGGACCGGAAAAGAAAAACAAATTAAAAAAACACTCCGAGTGAACTCGGGATGGCTGAGTTGACCCGTCAGTATTTGCCACGCCGGCTCTCTCTAATTAATCATCTGCCATCTCCATGGTAAAAAAATGTCACCCCGCCGCTGTCGATGAAGAAGAGATAAACGGAAATCAATTAACAAATCTGAAGCATCGGCCGAGATTCGACGAAAACATCCTCGTCCCGGACAAGGCCGCCGCCGCAGCATCGCCGTCGGAATAGGTCAGCTTTGACGAAGCGGAGGGTCTGTTCGAAGACGGAGTCGTGGCAGGGGATGGAGAGGGGGCCTTGGTGGGCGAAGCCGTATTCCTCCTCGGCCTGAGCCAGGAGCTTGTGGAAGACGGGGTGGTTCAGGTGCGACGCGGGGACCACGAACCTCCTGCAGCTTTTCCCGACGCACACCGCCACGTGTCCGTCCGGCACGTCCGCCGGAACGGGATGCGCTGCTTTCCTCCTCCACCGCAGCAGCATTTGTCGGATTCTCACAATGTGGCCGATTTTGCTGCATTTTCCGATCCCCATTATGTTGAAGACGACGTCGTCTCTCTCTCTCTCTCTCTCTAGAACGGAGCTGCAGCACTACTAACTCTCTGTTTGTCTGTAATTCGATTCTACCCTCACCTCCTATAAATAAACAAAACCTAACGACCAAATCACCAAAATCATCCTCGGGAAAGGACTAGGACGAAACTGCCCTTGTATTGACCAGAATGTACCAAACTACCAACATACTCCCTCCGTCCCGCTATATTCGTCCACTTTTGACTTTTGGAACTGTTCATCTAAGCACTTTGACTCATCAAATTCTCTCAATGCATAAGCCTATATATAGTCATGTGTGATCTTGTTTGATTAGTCTTAATATATAGATTATTAATTTATAATTTCTATAATTTTTTAATATATAAATTACAAGATAAAATGGATTAAAAAAGTGTATTGGATGGTGTGCAGAAATGAAAGTGGACAAATATAGTGGGACGGAGGAAGTATACTAGTATAGAAAAAATTATTAAAAGAAAATCAAGGGTAATCCGAAGTAATTTTCTCTACTAGCACACTCCTCCTTCCTTTTGGTTCATTGAATCAAATTAGACTATTTCAATTGTTAATTATATTAAATTTGTATTATACGAGAATACAATGAATTAAATATTTAGTAATTTTCCATAAAATAAGTAATCCATATAATAATTCAATATACATTTATTTGATTTATGATTTAAATAAAATGGAAGAATATTTTGACATGAGAGTAATATAAGACTTTTTGAAATTTTTTTCATTATAGTTATTCAATAGTCTCTATACATATTTAATTTTTAGCTTTTATTAAAAATAAATTAAATTTAAAATAACTTGTTTCATAAACTACAAGAAAACTTACTTTTAGATCTTAAAATTGGAAAAAAAATTAAGTTGACGGCAAATACAACTTTTGTCTTCTGGCTTTTTTAAATAAAAAAATTAAAAGAATACTCCCTCCGTCCCAATTTATTTGTAACACTTCGAACGACGTATAAAATATCATCTCTTTTATAATCACTTTAATTTCAAATTAGTAGAGTAATAAAATGTAAAAATTACACCATTCAAAAGTATATATGAAAAGTTCTACAAAACAAAATGCGACAAGAATATTTTATTTTATTAAATGGTCAACCAAAACGAGTAAACAAACAAAAGTTATCGAGATGCCAGAATAGTAACCGTGGCATTCTTTCTGGGATAGAGAGATTATTTAACTGAAGAAATATTTAATGTGGCAGCTAAAATAAAAAAGCGATATTGCCTAAAATAAAAACTACAGCATAATTCCAAAAGTAAAAAATAAATGGTCTCCAATAAACTCACTTTTTATCAGTTTATGAAAAAAAGTTCAATTGCTTCCGTTAGGTATGTACTGGGTAAACGAAAACCGAATTTCACAGATACTACTAAACGGTAAAACGTGTGATTAATTTTAGAAAACTAATAAAAAGTGTATTTGTTTGAGATACTTTTCCTTTTTTGCAAATTGTTAGGTCAAATTTCCAAAAAAAAAAAAAACAAATTGGACCAGAATGAACAATTGGAAAAAAAGGCGGGGAGTATTCCGCCGAGAATCTGGGATAAACAGAACACTACGTACTCCACTACGGAGCATTCATATATACGGAGTAATATATTTATATTATTTCAATTTAAATAAATTTATTCGTAAAACGCAGAACCAAAATGTAGTCGAATTCAGGAATAGTAAGTGAGAGTTTTTCGACAACTGGTAGAAAATCGAAAATGTAAATGCAAAAAAAGGGCTTGGAAATAATCAATACATTTGACAAAACATCTGAGTCCACCTTCCACCAAATGTCATGCAAAAGATACACAAGTTTCAGGTACACCGATAGATATATATATGTATATATACTCCTAAGAATAAGGCCGATATATATATATGTGTGTGTGATATAAGTAAGAAACTAATAAGCATTCAAAGAGTGTACAAGTAAAAAAGGAGTTGTGCCTCGACATATTTCCTGCAAACGCAGAACTAATGAAGGAATTGAGGATAAATAAAGAGCAGAGACAAATTTGGAGGGGGGGGGGGTACCGTACGTCAAAAGGCTATTGATTTGTGTCATGCTTTGATGTTGCAGTGTTGTTGTGATGCTGCTGATGCTGAGGTTGTTGGGTCTGAGACGATTGTTGTTGGTGCAACTGCTGATGCATGTTTAGTCGAGCAGCAGCAGCCGACTGAGACTGAAACATCTGAGGATTTAATGAAAGCTGTTGGAACTTGGTATGATCTCCGTTCAGATCTGCCGTGGCAATCTTTAAGCGTTGTACTTCAGCACTCAAAGCTTCATTTAAGGCTGTTATAATATTATTATAACATTTCAAAATCACAACAAAACTTAGTTAGTCTGCACAGTCCCCACAAACTTAGTTATTTGGTTTGTCTATAGTAATAATACATTTGGAACACATTAAATTTAACATTTACACAGGCACCCAAAGTACACATAAAAGCTGAAAAATTCATAGCAATGGAACTTGAACTGTTCCCCATCAAAATGAGGATAAGGAACAAAATAACTTCCTACATTCCAGCATTGTGTCTGCAAAATCGGCACTATGTTTCCTGAAGTGGAAACCTTAATTGAGTAGTGAAGCTAAAGGCATCTCGGGTTTAAGAGAATTTCTTACTTAAAATTGTTTTCTTGGGAAAAAAACTTTTGGTCTATGCATAGCATGATGCTTAACGCACAAACAGAAACAATAAACCTGGTTTACGAAAACAACTGCCTCTCATAAAAACATGAGCAAGTTACTATATTTATTTAATGAGACAATGAACCTGGATAGGAAGAAGGGTCGCAGCTTCACAAGTCACCTCCGGGGCAAACTGACGGAGGAACTAAAGAAGAAAAAGTCGCAGAAGTGTGGATTGAGATAGGGAAAGTTGCAGACTTGAAGTGGATTTTCTGAATGCATTTCAGGTTTTTGTTCACAAAAAAAAACGATAAACCTCTCCAACCTGGATTCCATATCTTTCCAAACACTACAGGCTGACAATCTCACGACTAAACAAAGATATCATAAAGATCAATTTCAATTGTTTTCCATGTACTTGTGCCCAACAGTATCATTCTTGAGTTCAAATATTTTTTGTATTTCACATAACACATTTCGAATGTGCAAAGAACTAAGAGCCCATGGTCTAGTTAATTCTGAATAAGGTAGTGTTTTGATATATACATGCACATGGACTAGTATATACAGGTTTTTTGGGACGGAGGGAGTATTTAGTTACATCTACTTTCCTTTGGCCCCCCAACAATGTTCATTTCTAATTGAAATTTTAAACACATCCAACTTTTTACCCTCACAATATATCTTTTTTTATATTCTCTGTTTAATCAAAATTTTCATTTAGAGGGTCACATTTTCATGGACCCACATCATCTTTACTCTCTCCATACATCTCATTTACTTCCTCCATCCCATACCTTTTTTCCCTACTTTTAAAGAAGGTAACCTCTTTATTTTCTTAAAACCCCTTACAAACCCAATTGTATCCTACATTATGGAAAAGAGTAAATAAGATGCAAGTCTAATGTGCTAAAAAGATAGAATATTGTACTCCCTCCATCAAGATTTAATTGTCAACCATCTAAACAATCCATTTTTAAGAAATGAGTTTAAGATTCCAAATAAGTGTTTCAAGTGAGTGTGTCCATCATTCATGTCAACAATGTCCTACTCCATTCATACCACATCTTTGGGATATTTTAGGCAATTCAACATAATTTCATTTATTGAATATGGAAATGGAACAACTAATTAAGGACATACAAAAATAAGAAAGTAAACAACTAAACTCAGACAGAGGGAGTAATTATGAGAAAGTAAAAATGCACTTGGAGTGAAATAGCGAGATGGTATGGTCTAATGTGGCAAATAGTGAAAAGATTGGGGAAAAAGATTTAGAGGGCTAGAGGCATATCCAACAAAAGATAGAAGTACAGAATTAGTGTAATGTATGTTGTAGCCATAGTTGTGAATGGCGAGCGCTTTTTACGCTTATGGCGCTAAAGGCTTTTGTAGCCCAATTTGATTCACCTGCATGGCTGCACCGATTCCACAGGCAGACATGCATCAAGTAAAATACTTCAAATCCAAGCAAAACGTTAAAAAATTACACCAGCATAGTTGAGTCTGTACATTTGGAATGATTCCACATAATTTTAGTTGAAAACCAACAAAAGTACTACACAAATTCAGTTGACAACTATCAATGCTTAAGTTTGATTGCATTTAAGTTCAATTGACAGCCATCAACATTCAACATAACATGAATTACACATATGTTTTATAAGCAACCATGTTGATATAAGCAAAACATGAAAATGAGTTAACAAACATACCATCACGTAGTTGAGCTTGTTGTTCCATTGCTTGCAAACGAAACTTTAATTCATTATTTTGGTTTGTTAGCCCAGCAGAGTCTCTCTGGGTGACAACATGAAGACTAAGAATTAGTAAAAAAATTTATCTGGCACAATAATAAATAAATAAATTAATTAAGTAATAATACTCATAATATTCTAATAAATGAAAATAACCACCTGCAGAAGTGTTAGTTGAGCAGACAATGTGGTAGCTTCAGTCTGCAATGTTTGCACCTTGTGTTCCAACTCTGCAATGTATCTCATCTTGCGCTCCTTTGAACGAGCAGCGGATTGACGGTTTGCCAAAATTCTGGAGAAGATGATTAGACTACATAATCTTCACAAAGGAAAGAAAATGAATAAAATAAAATAAGTACGAATATTACCTTTTGGCACGTTTTGGATCTGTTAAAGCAATCTCAGCCAGTTTCTCATTAGCCATGATCTTCTTCAGTTCAGCACCACTAAACTCACCATTCCCGAACTCCAAACTAAATGTGTTTGAATTTGAATCAAGTGAATTGGTGGGTGAGAGATTCCCAGGGTGATTCCCCGGTGATGGGGGCAATTTCGGTGAGACATCAGAGAAGTTTAGATTTCCCATAAAACTGTCCATGGAAACACTCCTATAATGTCTGGTTGTTGGTGCAATGTCTCCTACTGCATTCCTTTTAACCCCCTCCCTCTTTTCAGTTGAAGAAGAAGGTACTCCCGATATGTGCATACTATTTCCACTTTCATTCACACTGCTTGTAGCTTCATTATCACTGCTATCAGCCCCATTTGTCTTTGTACCGCTGGCCCTACTGTCTAAATCTTCATGGTTTTCACTACCCAGCTTCTCATCAGCACCTGAAGAGTTCAATGCGTCTATGGTGTCCAAATTCATATATGCAGAAAAAAGGTCATCAACAACTTCTCCTTCAGATTTTCTCTCCCCCATCCCTTCACCGTTGCTCTCGCTGCCACTAGTCTCCCGTTTAACCAACTGCACAGGCTTGCCACCAAGATTCTCTTTTGGGGGCAGTGCCAGTGACCTATCAAAGGGGACAAGTGGGGGCGAAGATTGCATTATATTGGAGAACCCAAAAGGTATATCACTGTTGGACCGTCTGTGTGACTTACGAGGAGGAAGACTATGACCATCCCCAGCTGCACGCAATGAATTAGACTTTGTGAAAGGAGAGGGGGGCAATAAAGAATGTGAATTGGCATCGCGCTCCCCCATTGATACATCGTTAGACATGTGGTCAGAAACATGGGATTCCCTAAATGGCAAAGGGCTTAAGGGTGGCAATGAATCAAGGGAGAAAAATGAGGGTTGTGATAAAGATCGAGAATGAGAAGGTCCCGAGCTCGAAGTGTTGAAATTTTGGACACCCATTTGTGGATTTGAGGGACGCGATGCCTGCTGGATCTGCGAATAAGGTGAGATTGGGGGCATTTGAGGATGAGAAGGCGGGATGCCAGCCCTTTTACCTGTGTTTTCAGCACAGAAATTCGGAGAGAACTGCCGCATTTGAGCCTGAAATTGGGAAGAATTGAGCTGGGGAATGTCAAGTTGGCTCATTGATCCGGATTGTTGGTTGGAGATTGCTGAAGGCTGTGACTTCCCAAAAGATGATTGAAGCCTCTGGAAAATCTCAGTATTAACTTCCTCAGTATTACCGCCCATTTCAACGCCTGAAAGAGAAATATATGTATCTGCCACTAACACTCAACCAGTGATCTCAAGCAGGACTATGACCTAAGCTTTCCATCTCAGAAGCGCCTGATTTACAATAGACAGAAATCAAAAGGCTAAGACACTATCAAATCCTCAAGAAATATTTTCAAAAAAAACCATACAATCTCAGATTTTCTTCTTTAAATTATTAAAAAAAAAAGAAAAATACATAAATATCCAAGAACTGAAATTCAGTTAAAAAAGGCAATGAATAAAGTTGATGTGAGCGGCGGATTTGCCTGAATCGAACACTTTACATTTGGGGAGAAGGACGGCGCACGTTATCCTCCACATTTTAGGGCATGAGTGGGGACGGAGACACCGAATCCCGCCAAGGCGAAAACGTCCCTGCCTCTCTCTCTCTATCTTTTCTCCTCCCTTCCCTTCGGCGTGTAGCTTTCTCTCACTAGAAAGTATGTGCGTTATGTGTTTCTCTCTCTTCTTCTTCTCGGTCTCGACGGCGGCGACGAGGAGGAGGCGGAGGCGGAGGCGGAGGCTACAACAACTGCAACTACTGGTATTATTATTACAACAAATGGGGGGGGGAGCGAGCTCTGTACGACAATCGCGTTCTCACACAGTCACGCTTTTACTGCTTGAGACGCGTGCATTTAATGCGCATTTGAATTTCATTTCCGGGGCATTTGCATTTCAATTTCATTCCGACTATTGATTTTTTGCACAGACGGGCTTGCAGAATCTTTTGTTTTTTTTTCTTCCCCACGGACTTCAGTCCCTACCTCTATCACCGCAGATTATTTAGCAATCATTTTCTTTATCTACTACTACTTGTACTAATGATATTTTTAGTAGGCCTTTTCCCGTGCCACCGCCTCTCTAGCGCGTGCGAGACACCCCTTTTCCCTTGTGAATGCAAATTTCTGACTTTGATCATTTAAATATCAATAATGTTATTGCTATATATCAAATGACAGTATCTTATTTATAGAAATCACACTAAATAAGACTAAAATATTAAAAAAATATCGATATTTTTAATTTTGAAATAAGAGTTTGCACTTTCGTACACATGCACATTACTATACTTTTTTCAAAATTCGATCATACCATCAAAACTCATCACATTGGACCTAAAATTTGAAACAATTTTTTTTGGAGAAATCTGAAATGGGCGTGTGGTGGCAGGTGGATGGTTGATGAATTATAATGATGGTACAAGCATCAAATTTGAATCATATTAAGGTTTCATCAACTCACCAAACAAGCCTAAAGATATTTGGCAAATAAAACGATACTACATTGTCCTATAATATTTATCTCGTTAACAGTCGTAGATAATTAAGGGTGTTAGCTCAACTAGTCTAGTCTCTATATGTATAGTTTATACTCCCTCCGTCCTAAAATTAACTTCACATTTGACTTTTCACGATCCCCAATGCGATACTTTAACCATTAATATCTCTATTTTTATATGAATATATATTATCAAAATAATATATTTCAAAACTATGTTTCAAAATGAATTTATTGATACTAAATTTATATGAAAATTCAATATATTTTTTCTTTAATATACAATCAAAGTTTAAAAACTTTGACTATAAAAGTCAAATTGGGAAATTAATTTTAAGACGAAGGGAGTATATAAATATTGTACTAGACACAGTCTTATTTCTTGAGGAATTCAATTATTCAATTAGAGACTACCCCTAACTAATTCAAGTACGCATCCAATAATGCGCTAAGGACTACAAATTACGGAGAATATGCACCAAAAAAACTTTACAATCTCAAACCACTCCGTAGTCCGTACTACATAATCACTTGATCGTAATGTAACGATTGGTCCCATGTTTCGCCCAATAGTTCTTCAGATCAAGCGGAGTTGACAGTTCATGATGCCCCACCAGCGACAACCTCGTAAGCAACCTGCTGAAGACACCTCCACTCATCTTCCGCCCGGCGATTCGCCCGCGGTCCTTCTGCGGGCGTCGCGGGAGCGGGTACACCGACAGAGATGTGGTGCAGCAGGACGACTGCCACCCGCCGCTCCCCCACTTGTAGCACTGCCTGGCTACCCCCGTGCACGTGCACACGGGCGGCGGCATGGTCGACTCGTCGAAACGGATCGCGGGCCCCACCTGGCTCCGGGCGTCCCATTCGGCCTTCGACCCATCCGTCGTGACCCGCCGGTTCCGGTCGTCGCGGGCCCGCTTCGTCCTCTTCCTCTTCGCTTGCTGCTGTTTCCTCTGCTGCGACTTGGCGGCTTCGGACGAAACGGCCGAAATGGGGACCGCGTCGGTCACGCGGACCGTGTTCGCGCGCTTCGTTCCGCATATCCTGTAACTGAAACCGACGCTCGCGTTGTTTTCCTGCTGAAAATGGAGGGCTGCGATCGCATTGTCGCGTTCCCTTAAAGCATTGTCTCTCTCAGCAAATGCTGTGTCGCGCTGGCGGATAACCATGTCTCGCTCCTCTGTGGCTGCTTCTTTTTCGGCAAGAGCTCTGTCGCGCTCCGCAATGGCTGCATCCCTCTCAGCGAATAACATCTTCATGTTCATAAAAAAAGCATTCTGTTCCTTCATGTGTTGCTGCTGAGAAACCATGCTCCACTGAGTTATCAAAGGAATTTAATTAATTTTTAGAAAACAACACAAATAAAAACATGGACTTGTTTTACTACGTACACTCCAACTGATTACCTGTGGGTGACCTCCTCCCCTGAAGCAATTCATCCTTTCTCTCCTGTGTCCTCGCTCACGATCATCCATATTGATCCAAGTAAATAGAGAGAAACTATATCCTATTCGGCAAAGTTTAATGTCGGCATGCTATCTTCCCCGTAATCACACTGCATTTGGGGGGGGGGGGGGTAATAAAATGTTCCAGTGCATAATTTATTTAGGTGCATAAGGAAATCGCTCACAACTCGCAAGAGGGGCATAAGCCTGATAGGTAAAATATACAATACTTGCAAAAAATCATTTTTACAATGTGTAAAAATCACAAAAATTAAATTTTTGGATAAGTATGACCACTAACTCAAAAAAAAAGGTAATTGCATGATAAACAAAAGCAAGGAGAACCAACAAGTGAGTAGATACTAAAAAAGTTAAGTTATACACTTCTACTCATAAAGTATGAACAGAGTATGAAGGAAAGTGGCCAAGTAGAATCATAGTATAGTAGAAGGAACTCAAGTGAGTAGATAAAACAAATAAAGATCTAGAGTTCTATTTGGGTCAATATTAAAAAGAAAAATATAACCAATAGCCTCTTAATTGTTCTAATTTTGAGAAAGAGCAAATCTTAATCAGCTAAAGTACACACAAAAAAAAGAGCAGTGTTTGCATGTAAAATGTCCAATCTTTGCCTAGTATTAGAGTCTTAAGCCTCAAATGCATCGTGATGTGTAAGCGTCACAGAGGTTGGCTCATTAGCTTCTCCATACCAAGGAGCAAGGCGACTTTCATAGTTTTCCCTAGAGTCAAGCTTTAAAGCCTCAACAGCATTCTAAAGCCAAGTCTATAATGAAAACTAGAATATCTTGTAGTACATGTTTTCCAAACCATAGTTATTAATGATTGTAGATGCTACTATAAAATATTTTAGAACACAGACGGAAAAAAGATCTATTACTCCAAAGATGAAAAGTATCAAGTGCTCGCGGAAGAACGAATGACAGATCTAAGCATGTGCTGCAATTTTTTACTGTGGAGAACTGATTTAACTGTGGTTGTTTCAGAAGGCCCTCAAGAAGCTTCCAATCGAATACGTGTGGATGAACTAGGGAGCTTCAAGGAGTAGATAATGCCCGACCCATTTTTTTTACTCCAGTTAGGGACCGGCAAATCCCTATGGCAGCAACAAAGAGTGGCTACCGCGGATTGACAGAGTAGCAATCATGATTCATTCAAGACCACAGATGGACACAATTGAATGCATGGAATCTTTGGCTGCTAAAAGTGCTTCCTCATCAAGTTAAACCTTCCCAATGTCTGGCAATCTCAAATCACAATAGCTTCTCATTCTAACCCTAAAATCACTTTAAAATCATTTTGGTGCTAGCAATTGAATAGAGCTCCTAACCTAAAGTTAGACCAAAACACAACTAATAGTAATTTAGCTCGTCTGTGTACTAAGTTTACCTTCCCAGGTGCTTGATTATTATGTTTCAAGATCAAATTCTTCGAGATGTAAACACATTTGATGAATCAATCCACCAAAAAATCCGGGAGAAAATCCCTCAAAAGCAAATTGCGAGGGGAACAAGTAGGTTTTTGAGGACATAAAGTCAACCGCGAATTTCTGGAGAAGTAAATTGCAGGGGTAATTGGCAAAAAACGGTTCTCCTGATAATTAAACATTTTTGGTAACTGCACGAAGTTGAGAAACAGCTTACCAGCCTACTAAGGCGATGAGGGTGGCCGGAGTGAGGTATAGTCTGCCGGAATAGGAACCCTTGGGAAACGGAGCAGCGTCGAATGAGTTTAGTCGCCAACAGTCTTAGGTTAGGGTATTGCTTGGAAGCTACTCTATAATATGTATAATGGTGAGACGACATTTAGTTCGTACCGATACCTAATTAAATATTATTGTTCGTTATGAGATCTTACGTTTATCAATCTAGATCCCAAAAATTGGTTTGGTATCAATTTAAGAACAAATTGGAGTAACTACAGACATACTTAAATTAGACTTGATAATGTAATAAAACCTTTTAATTTTGAAAACCAAATGTGCATTTAAATAATGAAACATAAAAACTAAAAAATAAATAACTAAATTCAAGAAATGCTAATGAAACATAGTTTGTATTTCAATGTTGGACACTTGAGCCAAATTAACACGTGTTACAAGGAATACATTTCATTCGGTGTATGATGAAGGAATAAGAGTGTATTATTTTTTCTAGATCATAATGTGGAAATGATAATGGCTAAACATACAAAATATATGAAGGATGATGGTAAGTCCATCAGTAATTACGTGAAAGCACGACTATCGTCTAGTACAACACTAAATCTTAAGTTCAATGTAAACAAGTAATTCACATAGTAATTAAAAACACTATATGATAAGTATCTATCTTATAATAATGTTTGTAATGCAAAAGAAAAGAAAATTGAATATCTTAATAGATCTTTTAAAACAATATTACGATTATAGAACACGGTTAGATGATGTACCTATATGTGATCGTTTAGGACTTGTTAAATTCTACCGGCATGATTTATTCCTAATCACATAGGGATTAGGAGTATACCATTCAAAAAAAAAGGTTGGACTTCATGGTTTTTATAAATTTTAACCAAAGTGAATAACCAAACGTAAAGAAGCATCTTCCCCCCGTAAATCACGTGTTTGGCCATAGGGACCTCTTGCCCGTATCAATTTCGTTTAATAATTCCAGCAAACAGAAGAGAAGACATCAACCAACCAACCAAGAGAGAGCTCTCGACTGCACTCCCCAGATCCACAATCCCTTTCGAAGGATCCAAACCATGTCTTCCTCCTTCAGCGGCGATGAAACTGCTCCCTTTTTCGGGTTCCTCGGCGCTGCTGCCGCTCTCGTTTTCTCCTGTGCGGATCCCTCCGTAGTTAATTGATTGTCGTTATCTAATCTGGATCTGGATCCTGGATCGGTTGATTAATTGATTGGTTTTGTAGGCATGGGGGCAGCTTACGGAACCGCAAAGAGTGGGGTGGGAGTGGCGTCGATGGGCGTGATGAGGCCGGAGCTGGTGATGAAATCCATCGTGCCGGTTGTCATGGCTGGTGTGCTCGGTATATATGGTCTGATTATTGCCGTGATAATCAGTACCGGGATTAACCCTAAGACCAAGTCCTATTATCTGTTTGATGGGTATGCGCACCTCTCTTCCGGTCTCGCTTGTGGTCTTGCTGGCCTTTCTGCCGGAATGGCCATTGGAATTGTTGGAGATGCCGGCGTCAGGTATTAATTAACCAATTCATCGCTTCTGTCTGTTGTTTACTGAGCTAATTGCCTAGGTCTGTGAAAGTCTGAAACCAAATTGATACATATACTCCTCCGCGATGGAGCTAGAAAATTGCAAATTAGTACAAGAATGATTCTATTGAAGAATAGCAATCGGAAGTCAAAGCTTTTACCTTTAGTGGAGGATATAATGATGGAAAATGAGAGTAAGTCTTATTATCAACTAGATTATCTTAGCTAAATATCCGGGAGTACATGAATATAGCAAGTCTATTACAATGATGATGTTAATAACATGATCATGGATATCTATCATGCACTTGGGATTAACTTATAATAAAAATGGTTTAGAATTTTTGTTTCATAACTCATTCTCATAAACATAGCTACTGAAAAAGCATTCAGTGCAATACACTGCCAACGTTCTCTTTGCTTGAGTTTATAGTGTAAATTACTTTATACGTACTCCGTAGTATTGTTTTATACATTTGATTGAAACTCTTAATATAATGCTACCAACCACAACAAGTTGGTCTGTTAGGATTGAGGTCGTGCTGCTGATGATGATAAGGTGGTAGAGGGCTATAGTGTCACACTTAATACCATAACCAAAAATATCCAATAACCCACCCCCACCCCCCGTGTTTAGAACAACATAGCCCATTCTTCAAGCAGTCATACATGGTGGCTTGGCCTTTTGGGCATATTATCAAACTCTGTTAAGCTCTATAGCCTAATCCTCATGGATGCGCACCACTAGTTCTTGTCATGATCTTCTTAGCTTTTACATGGGGCTGTTGGGTATGCCCATTATCTAACTTGACTCACAGCCTATTACTTGTATATATGCATCACTTAAATAGTTACAAATATTGTGAGCATGCTAGTAACTTGAATGAATTTCATACAAGAGCACACAAGTATATCTTATAATTCATGGTAAGGTAAAGCTGTCATAACTGATGAATTATATTTCTACTTTTCAAATTAATTTATTGGTTTTGCTAAAGCTACCATATGCAACTTTTATGTGGACTTTAAAGCTGCAGTGAATATTTAGTGGTTTACAAAACCAGACTAAGCTTTACCAAGGGTTGGTTTATTTATGAAAAATGTCCCTATTCGAGCACATAGTCACATAAATCACGGTATGTTTTGGTACGGGTACGTGGTACGGGTACGAAATTCGCTAGAGGTAACGAATTCGGTACGAAAGGGGGTAGGTTCATTTTGGTACGAAGCGGCACGAAGCGGTACACTGTACCATGTATTCGGTTCGGCGTACCAAAAGTGAAAACATAAGTAAACAAAAATAGATAAAAATAAGTATAATACGGAGTATTTAATTGTGAATTGAATTTTAAATTAAATATTAAATGATGAGAATGAGAAAGAGAAATATTTAATTGGGAAAGTGGAACATGCCTGGGAAGTGGAACGTATTCAATTTACAAAGACTTGGGAAAGAGAAATCGTTGAAAAGGGAAAGAGGCAAAATGCGAAGAGGAAGTCGACGTTGCTTTGCTGGGAAGAGGAAGTCGCCACTGGTACGATGTACCGCCAGCGATGGGTGCGACGTACCTGGGTATTTGGATCGCCGTACCATCGCGATTTGGATCGCCGTACCGGCTGCGATCGGATCGCAAGCGACTTGCGATTGGGTACGAATCGTACCAATACGGAAGTCGCGGCTCTGGGAGCGAATTCTGTGACTATGTTCGAGCACATTCTGGCTTGCACATCGGGTGGGCCAACTTTGGCCTTGGGCCACCTAAGTTCAAAAAGACTTTTTTTAAGTATAAAATCTGTACTATACAAAAGTATATGGACGAGTTGTGTTACTGTTCCACCTAAATTTGATTTGTAGGGGTCCTGGCCATGTCTACAGGTTTCTATTTACTTCTTTTACTTTGTATTTTTGTAAGCTTCTTATTTTGGGTTTCATTGCATCTGACTAAGAGACCATGTTATCATGCTGTTGTAGTTGATGTCTAGGGAACTGTTGAGAAATTTTTGATTTTGAGTGTTTGTTTGAGTTGATGTTATGATGTAAAATTAGTGGCAAAGGGTATTTTTGAAAAAGTAGGGGTATTTGGATTGAAATAAGAAGATATTTTGCAAAAAGCTGGGGGTATTATTGGAAATATCAAATAGTGTAGCTGAAACGCTACTGCACCTTCTAAAAGATCAGTTTTAGAGCTGCTAGAATCAGAAACAAAAGGCTACAAGAAAACACACAGCAAAATGTTTAAACAAAAGAGGCCCAAGTTGGCTTAGTGTACACTGATTCTATTATATATTGAGACCATTATGTTGGAAGTTCTTGCAAAGTAATGTGAGCATATATGTATTGAAGGATAATAAATTGCTTCTTTCTGCATAAAACCTCAATACTCCCCTATCCCATACAAAGAGTCATGTTTACCAACAATACAACTTTTTTAATTAAAGGTACTAATATGGCTATATCTTCTACAGAGTAATTATGTTTTATGGTTTAACTACTTTTAACGCACACAATTTTCTGTGGAACACTTTTTTTAATTTATAAATATATTTAAAATTGCGGGATTCTACTGGGTTGTTGTTGCTGTTGTTGTATTTAAAATGATCAGATTTAGCTGTTTTTTGTGTGTCAGAACTTGAACAAGGTGCATGTCAATCAGATGATAGCACCTGCCCCTAGTTGTTGTTTCCTTACTTATTATTACCCATCATTGTTTTTTTATTTGGGGATTATTGCATTCTTGGACTTCTTGGTGTCCTATCTGCTGATCATGCTAGAGCCGTGTGGAATGCTATCCGTGAGCTCAGGATATACCAGCATATCCCCCCTCTTACTGTTTGTTCTGTTATATTAGCATTTTCAGACCATCGTGTTCATACTGATCTAGCCCGAGAGGATCTTGTTCTTAGGCTTTAAATTCCAGTTGTCTTGCACCAACACTTACTGAAAGCGAAATTTAATTTGCAGGGCTAATGCACAGCAGCCGAAGCTTTTTGTTGGGATGATCCTTATTCTTATTTTTGCTGAAGCTTTGGCCCTATACGGGCTCATTGTTGGCATCATCTTATCTTCCCGAGCTGGCCAATCCAGAGCAGACTAAAGAGGAGAAAAGAGAAGGATGGGTATCATCATCGTCATCATCATCATCATCATCATTGTAAGTTGTGTGTTTCTCTTTGGAAGCAGAGAAAGAAATGAGATTCTTATGAAGGTCAGAACCCAGAAGCTTTAGATGTTCCAGTGCAATTCTTCATTCTTGAACTCTCATCCCTTAACACGTGTTTATTTTGCTTGTTTCTTATTGCTGTAGTAAATTTAGTAACTGCTCAGTTTTCTGCTAAATAAACATGCATTCACCTCTACATTTCCTTGTATTGCGATGTACTTTGGTGTTTTAATAAATAAAAAAAATGCATATTTCAATACAACACATCAGTTTTTTGAAATTTTTTGGCCGGAAAAATCTATAAAAATTATTTTTGTATTTTCATCTAATTCCCAGGTAGTCTAAGTTTAGTGATGCGTGTGTATCACATCCCTTTTGAACAGATCTCTTTCTAATTTTGGAGATATGACTGACGGTTCCCATCACGGCGAGATTGCCAAGTTTGTTACGTCGTTGATGAATGGATTTATTCACCACCTAATTATTTATAGTACAACATGCGATTTTTTTTTGTCATACGTGGTATCAGTATGGCCATGTAAAAAAAAAACTAGTCCACAACTCAATTTCGTAAATGCTGTTCACTTAGGAGTTAGGATAGAGGGAGTTGACTTATGGTAAATCACCCGTTTGTGCACTTGCATTTCCTTGTTAGAGCCGTTTAAGAATAACGTTTTTGATTAACGTGAGTGTTTTAGATAAAATTTTAACAGTGCAGATCAATTTTAAAAATGTTAATGCTAAATGTTACTTGTAGATTACATTTTCAAAACGTTAACTTCTAACGATATTCTGAAACCAATCTGGCCTTACACTATTATGGAGTGTAGATTATTTCAACGGTTTCTCCTTTGCCATCATTTTTTTTGCACGCCATCAAATTTTATTGTTTAGCCAATAAACATATACGGAGTATAAAATAATATTCCGTCAAATTATGATACTTATTTTCAAGAATTTTTTATATATGAATATTACTCCCTACGTCTCAATTTAAATTGACTGTTTATTATTCACAAGGTTAAACTTCATTCACTTTTTTTCCCTATTTTCATTAAGCATTTGATAAAATAATATAGTTTTGTCACCACTAGTTTTGTATATCTTTTGATTTAGTTTTTATGTATGTAATTTAATTTTTTTTGTTCTACACCATTTTTTATATAAAATAATTTGAAAATAACTTCAATCAAACATCGTAAACCAAAACAGACAATTTAAATTAGGACGGATGGAGTAGAAAGAAAGAATGGATGATTTTACGTTGATACTATGGAATTAAATGATTGATGTTATTGTTGGTATAACTGTTATAGTTATACTATAACTATACACCACGGGTTATGTGACAGGAAGGTGACGTGGCAAGTGGTATCCCACCAGAATAGCGTCCCCCTCTTCCACGGAACAAGATGAACGGGAGAGGCTCTCCGCGCTTCTTCTTCTTCTTCCTTCTTTTCTATTTCTAGCTTTTTCCCCACGGCCTTAGCTTCTCATGTGCAACAAGGACGGCAGCCACACCCACCCTATCTCTCTTCTCCCGGCTGGTGAGGTAGTATAAGAGCATGTTTGGAAATTGCGTTAGAGATTAGCGTTAGCGTTTTGAAAAGGTTATCTACGATTTTACGGACAACGTTTAACGTTAGCGTTTTCAAAGTAATGTATTACGTTAAAATTTTATCGCTAATTTCTGACGTTATTCCCAAATAGATCTACGTGGATAATAATAATCATAAAACTTGGTATCTTACCAAACTATATTTGAATTTTAATCATTTAAAAACTGATATAAAGAGAGGAGACTAGTAAGACTATGCAGCCTCCACTTTGACCAACACTTAAATTTATTCAAAGTGGGAAGCTGCTCGCCATGCAAACTTTTGGTGAAACTCAAACTCGAGTCCGCTTCTCCGCCGCGAGTCTTGATTCCGCATTTTTCCGGTTGCTTTCCTTCACCCACCTTTTGATTGCTACTACTCCTATATAAAGCCACCCTCAACATATGCAATTCTCATTCACTACTAGCTCTCATCACCATCACCTTCACTCATATTCTTCCCCCATCCATTCCACTAGCCAATTCAAGTATGCCTGTTCCCTACTCAGAAGCCGCATTCGCATCTCCGCCCGCCTCGGTGAAATGGTCACCCGCGCAGTCGTCCGAGCTTTATCGGATCGATGGCTGGGGTGCTCCATACCTAACAGTCAATTCATCCGGTAGTATCTGTGTCCGTCCTCATGGGACGGACACTGTTTCCCACCAGGAGATCGACCTGCTCGAGGTCCTGAACAAGGTTTCGGATCTCGGGTTGCCTCTCCCGGTGACCGTCCGATTCCCGGACGTGCTGAAGAACCGTCTCGAGTCCCTACAATCGGCTTTCGATGCAGCCGTGCACTCCCAGGGGTACACGTCCCATTACCAGGGAGTGTACCCCGTGAAGTGCAACCAGGATAAGTTTGTGGTGGATGACATCGTCAAATTCGGGTCGAAGTTCCGGTTCGGGCTCGAGTCCGGGTCCAAACCGGAACTTCTCCTCGCAATGACCTCTCTTTGCAAGGGAAGTCCGGAGGCCTTCTTCATATGCAACGGGTACAAAGATGAACAGTACATTTCCCTTGCTCTGGTCGCAAGGAAGCTTCGATTCAATGCTGTGATCGTTCTTGAAAAAGAGGAGGAGATTGATCTCGTGATCCGAATCAGCCGGAGAATGTGCGTCCGGCCGGTGATTGGGATCCGGGCGAAGCTCAGAACCAAGCAATCGGGCTATTTCGGGCCGGCTTCTGGCGAGAAAGGGAAATTCGGGCTGAGCACCGCTCAGATCTTGAGGGTAGTGAAGAAGCTTCGAGATTTCGAAATGCTAGATTGTCTTCAATTGCTGCATTTCCACATTGGATCTCAGATTCCGTCGACGGCGTTGCTCTCCGACGGCGTTTCTGAGGCCGCTCATATTTACTGCGAATTAGTCCGTCTGGGCGCCTCCATGAGAATCATCGACGTCGGGGGTGGGCTCGGAATCGATTACGACGGGTCAAAATCAACCGAATCAGACGTTTCCGTTGGGTATGGGCTAACGGAATATGCCTCTGCCGTTGTTAACGCCGTCCGGTCAGTCTGCGACGGCAAGGGCGTCAACCACCCTGTTATTTGCAGTGAGAGCGGAAGGGCAATTGTGTCTCATCACTCAATTCTAATTTTCGAAGCCGTCTCCGCCACGCCCGCCGGCGAGGGTAACGGCGACTCGTCAAATCTAACGGCTCACATTCAGTCATGCGTTGACCTTCTTGACAAGGATTGGCGGGAAGAGTACCAGAAACTCTCTGCATCCGCAATTCGCGGCGATTTTGGCGCATGTGTCATCTACGCCGAGGAGCTGAAACAGAGGTGTGTTGAGCAGTTCAAGAATGGCGGCCTGCGAATGGAACAAATGGCCGCCGTGGACGGGGTTTATGATTTGGTGGCCAAAGCCGCCGCCAGACCACCTTCTTCCGATCACCTTCCGGCGGCAACATATCACGTCAATCTCTCCATATTCACTTCAATTCCCGACTATTGGGCGATCGGACAGCTGTTCCCCATCGTCCCCATTCACCGGCTCAACGAGCGTCCTGGAGTGAGAGGAGTGTTGTCGGACTTGACATGCGACAGCGACGGGAAGATCAATAAGTTCATCGGCGGGGAGTCAACGTTGCCGCTCCACGAACTCAGGGGCGGCGCCGGCGCCGGTGAAGGATATTATCTGGGGATGTTTCTGGGTGGTGCCTACGAGGAAGCCATGGGTGGGATCCACAACCTGTTTGGCCGCCCGAGTGAAGTGCGGGTGACCGACGGCGGCGCGCACGGTTTCAGCGTGACGCGCGCCGTCTCCGGCCAGTCTTGCGCGGAAGTGCTGCGAGTAATGCAACACGATCCTCAGGTGATGCTCGGGACTCTGAAGCAGCGCGCGGAGGAATTCGCGGGAGACGACGAGTTCATAGCCGACGAATTTGGCTCCACTTTCTATGGGACGCCATATCTGGTCAACGGCTGTGGTGGGGATATATGAGTTTTGCTCTCCATTTTAATATTGTTTTTAAATGCATTTTAATTTTGTTGATATTTCTTTTTTATTATTCTTCCCGTCAAAAAAATCTCTTTCTCGATTTGACAGATTAAAAAAAGTTAAAAGTGTAAAAACATTTCATATATAGTCCTTGATATGATAGAATAAACTGAATAATGTAGATAAAAGTGGGGATATAATGTCACATTCATTAAAAAAATCAAAAAAAGAAGAAAGAAGATTTGGACGGTCCAAAATGAAAAGTGAGAAAGAAATTAATGGACGCGGCGAGTATTTCATAATCAAATGTTATTTACTTTTTTTAAACTAAATTTCGTTATTTATTTGATAAAAATGTAGTCATATCTAGTGACAGGTTTAGAATTTGAGCTAAATGAGGACACCATTATATTAGTCGGGCATCCGAGGAGGATTTTTTAAAGAGTAAATTCCATAATTGGTCCTTTATAACAGGGGGGTTTCCATATTTAATTCTCTATTATCAAATATTACTCCCGTAGTCCTTTTTTTAAGGGTACCTTTCCACAAATGGTCCTTTTTTTGATCTTCTGCCGTGTTGGTGTTAATTTAAAGGCTAAAAGTATAATTTGACGTCAACATTATGTCTAGTGACGTGTTCTGATATTGGTTAAGCGGATAACACAAAAATAATGACTATGATTGTGGACTAGGATTCTGACGAAAGATCACATTTGTAGACTATAGTTGTCGAAAAAAGTGACTGTAATTCACAAACGATGCAAACGGAACAGCCTTTGGAATTGTGTATGACAAAAAAGATATATAATCATTGTGAAATTACACTTTTAGCCCTCAAATTAACACCAACATGATAGAAGATCAAAAAAGGACTATTTGTGAAAAGGTATCCATAAAAGAAGGACCACTTGGGTAATATTTGATAATAGAGGACTAAATAGGGAAATCCTCTTGTTATAAAAGACCAATTATAGAATTTACTCTTTTTTAAATATGCTATATGAAATGAAAAAAATAATAATTTTTTTTCAAACATTTATTAAATGTAAAATATTTTAAATAGGCAATGTGAAATTTTATTTGATAAACAATTAATTGTACTAGTATGTAAGAAAATTCACTTACCAAAAAAACTTAACAAAAAATTAAATTTGGCCTTTTTAGATGGAGTCACTTTTTGTTAAGGGCATGTATACACAAAATTTTTAAAATTTTCCTACCTTATAACAAAATATTAGTGGGGGCATATGCTCGAATGTCCCCAGTTCCATTCAAGTGCGTCAGTCCCTGGTCATGTCACTACTTATTTTGAAAAGCTTTTGATTTAGTTCTTAAATATGTAAATTTTATTTTTAAATTTCATCACAATTTCCATAAAGTTGAGTCGAAAAAAAGTTTAGATACATATCATAAACTGAAATGGATATTTTAAAATGAGATAGAGAGGGTATGTAATTTTTTTGCTCCTATTAATATTGTTATTCAATTTTTTGCTTGGTGTTCCACAAGTCGTCACGCCCTGATTACGCATCCCATGAGCTTGGTATATATATAGGAGTACTAAAGTTACACTAATGGGTCACCCCAATAGGTTGGGCCACCCCTTATCACACCTTAACGTTGTCACCTTGTTTATACTTCCTCGGTCACAAAAAAAATTATAACATCATGCTAAATAAAGTAATTTTTTAAATTATTTTACTTAAAAATTAATATAAAAATAAAAAATAAATTTACATATTTAAAAACTACATTCTAATTAAGGTTTTCTCTTCGATAATTTTCTAATTAAGGTTTATCGTTCATGATTTTTCTACGGGTTCCATGTCTTTCTCTAAGCCGGATACCATTTGTCTAGAGTGTTGATCACTATGTTTGATTCAAGAAATTTAATAGTGAAAAGAACATGATATGAAAACTAAATTCTTCTTCTTTGATTACAAGAGGAATAAAAAGTGAAAAGAAAATGAGAAGAAAAAATAAACTAAAAAAGAAGAACACAATTTTTTTCCCAATATGACGAGAAAAATAAAAAAAAGATTTCTTTTTCTTCTTAATTCCGGGAAGCAAACATAGCATAAAACGGAACAGGACTTCATTTTTGGGACAATTGAAAAAAAAAATAGGATTTTATATATGGACAAGGTACTTTCATAATTACAACAAAATGTACAAAATCATATCAATAAAATGTCTCAATTTGCTCCAAAAAAAATGTATCTTCCCCTTCAAAAACGAGTAATGTCTCTATACACACCGCGTCCGTGTCTATGAAATTGCTAGATATATTTGTTATTGGATACGAAGTATTAAAGTAGGGAGTTCAATAGGGTTACATCTCGCGGGCAAAACCATTGGTTTTTTTGTGGAAACAAAGTAAACTTTGTCTGGGTGATCCCTAAAGTTGAATACCATTGTTCCAAGAATGAAAATACAGAAAGTATTATGCATGCTATTCTAACTTCTAAACAACCAATCCATTGCAGATTCAATCATTTTTAACCACAAACCCAGTAAAGTCCCACGAAAGTAAGGTATGTATATGGTGTTTTTACGCAAACTTTACCTCTATTCGACAGTAGAGAAGTAGAAAGGTTGTTTTCAAGAAACCCCCGGCTAGAATGCAGATTCAACCATCAATGAACTATTAAGAAAGAGGCTAACCAGAGTGGCATTCAGATGAGGGATGATGCCACACTGTTGATCCTCCAACCAAAGGATTTCCTGGTCACCCGCGGCGTAAAGCTAAGCCCAAACATCTCCTTGGGGGCGTCTCCTCCCCCATGCTCTGCAAACCCAATCAGCTTTGCCACAACATCAGCACTCTCCCTCACATGATTCAAATCCGCACTGCACCATAAGTTGTTAGCTAGTTTCTGCCTCCTCCGTTTCGCGTTCAAGGCTATACCCCATTTTTGGTACAGCTCGTCCCTTTCATTCTCCGTATACCTTTTATTGACTAGTCTGCTTAGCATCCCCCGCTCGCGGCGAACTGATTTGAGGCTGTTTCTCCAACAAGCACCAGGGAACATCAATTGTTAACGTACTTCAAAACGACAAGACCCTTAAAAAAATGATTATAAGGTTTACCTCACCTTTATTCACTCGTAATTTTAAATGTGAGGTTAGCCTCAAAGTTATAAAGAAATCACCCTATATAGGAATAAAACATAGAGAACTACCAAAATAGGAGCTCTATGTTTTTATCCTCAAAATTAGAGTTTGCACTATGGTAATGTGGCACTGTATAAGGACATTTCACAATACTTTTTGATAATGTATACGATCATGATGTATACGCATTTTAACTCCTATTTTGGGAATAAAAATATGGAACTCCTATTTTGTTATATTTTTAATGTTTTAATTCTATTTTAGTCTTTTTGGGTGATTCCTCTCATTCAATTGATCAATCTTATTATGAAATGAAAGGTGCAGAGTGAGTTCTTTTGGGTGATTTTTCATTTTGGGGCGATTTAAATACGATTTATCATTCTATTTTTCATTTTGGGGTGATTTTGTCATTCTTTAAACTGAAAAGAGATACAATGCGAATACCTTGATGCAAGGGTGAGTCTTTGGGCACCTTGAATGGCTGGATTTCCCTTAGCAAATGAGCCATTGAGATAGGAAAGCCTTCGAACCTCTACCTCCATATAAATAGAGTCGGTCGTGTCACCTTTAAAGAGCAAGAAGAAATATGTCCTGTGGATCAATGATATGTTGCATCTCTGCCAAAGCTCAATTATCGAATTTCGCAACCTTTCAAATACAGAAGGCCAATTTGGAGTCCCAAGTGGATCCAGTACTACTACATCGTTCGCAGTCCTATGGGAATTATTGTCCCTAAAATCTGCATCTTCAACCTATCAAGAAAATATCCAACACTTCACATTAGAAAAAATGGACGTAAAATGAAAGACCTGCACGAACACTATGTACTTGCAAAGTAATGGACCAGATGATTGTCATAATGAAATTTAGCCATCTCCTTGAGACCAGCCACGAAAGTGTCAACACTTGGAATTTCTTCATCCTCTGGTGCATTGCTCCTACCGTTGAGTTCGTCTACGAAAGCACTACCAAAGGAAGACTGGGAATTGTTTCTTGAGAGTTTAGGATTTTCTGCTCCATAGATCATTGGAGGAAGTTTCCAATGTTTTCTGTGGAAGCCTTGAGGTCTCCCAGGAAAATCTTTCTCCAACCCATTGGGTGGTGTAGTCTCACAACTTGGTTCTTCTACCTCAGAGTTTAGTGAAGAGATAGAGCCACCCATTATGTTAGCTCTACAGCTCCTGCTTCTGGTTAGCTTCAGGCTTCTGGAATCTATCATATTGTGCAGTATGTTCCACTGAGGTGATCTCTCAGGGAAAGGTCTGACAGCAGATTCTGCAGTTTCATGCATGCTTTGCATTTTCTGCTCTTCTACGGCTTCCGGGATGGAATAATTTCCGGCACCACTTGATTGCACAGAAGAGGTTGATGATAACTCCAGAGCGTTAGTGACATGTGTGATAGTTGGTGATACTGAAATCCTCTCCATGTTCTCATTGTTGAGCAAACCAGAAGAGTCAGGAGTAATATTTGTGCCAGAATCATGCACTTCAATACAGTGAACTTCCTTGCAATGCTCATCGGAAACTTCTTCTTCACTCCTCAAAGAATGTTCCTCTCTTTGAATCAGATCAGATGAGAGAAAACTTTGTTCATTCTCTGAACCAGAAACTGAGGGTTCATTAAAAGTCTTCTCGTTCACAGATTCAGAAGGATGATTAAGTTCTCTCTGCACCTGAAGAAGGAAAAACTAAATAACTACAACAAAAACAAAGAGTGGAAAGAAAGAAACAGCACATTGAGAAACTATTGCAATCCATCTTATAAAAAGTACTCCCTTTGTCCTTATTCGCACCTTTTAAAAGGAAACAATGCCCCATTTTACAGAACATTGTTATTTTAATGAAATTCTTATTGTTTTTTTCCATGATTTCCTCTAATAAATATTGTGTTCATATTTATTTTATAAACATATTCATTTAGTTTGTGTAATTTGGTCAATTGTGCCTTATACTCCCTAGTAAGGATTAAGGTCCAGAGGACATATTTAATTAAAGAAACGATAGTTCAAACCTTTTGGTTCGAGCCCTGAAAGTTTTCTATCATTTGCAGCAAATCCTCAACACGTGATAGTGCAAGATCACGTTCTTTCGTTCGTTCCTTGACCTCTTTTTCCAACTGCAGGCATGAATGGCACAACTAGGATATTAGAGTTGATTTCAATGAAGAGCAAAGATACTGAAGAGAAGAGAAGCATCACCTTCTCAATCTGCATATCTTTCTTCCTAAGCAACGCCACATGATCGCAGCAAGTCCCTGGAACTCTCAGTTCACTCTCCAATCTAGCCAACTCTTTCTGTAAATGCTTCACCAAAGCCTTGTCAGACATTACTACATTGACTTGTGCATTAGTAGACACCTCCTTTGCACAACAAGCAAACAAGAGAGTATTCCTAGATTGCTCGACATGGCTCCTTGCGGGGCTTAAGGTGCATATTATAGCAGTTCTAGCATTTCCTCCCAAGGCAGGTTGCAAAATACGTGTTAACTTTGAATCTCTATAATTTACATGGCCATTTCTTCCTTTGCTGTGAAATGTCAAAGTAATGATGTTACAATGCCGTGTGTCCCAAAAAAGGTCACAACATGACACCTTGATTGTCAAGAAAACGGGTAGATAAAAATTAAAAAGTCAGATTGAAAGAGCATTTATAAACCAGTTAGCATAGAAATATGCCTACAGAATAGGGCCATAAGTGATTTGCTTAAATAGAACGGAAAAAAAAAATCTCCTTAGACTGTGAAGTGGCCTTCGAGGACATATTCATGACGCTCTTTGGGCAAAACATGGACGATGCCTTAGTGTCACAGTGTCTAAAGAAAACTACAAGAGATTACATGGGCTAGATTCCAGACCGATAAACACTCCAACAAAAAAGAATTCAAGACGCATATGCAAGGCACATATATTTGGTAAAAACTTGACGAACCTTAGCTTCCGAATCACAGTTCCCAGAGTCAGTAAACTACGGTTTATATGGCAGCCCTCTTTAAGTCTTTGACCAACTGATAATGCCTGAGAAGCGCGCTCACTTCCAGCAAGATCAACAAAATTCTGAATGTAAAAGTTATGGAATATACCACATTTAATGATTGCCTTCGTTGTTTGATAATGGCCACATAATGAATAAAAAAGCACCCTAAACCAAACAAAGTGACACATACCACACTGGCTGAAAGAGTAGTTTTGTTTCCCTTCCCATAAAACTCACGAGCAGAGCTTTCAATTGTCTGAGAAAACCACCAGAGAAAACAATAACTCAGCCCAGTAAAAATATGAAAGAATTCGCCACAAAAGAACACAGAGCCACATACCAGTCTAAGAATTTGGTGAGATCTAGAACTTGAATCGTTCAAGTACGTCTCTCCGATTTTTCGCTGAGCTGCAAAAGGCACCAAAAACACACAAAATATGAAAATGGAATTCGCAGTGCTAAATCACGAATGTGCAACAGAATGGTGAAGTTGAAAAAGCCGCAACAACCTTCACATATGGATAGGAGTTCCTTGAGATGATTCCAATCCCTCAAAGTTTCTTCTATGAGTTTTTCAATTATAGTCCCTTTCTGGGGAAGCAAAAATGACCATTGAAAAAGGTATGGAAACACTGTAAAAACCAATAACTTACAGAGAAAAATCCAAACTTACCTCTGGATCATCAAGCAGTCTTAGAGGGGAAGTATCTGAGCTGAGGAGGTCTCTAACCACTTCATTATAGATTTCCATTGCAGAGAATTTCAAAACAAATGCTCTTTCTTCATGCTGGTTAACACAAATAACTTCAGTTAATACAATTGCCATATCAGAATAACAAATATAAAATGCAATCCCAAAAAGAGTCGTGATGCCTTATGCATGTAATCATAAATATCGGCCACTGTGTACTCGGTTATTCCATTCATGGTGTATGTCTTTCCGCTGCTGGTTTGTCCATATGCAAAGATGGTTGCTGCACAAAAATTTAGTACCGGAAGTAGTGAATTTCCTCTGGATCAATGGGACAAAAAGTCTGAGAAAAGGCATGAAAAAACACTTACAGTTAATGCCCTTCACAACTGAAAGAGCAATGTCCTTTGTTCCTCCATACACTTCGCTTGTTAAGCAGTCACCCCTAAAGACCCTATCTGTATTAAAATGGCATTTTAACACCTTAAGTTAAAAAATATGAAGACCCAAACCTCAGACAAACTTCATCAACCAACATCTTGTATCTTACACCATATGACGCTTGAATTAAAAAAAAAAAAGAACGAGCAAGGGAATTCCCTTACCAAATGTATAAGCACTTGGTAGTCCAGAGCGCTCCTGGAGACTGTTCCTATACAAAATGGTGTTTTCGTTGATGCATTCCCAATCTGAAACTTCATTCCTTGAAACCTCCTTTTCGCTCAAAGGTCTCAACCTCACCAACACCAAGATCTTTTCATCTCCTCCAAGACCGGTCCCTTNACCTTCTCGTCTGTTAACCCACCAAGATCATACCAAATGCAACACTCTAGCTCGAGAGATTCAAAATCTTAACCAAAAAATTCAAAACAACGAGCCGAGCTTCTCACAATTCCATTCTCCTGCCCAAATAAAAAATATAAATTTGAGAGAATATAAAAAAAGGGGAAAGACATTAAACCAGATTTAGACACCCGGTAGTTGGGAGTGGACATAAACCAGATCAAGACAGCATATATTAATCAGCTAACGTACCTAATAACTATAGAAAGCATTAATATTGGGTATCTAATAAGCACCTCAGACTCCTTAATTAAGGGGTTAGTTGTGATCAAACAAACCCATTGCCCTTTGAAATCAAATGCTTCAACAGGAAGTTGAAAAAAGAAAAAAATTGAAAAATCATAACGTACAGTGTGAACCAAAAAGGGGTAACTTTGTTTAATGGCACCAATGCTTCAAACCTAAGCAACTCCGGCTAAAAATTAAGTAGCTTCATAAGACATTGAAGCTAAATTTAGAACTCTGTGTAATGAACAAATTCGAACATCAACCAAATTCCGAATGAAATTTCAACGAAAATTAAAGCAAAATGCGCGTTCTGAGCAGGACGACGAGCGAGCATTTATCACTGTCGAGGAGAGCGCATTTAATGGCATTTGACGGTAAAAATCAAAACTTTTGCGAAGTATTGGAGCTTCAAACACCGAATATTGACCTTTGAGGTCCAATCTGAGCTTCTTGAAACAGACGAAACTGAAAAAAACAGAGCTCCGGCCAGGATTCGCAGCTCAGATTATGATAACGCTGCAGAGAATTTACACATAAAGAAAGAAGGGGAAAAAAAAAGAAGTTACATTTATAAATGCAGTCTCAAATCTAATAACTGTGGGAGAGAGAGAGTTTGGGTTTGGTAAGGAGTCAAAAAATTGTCACTTTCTTTCAATTCATAATTCATATGCGCCGGAGAAAAGCTGCGCTAACCGACGGAGAGGGTAAAATGGGAAATTAGCGTTTTGGCTTTGTTTAATTACGAGTAGTTAGTTACTCCGTAATAATTAATGAGAACAACATAAAAGTCTTCGTATCGTAGGGATTTATCACCCGCCGCCACGTGCCGGCGTGGCTCAGGAATATCGCGTGCTTGCACTTTACTTTATTCCAACGGAAGGGCGTGGGCTTCGGGGCCTATGGTGGCGGTGGTCCCGATTGGGAATACCCACGCGCCTCCAATTCAAAGTGGTTGTGCCGATTTTACCCATCTCTTCACCTTTTGCAAAAAAATCCATTAGTCACTTATTAAAAAATAGAATAAATTTTCAAAATAATCCCTTCTAATAATACGTTTTCTTAAATTACTTTTTAATAAATAATAATTACTAGTATTTTCCTTTATAATTGAGATTCATTCTTTAAATAGTCCTCTTTCAAAAATGTCTATTCAATGACAGATAAATAAAATGTATTTTGGTATTTTCTATCATCTAGATCTAAAGTATGTTATCAAAATACTCCGTTATTATAAAGTATTTTTCCAAACTAATAATTTCTAGGCAATTGTTTTCTAGAAATGGAGTTCATGAGCCTACTCGGGGTGAGCTCGTTCCTCTAGCGGCCACCCAATTAATTTTAGAGAACCAATTTGAAAGCTTATTCATAATTTAGATAATAAAAAATATAAAATATCTTAAATTTAAATGTCATTTGATAGGCGTTTTTTATAGAAGACTATTTAAAGAATACTTCTCAATTACAAAGAACTATGCTGGTAACTATTGTTTATTGAAGACCAATTTTGGAAAACACCTTAATATAAAAGATCATTTTAAAATATTACTCTAAAAAATATGAGAAAATTCATACTTCTTTCGTCTTAAAACTAACTTCCAAGTTATTATTCACGTCAAACTTAATTCATTTTTTTTACCTATTTTCGCTACTTATTTAATAAAATAATACTCCCTCCGTCCCCCAGTTTTTGTCCGCTTTTAACTTTTGTAACTGTTCATCTAAGCACTTTGACTTATCAAATTCTCTCAATGTGTAAGTCTAAATATAGTCATGTGTGATCTTGTTTGATTTGTCTTAACATATAGATTATTAATATATAATTTCTATAATTTTTTAATATACAAATTACAAGATAAAATGGATTAAAGAAGTGCATTGCATGGTGTGCAAAAATGAAAGTGGACAAAAACTGGGGGACGGAGGGAGTATTGTCTTATCACCTCTCATTTTGTAGAACTTTTAATGTGGTTTTTAAATATGTAAATTTTATTTTTTAATTTTACACCTACAATCAAATAAATTGAATTGAAAATAAAATCGGTCAAACCTCGTAAACACAAATGAGAAGATGGTTTTAGACCGGAGGAAGTATTTCACATGTAAACTTTAAGAATATGAATGAGCAAAAATTTTATGAGAATAGTACATTAATACCGGGTATTTAAACTTTTCTCGGATCATTTCAAGACGAAAGTGAAAGTTCGTGGGGGCGCAGCGGAAATCACCAATTAAGAGTTATGCAAACAAGTCAACCAACTGTGCTGCAGAGAAGACGCTGCAGCACTGTCACAGTAACAGATGACGGACAGTGTACTATTACACTTCTCTGTCACAAGCACACACAGAAGCAAGTGATGTAGAGGGTGTTACAGCGCCTACTGGACAGAATGCTGTAACTATAAAAGCGTAAAAATGACACCAGATATGTTTACGTAGTTCGGAGAAACTCTCCTAATCTGCGGGGCCCACGTCCGTGTAATAGCCCTCCACTAAATCACTAGATGCAAGTTACACCGGTACATAACAACATGATGAGACACACTTCTCCGAATTGTTATGACAAAACTTCTAATCTAGGATTTCTAACCCCAACTCTGTTCAGATCCGCTTTGGCTATCACGTCTCCACCGAGATCACGAGGACAAACGTGTTGGCGGCCCTCTCCTTAAGCTCTGGTTCATCTCCTGGTTGTCACGATCTGTTTGGCGTTGAAGATCTCCTCAATCATGTAGATCGTAACCTTCTTCACGCAAGGGAAGCTCCGGGACGCGACGGGAATGCTCTACATCAGCGAGTATTCTTTGTTTTCCCTCTCAATCGCTCCAAGTAATTCCCAGGGACCTGCTGCGTTTTTATAGGTCTCTCTTAACACAATCCTAGTAGGAATAGGATAGTAGAAGTTGGCTTGAACTCTACTTCCTTAATCTTGATCCACAAGTAGCCTAAAGAGTTGGGATTCCTTAGCATGTATAGCTGGATATATTATCATGTAATCACAATCCCAATAGGTCTCTAATTCAGATTGTAGCTTAAAATCCCGTGCTCAGACCTCTGATCCCGAACAGTGTGTTGTAGCATCGTGCTGTAGCATCTTCTGTGTCAACCTCGAAAACTGCAGCAACTCTAGAAGTCTAAATAAATAAACCTCTCCTAACAAATAGAGGTTTCTTCTTAGTAAAACACTTAACAAATATGAGATTCTATTTTGCCAAAATATTAGCTAACACCCTGGAACCAACAGAAAGATGGTGAAGGAGAGTAATGACATATTTTAGCTAACTTTCGAAAAAATCAGTGGGGATAAATTAAAAGAGAATAAGTCCGGCCCGGTAGTATTATTTCAATTTATGTGCGTTATGTTATGATTATGATATCATATCATATGTTGGGATGGTGTGCTATACAAATTTTTGCAATGACAATTGAAGAATTCCTTAATAAATACTTCCTTCGTCCTACTATATTTGTCCACTTTCATTTTTGCACACCATCCAATACACTTCTTTAATCTATTTTATCTTGTAATTTGTATATTAAAAAATTATAGAAATTATATATTAATAATCTACTACTATATGTTAAGACAAATCAAACAAGATCACGCATGACTATATTTAGGCTTACACATTGAGAGAATTTGATGAGTCAAAGTGCTTAGATAAACAGTTTTAAAAGTCAAAAGTGGACGAATATAGCGGGACGGAGGGAGTAACACGGCAAGAATTTTCCATACGTATAAATATAAAGCGTTGTTCGTTCCCCATATTTCCCCATCCTTAATTAATGATTAACAACAAATTAAATACTCCACCGGCACGCCTATCCGCCCTATCATTTTACTCCGTAATAATTTAGTGATACCATGGTCTACTTGTATACCCAAGACATATTTTTAAAATAATCATCTTTTTAAAAGGATAGATGCGTGAATCCTATAGCCTCTCTCTTGTGGGGTGCAATTAAAGGGGGTAGGAAGTGTGTTTGAGTCGGGACAGAGTGGAGGGTTTACCGGGGAGGTTAGGGGAGAAAGGAACTGTCAATTTTACGAACGGGCCATCAGAGCACCCCCGGGTCATCCCATGACATTGTCATGTGAACATTGTCGTTCATTCATTATATTATATCGGCAAAAATTGATCTTTTTTATTTTCAAATTTTCAACCAATTAAACACCGCAAAATAAACTAATTTTTAAAAGTTATTTTTCAGAATTTATTTTCGAGAATTTATTTTCGAGAAGTCCCCCTTTCCATCTTTCTCAAGGGATCCATAAAAATTCAAACATTTCCCAATTGCCAACTCGCCTACCGATCCATTAATAGAAGAAGTGTGGTTCTGTGATTGCACGTACGTTCTTTTTTAGGCCCGTTGAAGTTAATAAAATCATTTCTGGTCCGTGATTTTGTGTTCTATTTCCTCCCCCAAAGAGGAAATATCTTTGACAATAATACTCCGCATTGTTTTTTGTTTCTTTGCTCTCTTTGTCATATTTAAAAAGGTTTCATTTGAGTAATTCAAAATATATCGAACTTAAAGAACGAAGTTAATGCTTACCGAAAATATTATTAGAGCGAACTTTTTAAAAAGAAGTATATATAAATAATTCATATCAAAATACGAAAATAAGTCTTAGGACCAAAGTGAATTTTTGAAATATGATATTCCGTATGATATAAGTTTTGAAATTTAAGAAAAATGATATGCAATGGATTCTGTAATCTGGAATGAAATTGTTCGGAAAAAATTAAAATCATCTCTTACTCCCATCACGAGCTTGCCAAAGCGCCGGCATTGACCACCGTTGACATGTGGTCTACCACATTGACACCACACATTCATCACAATCTTATTTAGAGAATTAAAACTACATCATTCTTACTTCGGTATTTTCATCTACACATTTTTGGAGAGTAATTGAACTGAACAATTAAACCTGAACAATTAAACCGAAGAGTATATAGATATATATGTTTGAAGTTTGGTAAATGGATACTCACTACAAAAAAGAGGGCAGTACCGACAGATTCTTAGGGACAGAAACCTTATTTGTCGCTAAAAAGAGAATATTACCGACAGATAAAATCATTTGTAGGCAAAACCTATTTGACCCACAGAAAGAGTAATATCTGTTGCTATTGGTTATAGTTTTAGCAACTAACTTTTATCTGTCGGTATTGCTTATAGTTTTAGCGACAAAACGTTATCTGTCAGTATTGTTTATAGCATTAGCAACAAAAAATATATCTGTCGGTATTTTTTATAGTATTAGCAACAAAAATTTATCTGTCGGTATTCTTTATACTTTTAGCAACAACGTTTTATCTGTCGGTATTGATTTTATTGACATTTAATTTAAATATCTTAATTATAGAAAACCATAAAATTAGGCATCATTTAGTACATGAAATTGAGGTCATGAAATTGGAAATGAAAAAATCTCAATTCGAATTTTTTTGTTTGGTCGCACAAAAATATATGATATTAAAAATAAATTATAAATTTAAAAGATAAAAAACTAAAAATTAAAGATAAAAAATATTTTTTTTACATTGAATATTTACAAATTCAAAATTATAATTTTTAACTTAAGATTTTTAAGTTAAAAGTTAAAATTCAAGGAAAAAGACGCAAAAAAGACAAAATTGCAAAATTAACGATTTAAAAAGCAGGATTTTGGGTCGAAGATGGACGATCCCAATGGGTCTTTGACTGATCGAGCCCTTGTGCGTCTCGCCGAGACTTTTCCTAAAATTTTCGTTCTAAAATTTCTTTCTCGATTTGACTTGACACAGAGATTAAAAAAAGTTAAAAAGTGTAAAAATTTTTCATGATTGCCCTTGATGTAATGGAATAAAATGAATAATATAAAAATAAAATAAGGATATAATAAAACATTCATTAAAATTTTATTACCAGTACTTTTTTTAATATTGTGGAATTTGAGCCCAAAACCCAAAGAAATTTGTAAGCCAATAATATTTATCATACATTATGTATCCATTTATTAATTTCTTTTATCCCCACTAGGATTGTGTGGTTGAGATCCACTAGTGTATAATTGAAATGTACTTCTTCCGTCTCAATATATTTGTCCAATTTGACTTTTTTGAGTCATATTGAATGAACTTTGAGCTTTAAATAATTACAAATTACAATGTACGGAGTATAATAGTTTAAAAATGATTTTATTATATTTATCTTGATGAGAATTTTTAAATTTTTATCTTATTATACTAATATGCAATACAAATTAAAAGGAATTAAAGCTTAAAATTTATCAAATTTGATTCAAACGAGTCAAACTTGACAAATAGGTTGAGACGAAAATCGTAATTTTTGGTGTACTCATAGTATATTTCAAACCGAAAATAGATATGGCCATATGGGTCAAGTTCATATGGCCCGGCCCGATGGTGGTAATCCACCCACAATAGTATACCGCATATACCGAGGAGGTTTCTCGTTTCTCACGCCTCGTCGCCCGCCTGCCCTCGTCTCCCTCGTCGTGCTTCGCCGTCCTCTATCCTTCTTCGTCAGTCGCTATCGTTTTTCGAAGTATTCGGTATGATAGAAACCCCAACTCGAATTTTACAACCTTATTCTCGATCTTCATCGCATTTCACTCTTCTTTTCATAAAATTTCAGTTTAAGGTCTGTTGAATTCGATCCTACCCGGTTCCTTAATTCCAGTCCATTGAACTTTACTTCGTACAACCTTGAAATTTGTTAAACATTCTGCATTTTGTGTTTTAATTGAAATCCTCAAAATTTGGGTTAAGTAATTGAATTTGTGGGTTTCAGTTACATATCTTCTAGTTGAAACCCTAGTTTTGAGTAGTGATCTAATTTTCTTAATTTCTGAGCTTTGTGTCTGAAATATGCTTTGATATTCAATTTCCGTAATTAATTTTTGTAATAGAATTTATGCATGGTGATTGAACAACTATTTATCAAATTAGTGCTGCCAATTTCACTGTATAAATCATATTCATTGTATTCATTGTATTACTCTTCGAATGTAATGACCTATGCATTAAGTTATGATTTTAGCTAGAAGCTGTATTTACAGGCTAGAACACCGCCTAGTCACTTTTTGAGTTTCTTAGATGCTTATGTGCTTAATCATGAATTCTAGTTGTTAAATATTTGCTTAGGAACTGATATGAAAGCACATAACATGACTTTACATCAAGTTTTGATTTATGGATACTGAATTCTGTTCTAAAGGTGCTAAAGGATCAAGAAAATCTGTTTTTTTCCACTAAATTTGCTTCATATATTGAATTCTTGAATCTCATTGTTTGTTCATTTCATGTCTCTATTAAAAAAATAATGTTTATAATTGTATTGGACTATGAAAGGTACAGGGAAAATTGTCATGAAGAACCAAAAGAAGCAAGTGATTGCAAGCATTCAACTTATTGTAAGATACAATTATACATTTTGATGATTTTTGACATACATTATGAATTTAAAGGTTGATTGTGTGTATTACACGATTATTTGAATACGGAAAAAAGTTGTCTTGCCAATTCAAAGAAGGATTGTAGTGCTCTACTTCAACAAACATCAATCAGCCATTCTTTATTCTCCGAGAAGACCACACCAAATTTGTCAAACCCAGGTATTCAAATTAAGTTAAAATATTCTTACCATATAATTTAATAGGTTATGTATGTTTTTGTTAAGTTATAACAAAATACCTTTCATGTTATTTCGTTTTTAATGATTTTCATTTAGGTGAAAGCATTGCAAGAAAGGAGCCACATAGTGGAAATGAGTTGAATCAACAAAATGAAGGACATCACTATGTTTCAAGAGGTAAACCATCTAAACACCTAGTGCAATCCACATCCAGCTTGTATGTCATTCTCTCATATTTCATTTGATTTTTAATTTATTTACTTCATTATATAGTTTAAAGTTATGCCACCTAGCATGAGTTTTAGGTAAATTTGGTGCAAAATTTGTAATTACGTTATCATGTGCTTATAATTTTCTTTTGCATAGGGTTCAATGGCTAATCAACCTGAGACCAATGACCTTACAATTGATGGTAATACAACCACTGAGAAAAGTCATGATGAGGATCAATGGAACAAAGATGATGAAGCTGAAAGCGATGAACTTGAAGATGTAGATAGTGACATGCATTAAAGCTTTGGACTATATCTTCCATATCAATGTGTATTTTAATTTAGTTCACTTTGACGGTTTATACTTTAGCTTGAAACGTACGCAAATGATGAACTAATTTTGAGATGTTGGTTTACTTTCTAGTAAATTGGTTAGTTGTAACCCTTTGAAATGCTACCGTATTATGTATTATTGTTAATACAACTATACAAGTATGAGTATTATTTTTTATTTGTCAATGAAATTCTTTGATATCACTTAAATATAGCTGGTGTGAAACATGGTATTAGTAACAGTTATAATAAATGTTAATATTGGTAAAAATAAACTATTACTGACAGATAAAAATGTTTTACTCACATATTTTTTTTGTAGGTAATCTAACTTTTAGTGACAATTATAATAAATGTTAATGTTGGTAAAAACAAGGTATTACCGACAGAAAAGAAGGATTTACCCACACTTTGTTTTGTCGGCAATTCAACTTTTAGTGACATATATGTTTTGTCGGTACTTCTCTCTTTTTTAGCAACATCTTTGGTCTGTCGCTATTACACTATTTTAGCGACAGTATATTTTATCTGTCGGTAATACTTTTACTGACGGAGTTTTTAGCGACAGACAATTATCTGTCGGTAAAAGCGAGTAACGACAGATATTTAACCATTAGCGATATATTGACCCCTGTCAGTATTGCCTTCTTTTTTTGTAGTGACTCTTCCCTCTTTGACATATCAAAGACGAGAGGCTCTTTATACATTTTCTCCTTCCATTACACTCTTAACGGAACAGAATCATGCTATAGTACGTGACACTAACATGAATTGAATGACATCAATTTTAACATCATTCATTAGTGTATCATATACTCCATACACAATTACTCTCAGTGTCTAATCGTCTTTCTTTGATCTAATGGTATCTTCCCGGCCTGAAGTTTAAGTAGCATTTCCCTATTCAATCAGCAATTGAATCATGAACTGGATATGATATATACATACATACTCCATATGACATCATAATATATGGAGTACTACCCGAGATAGCTAGCTAGCTAGCTCGGATAAGCGACGAAGTAGGCAAGTGCACCGACAAACGGTGCATTGATATAAGTCGTCGGCTCCGACTTTTGAAAATCGCCGCGGTTGTCGTCGTATTCGTCGTACTCCCCGGGGCCACCCACGACCGCCCCGACCAACAAGTTCGGGTTCGGACTGGACGAGTTGAAGTAAGCGGACCCCTCCTTGCACGCGATCATCTGCGGGTGGTCCTTGACCGAAGGAAGGGATGAGCCGCGGTGGTGGATTCTCTGGGGAAAGTAGTAACTGTACCCCACCATGTACGACATTCCCTTCGGGTTGTCGCCCAAGATGTAGTCGACCTGCCTCTTGGCGACTTGCCTCAGCGCGGCGGGGCCAACACTGGCGCCCCCGCAGCTGACGGCAGTCGAATGGGGAGACCGTTCCAAGGAGGAGGCATAAACCAGCAACATGAGACTGAGTAATGTCGCATGTTGCAGGTTGCTGCCTCCAAGCTTGTAAATAAGCCCTCCCGGCGTGTATTCTACGTGGCTAGATGGCGTTTCCGGGATCAACGTGCACATGAAGCTATCCGCGGAGGCTCTATAGGATTGAAGGGAGTATACATTCCCTTCCAACACTTCCTATATATATCCATAAAAACATCAAGAATACTTCAAACACATATTATGATATGTTAGAATAAAAAGATCTTTAACCACAAGTTTGAATTTTTGGTAACCTTAGAGACGAGGACGTTGAGAGCAGCGTACTTGTTGTCCCAACCAAATTCGTTAATAATATTGTCAGTTGCGCCAAGGGTTTGGGCATTGTCGTGCAAGTAGTTTAGGTAAGTATCAGTCTGAGTTGCCCTCCTTAGCCATGCTGCGGCCCACAACAATTCGTCCTGCCATTCATTGATATGATCAATCATTTTTAGTATACACCCCGTTTGTCATCAGCGTTAGAAGTTAGCACATACACGTGACGGGGCTTGATTGCTACAATGTAAAAACATTTCGCGTGCCTAAAATTACAAAATTGAACTTTTGGTTGAACTGAGTTTATGTAAGAGCTACATAGAGTAGTACTTGCCTGGTATCCATCAAAATCACAGTAGAAGGGGCAAACGCCGTCGCGGATATTAGCATTGTCACTATAAGCACCGCGGTATGTGTCTGCCATAGTGAACACCCGAGTGGCTGTTGACAGCAGAGTATCCGCATAGGCGGGGTCCGACGGCCGGAATGCTAGGGATGAAGCCGCCAGAGCGGCGGCTGTCTCTCCGGCGACGTCCGATGCCGGATTTGGGGCGTCGACGGCGTACACAGTCCGAGCTGTGTCCATGTCTTCCGGCCTTTCCCAACAGTTATGGTCCAGTACCGGATCTCCAACCTGCATGCATGCAAATCCATTCATTATACTCCTTTGAAGTCCTCCTTTCTTCCCTAATAGTCTCGCTTTTTTCCTATCTTAAAATGTTGTTTTTCTTTTTACTCCGTATTAAAAAATTAATTTTAATCCTATTAATTCTTAACTTACCCATTATATAATATCAATTCACAAATATATAATCACATCCTACTATTTGTCCATCACATTAAAAATATTTTTGTTAAGCCAATACAAAAATTTTAAAATTGCAAAAATAGGATTGAAATATTTAAGGACAGAGCTAGGGAGTATAGACTCCCTCCACTATACAAAATAATTACATCTTCATTTTTCACTTATTATGCACTTTCTTTTTCTATAAAGACTATTTTACCCCTACAATTCTTAACTAATTTCACTCTTAATTATCTTTCACATCTTATTTTTACATATCACACAAAATACACTCTCATTAAATATGCCAAAAGTCAACATTAAAATTGTCTTTTGAAATGGATGGAGTAACACCCTCAACAAAATGTGAATTTAATAAAATTTATTTTCAATTCAATATATTTGAAAGTTGGTGTAAATCTTAAAAATAAAATTATACCTGATACATATATACAAATTATATTAAAAAAATTCTACAAAACACATGATACTTTAAATATTTTTGAAGTTTTATTAGATAATCAATTAAGCTGCGCAATGAAAAAAAAATTGACCCTGAAATTAAAAAAAAAAAACATTGAACAGATAGAGTATTAAATTGTAGTTTAAAAAACATTTCCACCTTAATATTGAATATTATATCCGTGATACCATTGGCGTCTCAATAAATTTTTGCCGAACTAATTATTTAGACATTATATTATTCATAAGTAAACGAGCCTAGAGAGAAATTATGGGACGTAGTGTGTAAAGTATGAGTGACCGATCAACAATTGAACATGTAATATAATTAACTCAATAATAATAACAATAACAATAATAATAATAATATATTTTATTTAATTAATGTTATAAATTGAGATTCGTTTTAAATTGTTGACAGTTCACTTTTGGAGATTGTGAATAAATCCATCAATGGGTGAAAACAGGGTGAGGAGGGCGTGATTTAATGTGTCTCCTCAATTTGTTGGGAGTGAAGACCCAAGAACAAGAAATGCACAACTTGCATATAGCATCATTCTTTGACAAAATTCCCCACCTAACCCGTTTGATCTCAAGCAAATTAAACACACCCTTGGTGGGCGGCTATTACCCCTAGGCCCTAAAAAAAAATTATAGAAGAGTGATAATTTTATAGAAGATAATTATTTGGTGTAAGATTGTTACACTAATTTAATTGGAATAACTACGGTACTCTGATTGTAAAGTTGATTGTTAATGTCCTCAAAACTCCCGATAAAACCCTTATATTGGGCACGTTCTTTACGCACCGTACCCTTGCACCTCCTCCAATTGTATCATCCAAAAGTTTTCACTCAAAATTTGGTTGGTGCAATTAGAACGGTGAGGTTATGAGGATAGGGACAATCAATTTCATGATCAAAGCACTATAGGTACACCAATTGAACTGATGTAACAAACTAACAATCTTATACTAATTGAATTAGTATAACAATCTTACTCTAATTAAATTTGTATAAGATTATCTTACCTCATTTACATATAGATATTTTTTTTAAAAAAAAAAAACTAATAATTCAAAACTACAAAATAAAACTATTGATAATATGTTTACATCGGAATACAATATATTCTTTCCAATATTGCAATCACCATTTATAAATCTTGGCAAAAAAATTACGGAGTAAATGCGAAGATTAAATTCACACAAGAAAAGTATCTCCCAATAATACACTCTAATGCTCTATGTACTTATTTCGTGTTAAAATGGCAAAAACCTACCCGCACCAATACATACCTAAACCGGCTAAAACAAACATAGAACATCCCAAATTCATATCGGAGTTAAAACCAAAGATTACACATTTTAATTAGGTTTGACACGCTCTAAATGTTTTTTACTATTTTTAAATCTATTACTCTATCCGTTCTAAAATGTTCTTTTCAGTTATTATTCAAAAAAGAAATAATTTTGGAAAAACAAGATTTATTAATTGGACCATTTCAAAATAAAAAAGATTTATGAATTGGACCGGGAAACCGGATCGCCTGGATATCGTGAAAAATCAGAGGTAAAAGATAATGGAGCAATTTACGTAATTTATAGAAAACCTGTACGAAAATGCGGTTGGGCTGAGATACGGTTTTGAGAAGGTAATCGGTGGCCCACTTAATCGCCACCAGCGCATTCTCCATCTCCGGCGGCGGCATGTACCGCCCGAACTCGATCACGCTCCAGGCGAGCATTGTGGTGGTGAAGGCCATCGGGAATCCGAACTTGACGTTGTCCCCGGCGTCGTAGTAGCCGCCGGTCAGGTCCGCGCCGACCGTCCAGCCATCGCCCAGCCCGGAATGTCCCCGCCATCTCATCCTATGCTCCGCCGGCAAGTAGCCGGAACGCTGCCCCTCGAAGAACAGCAAGCATTTGGTCAGGGCGTCGGAGTAGTCGTGGTTGTAATTGCTCGATTCCGTCGCCGGCAATTCACCGAGAAGCGAAATTGCCGCGGAAAGGATGATGAGAAGCTGAAGAGATTTATTCTTAGTCATTATCCGGATTGATTGGTTAAATAAATGGGGAAATGCGAGTGAAAGGGTAAATATACGGATCGAGTATAACTGTAAAAAATTACAGTGATCTGCTCCGCATTAGACGGGATTTATACTGTAAAAATGGGGTTTATAAATAAATGATGAGTAATAAGTTTAATTATACTTCTGTTTATGTGGAGACATGAAAGGATTCACGGGAGAGAAGAGCCCTGAAACGGAAGAGGGGAAGAGAGAGAAAGAATAATCTGCTACACGAGGGATTTAGTGGAGTGGGACTGTGGGAGTCAGTCAAATATTGTGAGTTAATGTACTCCCTCCGTCCCAATTTAAATCGCCTGTTTTGACTTTTGGGCATATTTAAGGAAAATAAAAAATAGAGTTGATTTTCTGAAATTGACATTATTTTTTAGGAGAGGTGATGATGAATGAGAAGATAAGGTGAAGAAGTGTGACTTATTTTAGGGTAGTTTAGGTATTTTATTGTTAAAAGTTTACGAAAACAACTAACAGGCAACTTATTTTGGGACGGAGAAAAAAGGCAAACATGCAATTTAAAATGGGACGGAGAGAGTAATAAAAAATACAGACTATTTCATAAATCTCTAAATTTGTTCCTTTACATGAAAGGCGAAAATGCCTAAAATGTTGTCTTCACATATAGTATGATCTATTTATTTGTTTCGAGACTACTATTTTAGACAATTATTAGAGACGATTCTATGGACAACTTGAACGGTGTAATATACTCCATAAAAGACTAAAGTCTTGTTTGAGAATAATGTTTTTTAGTGTTAATGTTTTGAATAAAATTTTATTCCTCTAGATTAATTTTAAAAAACTAAAAATAAATTTTATCAAGAGATAACTTTTTAAAATGTTAACTCTAATCTCCAACTCTTTGGCCAAACAAGAACTAAAAGTATTTACTCCTTCCATCTTCAAATAAACTTTTTTGTTTGATTTTGAGAGTGTTTGAATAAATAGTTAGAATTACGATGTTTGACTGAAGTTATTTTTAAATTATTTTATATAAAAAATGGTGCAGAATTAAAAAATAAAAATTACTCCCTCTATCCCATTTTATAACGCCTATTTCAGTTTACAATGTTTGACTGAAATTATTTTCAAATCATTTTATATGACAAATGGTATATGGTTAAAAAATAAAAATTACATATTAAAATACTACATCAAAAGATCTACAAAACTAGTATGACAATAGTACTTTATTTAATCAAATTGCTGACGAAAATAGAGAGAAAAAAATGAATAAAATTTGACCTTGTGAATAGTGAATATGCATTATAATTTAGGATGGAGGGAGTACATATTTTAAAAACACATCTATAGATATACAAAACTAGTGATACATGACTATATTATTTTATCAAATAACTAACGAATATAGCTAAACAAAGTAAATGAAATTTAACCATGTAAATATTAAACAAATAATTTAATTTGAGATTAAAGGAGCAGTTGGAATATTATTCAAGATTGGAACACAAGATCTCCAACTTGTCCAAAGGCACACAGCCCCGTGATCTGATCACGAGAGGTGTCTTATTGTGGAGGCAAATTCATACCATGACAGAGGAGGAGAGGACAGCACGTGAGAATAGTAAGCCGAGAGGCACCCCCCACCAAATGGAAGCTCAAGTGCACACACAAGTTGACTCTTTTGTTTACAATGCTCTCTCAATTAACAACCTTGTTTGAGAACGGCGTCTTCCATTAGCCCTCGCGTAATTTTAATAGTGTAAATTAATTCTTGAAAACGCTAACGCTAAAGACTATCGTTGAATAGCTTTTTTAAAATGCTAACTCCGATGCCAAACATGGCCAACATATAGTTGAAATTTGTTTGGAGATTATTGTTGGTAGCCACATATCTATTACCAGAATAGAAAATATAGTCTGTTTTTGAAATCGGAAAATGTTTTGAATTTTATGGGGGAGAGAATATTAATAAAACCAAACAACGTTTTCGTCTACAAGTTGTTTTACCTCGCAGCGAAAAATCCTTCTAGGACAAAAATCACAGGCAGACATTCAATTATAGAATATGACAATGAGTGACAAATTTTCACCAGTCAATGAAATCAACAAAATCTTAACCAGTTCAATTTAGCAACAACTCAGTTCAATGTTCTAAAAGAAATAAAGCATGCATAGATATAATATACCAACTCCCTCCGTTATATATATAAAAAAAGTACAGGACTACTAGTCATATCAATGGATTGTGAAGGAAATTCAACAACCAAAACCGTTGTGGAGCCCAGACACTGAGAGTTTTGAAGAACTAGTACCTCCGGGGGAAACGGTCCAGAAATCTACCAGATGGGCAAATCAAAGCAGAGTGTCCTCTACCTCCACAGTTCTGGCAGATGATCATGGTCATGCAATCCCGGCTCATATGGCCCACCTGATCGCAGTTCCGGCACACAACGTCCCGAAACCCGACACGAGGCAGTCCATAACCTCGCTCATCAATGTCGCCTCCCTTTGGACAATCCCTTGCGACATGCCCGGATATGTTACACAGATTGCACACCGGGTCGTTGTGGCATTCGCGTGCCAGGTGGCCAGTTTTCCTGCAGTTGTTGCAGGCCTTGTCGTTTGTGCACTCCGCGGCAACATGGCCTTGCTTGTAGCAGTTGTGGCACAGCCTCAGGTCACCTGGTTGCACTGGAGGGGCCGTGCAGTCTTTTGCACGGTGCCCAGCTTTCCCACACGTGTGACAGATTCCTTCGTTTGGACAGCTACCAGCCATGTGTCCAGGTTCTCTGCAGTTCCAACAGAGTGACTGTGTTGTGCACTCTGATGACTTGTGCCTGATGAAAATATACGTACAAGAATAAACACACTGTGTCCTCATAACTATTTGGTCTCAATTGTGTGTGTGTGGGTGGGGGCAGACTAGTGGGCAGAAAAGAGCATGCAATAATTACTAGAGCTACAGAAAGACACACCCTGGGAGGCCACAGGTATGGCATATTGCCACATTAGTGCAATCTCTAGCAAAATGACCTGGCTTTTTGCAATTGTTGCACAGATTATCCTGGCTGTAAAGGAGAAACAGTAAATGTTATTATAAAATTTAGCAAGAGCAGAAAAAAACATGCAATGGAAATGATGGCATACCGTTTCTTCGGCGATTTCACATTATATACATACACATATTTTACCAGAAGAAGAGTTTGAGGCAAATGTATAATGCACAAACCCCAAAAGAATGTCAAAAATTCAAAAAGTAATGGTATCATGCTACCTTAGTGAAAGTAATAACCCTGGAGGAACTTAATTATGAACTTTAATTTACATTGATAGTGCACCCAACTTCAACTTTTTCCTCCAACCAATATGTGCTTATAGGATACATATGAAACAAAACAAATACGGAGTAATTGTTAAGCAGCATATTAATGATTAAACCAAAGAACCTGTAACCGCGATTCGGCTCCCGCCTATATGGTGCACCACGGTAGGAATACCGTTGAGTACGCATCCTACGATCCACTGGGCTTCGGCTTCGGATGTCTGACATAATTTAAATTCTCACAATTAAGTACCCACCACAACCTGCAACAAAAAACACCCTCACCACACCAGCTGCAGCATGCCTCCCTGTCCACCACAACCACACACACCCAACACCACATCAATGAGTCCATATATCACCCTTACCTCGCATCATTTCAAAAACCAAAATCCCAACACCGCCACAATACTAAATGCATACTATCGATCCGCAAAACCAAAAAGAAATCAAGGTAATAAGCTACGCCTACAAAACCTCACCACTCATTGGTCACCAAATGCACCACAACTCTTTCAACAAAGCAAATACCAAGAGAGACATCCATTACCCGGAAACTCCAGTCACGACAATTACCAAAATCACCACCTTCATGCATACATAATCGGAGAAAACGTCTGATACGAAACATGGAGGAAAAGTGGCGCAAAAGTCATAGTATTCTACTTGTTGCAGTAGACTATTAGTATCAGTTTCTTATTAAGAGTATTCCTTTATCAGTGTTTTATTTGAATTTCCTCACTCAATATTGTAGTAGATTAGGACTCTATAGCCTCATCAATTCTCTAGAGTACAAATGATAGCAAAATAGGGAGATAATCTCAATGCTAAAATCATTCCATTCCAAACTAAATACATATGGTTATCCTTTGACAAGATCCAGTCTCTAGCGTTTCCGTCAAGCATGCGACTCTTCTTTTCAAGGGCGAGTATTCCATCATATATTCATATGACTGTACCCAACGATGCTCAAAACAATTTTGTTAGGCTTCAGAGAACCAACTCTATTCATTGTAAAATGCAATACAATCGAAGCATGAGTTTATAAAATTTAAGATGTAGCCCAAATAAGGCATTTATGAATATGTACTCGATTGGATGTCTTTATTCATCACAAACTCATTGCAACAACATGTGAACCTTATCTTTACCGAGAAGTGGAGAGGTTGTCCCTAATAGACCCTTGGCTCAAACACAGACACATACAAAGTAAACAGAGTAAACAAAGTAAACACAATAGCACGAACAAAGTAAGAGCGAAGTAAGAGTAAAACACATGAACAAAGCACACAAAAACACTGGCAACCAACCCATCGCACAAAACACATACACAGGCTACATATTAGGGTTTAAACAACCCAGCATAAACTTCAGACTAAGGTCCTGAAATCGTAAGTCTTGTGATCCTGTCTAATACACTTCTTTCAACTCTTCCAAGACCTGCGGATAACCCTCTTGTGCACACTATCTCAAGCCTCTTGCATGCCTGCATGGCAGCATCAAAGCCTCTAAACTTTTCCTCTTCGCGTGCCCAAACCACCTGAGCCTTGCTTACCGCTGCTTATCCTCTATATGTGCAACTCCCGCCCTTCCCAAAACAACCTCATTACAAATCTTATCCATGTGGTAAGCCTTGCTGGTTTGCTACTTTTTTGGCACAGCTAGCTTGCTACTTTTTTGCACATGAGGCTTGCTAGTTGGTACTCCATAATTTCAATACAGAGTAATATAATCCAAAACAAACATTGAGAAAATAAAAAATAAAAGAATTGTGCCAAAAAAGAACTGCACCAAAGCAAAAATAAAAGGTGTGAACCTATGGCAATGCTCGCAAAGCTTCAAGAGGACACAGAGAAGGATCAACTCCTGGGTAGATGGTGATTCCACTCCTGTGTCCTCCCAGTTATGATACGAAGACGGGGTGTGTTTTGGTTCTATGGAGCAGTTGCATAAGCACGCAATTTTTTTTATTTCAGCCTAGTTTCTAATTACCACAAGGGAGGAGAAGTATTAGTCTCAGGCGACCGCCTCAGTCACGCCTTACACATGGCACCTCTCCGGGCTTCTTTTAGGCGTTCACCTGAGGTGGGGGAGGTTAGCGCCTTTTAAAAATATGCACACTAATTTCAATGAAACTAGCTTTATCAATTCCATAATCCATAGTGTATGGTCTAGTTCAAAACATTAAAGCCAATTATCAAAGCAAAGTCAAATATCAAATATCTAACTGGAACTCCATTGAAAATAAACCATCACTCCCTCTTGTTTTCATTATACTATCCTCCCTAACTAACAATTTCCATGATAGGAATGAAAACAATTTCATATCCACGAAAAAGTCAAAATACACTTTCTAAATTCACCGTGGACATCTAGCAAACCATAGTGTACATTGATTCACTCAGAGAATGTGTTTCCTGATGGGATGCTATATAATGATGTATATAGCCTTAAGAAAACTATGTATATCTGGTACTTCCAATTTTCTTGCTTTCATATTGTTTATGGTTTTGGAATTCTATGGAGGAATTATTCTAGTGATATCCTAGTCTGTTTTAACGTCTATATTAATGATATTGAGTCGACTTGCAACAATACTACTTTACAGATACATTTGTGGCTAAGTGATCTCACGCCGTTTCGCTCGCCTGCCACACAATAATCTTGGTATTAGATTTACTGATACTTTGATTGCTTGTGAATATTCTAATGGCAGCACGAAAGTTATGGTTCCCATAGATGGCCACCCATGGCACATAGTTTTGACAAACTCTTGATGCCATTCATTGGCATTACTGGTAATGATATCTCCCTCGATGTAACTAAGCTATCTCCGTTCAAGAACGTCACAAATGAGACTCATTGCAAAGCGCTAGCACCTTCTCGTGTTGCTTTTGAGTTTATTCCACTCCATGACTAAACTTCTGAAGTTCTGTTCATATTGCTTTGTATTGCACGTCGTAATCTTGAGATCTGAATACTTTGTAGTATATTACTAATTTACTATGTATCTCAATATCGATAAAGTCATACTTTTCATATTAATTAAATGCAAAATGTTGATGGCACTAAGGCCAACATAACTATCAAAGAGCCAGTATTATCAAAAATACAAAAAGGAAATACTAAATGATAGAAACCCTAACACTCAATAAAATTTGATCCGATCATATTGTTTTGTACTCTACGTTGTAATCTTGAGATTGTTTTCTAAGGAGCAGCATAGTACTCCCTTCATCCTAGTGTTTATGTCAACTTTTTCCCTTTAGGTTGTCCACTAGAGCTAGCAAATCTGTCAGTCATGTCGGCTTTAATCGCGTTGGGTTCGGGTTACGATAGGTTTGAGTAAGTTTGGATTTGGATTAAGAACTGCACGTTCATGACCCGGTGTCATTGAGTTTGGGTTGACCCAACGGATTATGACCTTTATTTATTTTTTGACATTTTAAGTAATACTTATGACCCAGTGTCAATATTACGAATAAAAAAACTAAATCTACAGAAATTTTGGAAAAAAGTAAGTTCATTATGCAATATCATTAGAATTTTGTATGAAAATATAAATTTATACATTAAAAATGAGTAGTGAGAAAAGAATATAATTAGAAACTTATTTTTATAACATTACATTTCATACTAAAATATATGATTTTGAAATAATTCTTATATTAGCATGTTGGTCAAGTTGGGTTTGGATTCGGTCAAGACCCATTCTCAACGGGTCAATTCGGGTTTGGTCAACTTCGGGTTTGGCCAACAAAAACAAAACCTTTGTTCAACAGGTCAAAACAGGTCGGGTCATTTATTGACATGCCTATTGTCAAGCCATTTTTGTCCACTTTCCTTATTTAGTATGATTCAAATGCTTTAATTGTCCATTTCACATTTTTACCCTCCAGCATTGTTTCCCAATCGTCCCTCCTTTCCTTATCTCCTTTCTTTCTTTCCATTTGAATCTTTTTAAATCCTACACCATATATCATCTCATTTAACTCAAAGCTTTGATTCAATTTGCTGCCTCGATACTACAACTCTAAATGGAAAAGATTGACGCCTTGACCAATACATCAAGGACACACAAACTATTAAAACTTTGTGCGAATATATGGATTTTTCACACAAGATATGCATAAGTGCTGCTGTTTTTCTTTCACAAGATCTGGATCCTACAAGAAACAAATCCAACTCATGTTTGTTCCTGTCCAGTTTCTATGACCTTTGACGATGATCTTTAGGAAATGAAACTACGTTTACGCTCAAAATAAAGAGCTTTCTAGGTTGATAGATTGGTGCAGATTGTTGAAGAGACCGAGAGGTGGATTTCCGCAGATGAATATGTATTCCATATCTTGTAAGGACACTTTAAGCCCTAAACTCTCTCCTTTGTTTAAACCCAAACCGAAAGTTGACAAAAACACCTCAATAAGGGACTTTGATATTCAGATACTCTCAATGTCAATAAAATTGAGCTTTGAATATTAATTAAAAGCAAAAATGAGATGGTGGTAAGGCCAGGATAACAATCAAAGAACCAGTCTTTACACACACACACACACACAAAAGAGTGCGAAAAATAAATACTAACAGGTAGAAACCCTAACAATCATTGAAAAGAAAATTCAATGAAATCAATAAATATGAGTAATATCTACTCGAATATTGGAATTTATGTATGGAATAATCATGTGGATCTCGAAATTTAAGACATGAAAAGACGAGAGAATCAGGAAGGCATCGTTGAGGGGAGGATACCTGAAAGTGAGTCCGAGAAGAGTGCTCGATCTGATGAAGGGGAACAGTCCGGCGCTAGTTTAGATGCCAAGGGCCGGAAGGGTTGAGAGCAGATTGGCAGCCGCCTGCCGTCTCCTCGCTCCTCAGTCCTCACGAAGAAAATACGGCGTGATGGGAATGTGTCTTCCTTACCCTAGGGTTTTAAAAATCACAAAATAAGGAGTGTTATAGGTAGGGCCGTAAATGGATAACCAAAAATTTTATTACTGATGGGTGTATTCCACCCATGACCGGTCAGATAAGAAGTTTGAATATTCAACCGGTCAAAGTTGATTTTCCAGGATATGAGACCTAAGTCGTCAGTAAAATAGTGTTTGGTGAACTCAAAAGTTGACCGGTATACCGGTCAAACTACTATACTACTATATTGCCTCGTTTATCACCCGTTTCAGAAAGCTCATCCTTCAGAAGTTACCCGATATGATTTCCAGGGTTGTGAAGCATCGGCATAGAAGAGTCCAAAGGGGGCTTGGACCGTAGCGACCAAGATCAAGTGAAGATCGCTGGAGATGCTTGAACAATCCATCCAAAATGCTACATGACAAGGGAGCAATCTTCCTCGCAAGGTGACAAAGCAGCTAAAAGACGAACGCCATCACCTCCCACCACCCAGGAACGTGCCTCAACGTGGTCAAGCGGCGGTTTGTCCCCTGCAGCTTAGTATAAATATTTGTGTAACCCTCAGAATGGGGATCCGATTCCTTCTCTCTAAAACTCCCTTGTAAAAGCTCATGTGCATTCTCCTATATTTATAATATCAATTGGGCTACATGTATTTCCACCTACAGTCCTCCCGGTCATTTGTGTGTTTTTACTTTTTTTATTTTCCGAATCAAGTAAACAATCCTAGACCCGGTCTAGTATAGTCCACCCGGTTAGGTAATTTACACCATCATTTTTGTCACCCACCGTGGGGCCGTTGAGGTTTTTTTCATTTAAACACAAAACCTACCCACAAAAACACCACTCAAAATGTCTTCAAGCCCGCAAAACAACGCTACCACTGCTCAGGTGCAAGCCACCACTGAGGGGGGTCACCATCCCCATGTAGCTCGGCCTGACGCTTTGCTTGTTGAGCCCCAAGTTCTGTGGAGCATCCCTAAACTCATTTCTAGCCTTTTCTTGTAGCTCGCCTAACGCTTTGCTTGTTAATCCCTAAGTACTTCTGTGTCTGCTTCTTGGTTATGTGGAGCATCCCTAAATTCATTTCTAGCCTTTTCTTATAGCTCGGCCTGACGCTTTGCTTGTTGAGCCCTAAGTGCTTTTCCGTCTGCTTCTTATCCAAAATTCATTTCTAGCCTTTTCTTGTAGCTCAACCTCACACTTTGCTAACTGAGCCCTGAGTGCTTCTGCTTCATGGTTCTGTGGAGCTTGCAGATCTCTTCCATGTTTCAGTCTCAATTCATTGATTTCATACTCTCTCAAATTTCTGCCAGGACTATACCCTCCAACATTCCCATGCGTACCCTCATCATTTATACGCCCACTAAGCTCCTTCACCATCCGGAGAGCCAGATCACTCGATTTTCACCACGAGCAGTCCTAATTTCATTTTTAGCCTTTTCTTGTTGCTCGGCCTCACGCTTTGCTAGCTGAGCCCTAAGTGCTTCTGCCTCTTTGATTCTGCGAAGCATCCCAAAATTCATTTCTAGCATTTTCTTGTAACTCAGTCTGACGCTTTGCTAGCTGAGCCTTAAGTGCTTCTGCTTCTTGGTTCTGAGTGGCTTCCCTAAATTCAATTCTGGTCTTTTCTTGTTGCTCGGCCTGATGCTTTGCTAGCTGGGCCCTAAGTGTTTATGCTTCTTAGTTATGTGGAGTAGCCATAACTTCCTGATTCAGTGGAGCAGCCCTCAATTCATTTCTAGCCCTTTCTTGTTGCTCCGTCTGACGCTTTGCTAGCTGAGCCCTAACTGATTCTACTTCTTGGTTTTGTGGAGCAGCCCTAACTTCATTTGCAGCCTTTTCTTGTTGCTCAGCAATATGCTTTGCTAGCTGAGCCCTAAGTACTTCTGTTTCTTGGTTCTGTGCAGCAGCCCTAAGTTTATTTCTAGCCTTTTCTTGTAGCTCAGCCTGACGCTTTGCTAGCTGAGCCCTAAGTGTTTCTACTTCTTGGTTCTATGGAGCTTGCATATCTTTTCCATGTTTCGGTCTGACCAAGTCCTGGTTCAGTGGAGCAGTCGTAAATTCATTTCTAGCCTTTTCTTGTTGCTCTGTCTTACGCTTTGCTAGCTGAGCCCTAAGTGATTCTCCTTCATGGTTCTGTGGAGCAGCCCTAAATTCATTTCTATCATTTTGTCGTTGCTCAGCCTGATGCTTTGCTAGCTAAGCCCTAAGTGCATCTGCTTCTTGATTCTATGAAGCATCCCAAAATTCATTTATAGCCTTTTCTTGTAACTCAATCCGACGCTTTTCTAGATGAGCCTTAAGCGTTTTTTTTTGCTTCTTGGTTCTGTGGAACATCCCTAAATTTATTTCTAGCCTTTCCTTGTTGCTCAACATGACGCTTTTCTAACTGAGCCCTAAATGCTTCTTCTTCTTGGTTCTGCGTGGCTTCCCCAAATTCACTTCTGGTGCCTGATGCTTTTCTAACTAGGTCCTAAGTGCTTCTGCTTCTTGGTTCTGTGGAGCTTGCAGATCTCATCCATGTTTTGGTCTCAATTCATGGATTTCATACTCTCTCAAATTTCTGTCAGGACTGTACCCTCCAACATCCCCATGTGTACCCTCATCATTTATACGCCCACTAAGGTCCTTCTCCATCCAAAGAGCCTAATCGCTCGATTTTTCACCACGATTAGCCCTTATTTCGTTTTTGGCCTTTTCTTGTTGCTCAGCTTAATGCTTTGCTAGTTAAGCCCTATGTGCTTCTGCTTCTTTATTCTGTGAAGCATCCTAAAATTCATTTCTAGCATTTTCTTGTAACTCAGTCTGACGCTTTGCTAGTTGAGCCTTAGCCCTTGAGTGTTAAGTTTCTGCTTCCGCTTCTGCTTCTTGGTTATGTGGAACAACCCTAAATTCGTTTATAGCCTTTTATTGTTGCTCAGCCTGATGCTTTGCTAGCTAAGCCCTAAGTGCTTCAGTTTATTGGTTCTGTGCAGCAGCACTAAATTCATTCGTAGCCTTTTCTTGTAGCTCAGCATGATGCGTTGCTAGCCGAGCCCTAGTGTTACTAGTTATGCTTCTTGGTTCTGTGGAGGAGCCCTAAATTCATTTCTAGAATTTTCTTGTAGCTCAGCCTGACACTTTGCTAGTTGAGCCCCAAGTGCTTTTGCTTCTGCGTCTTGGTTCTGTGGAGGAGCCCTAAATTCATTTCTAGCCTTTTCTTGTAGCTCAGCCTGACGGTTTGCTAGATGAGCCCTAAGTGCTTCTGCTTCTTGGTTTTATGGAGCTTGCATTCTCAATACATTCTCTCTCAAAGCTCTGTGAGGACGATGCCCTCCAACACATTCTGACGTGTACGCTCGTCATTTATGCGCCCATCAAGCCCCCTCACCCTCCGGAGAGCCTGATCACTCGATTTTTCAGCACGAGCAGACCTATGTGCATTTCTAGCCTCTTTTTGTAGCTCAGCTTGAAGCTTTGCTAGCTAAGCCTTAAGTGCTTCTGCTTCTGCTTCTTGGTTCTATGGAGCTTGCATACGTCTTCGATGTTGCTTTCTGACCCTTTTTCTGACAACATTGGCAATGTAATGCCCCTCATTGCTAATATTTAATCGTTTATTCACATTGAAAGCTGTTAGTATTCTATTTACGCGTTGTCTAAGCATTTCCTTAGCTTCAATTGGAGAGCTGACATCCTCTTCATTAATGCTCTGAAGTCTGTTTCTCAGCTTCTTGCTAAGAGCACTACTCATGGCCACTTCCTCGAATGCTTCCTCTTCTGCCATCAGTACCTTGCATATAGCTGATTGAACTACGCCACTCTATCTTGGTTCTAAGCTTCTGCTTGTGACTATTTCCTGATGGGAGAGTACTTTCTGGTTGTTGAATTGCTTTGCCGCCTCTTCTCGCCTCTTCCTTCCATGAAACAGAGAGATCAACACTTATTATAATTATCATTAATAATATTACAATAATGCTTTTTATTATTAATAATTATTATTGTAATTACTAATATTATTAGAATTATTATTATAAGTAATAATTATTATTAATATTAAGTGTTATGTTTAATTATGAAGATTATCATTATTAATTATAATTATAACTAAAATAATAATTATTTTTATTGTTGTAATTATTATTATTATTATTTTAAAATTATTTATGTTTTAAATACTTTTCTAATCTGAATGGATCCGATTAGATTTAAATGAATCTGATATGATTTGAACTGATCCGAATTAATCGGATTTGATCAGAATGAATCTAAGCTAATTCTAATAAGAATAGTCAATAAGTAGCAGAAATAAGTTGAAGAAAATAGTACCTAAGTTCAATTGAAAGTATGCAAAAAAAATTAAAAACACAAGTTTGATTGAAGACTACAAATCTACAATTCCAAGGCTGGTCCCGAAAATGAAAAAAAAATAAAATTGGTCCAATCCAAATTTACATTTTGGGCCCTATTTTATTTTTTAGAATATTTATGTTTTAAGATTAATGCTAAATTTAAAAATATGAGGCCTTAAAATTTTAGGTGTCCTGTGCAGTTGGCCGCTTTGCACACCCTCCGAGCTACGCATGTACAATTCATTCAGTTTGACTAGGAAAATCAAATTAGTTTATTTAACTTGACTAGAAAAAGTTAAATTGAATGAATATAATAATAGATATTTTTTTATTGAACAAATTCAGCCGGAGGAAGTACATACATTTGTAGACCACCAGCATGGTGAATTAGACGTGGAAGCCATGAAAGAAGCTCATCAATTCGATCAATAAGCAATAAATTAAAAAAAAAAATCTCCACACACTGCTCGTACGTATTATAAGTCACTGTATTAAATATCAAAACAAACATTGAAACGTGGGTGGGACAGAATAGTTACACTGATAATGCACCAAGTCACCACCCATGTTGAAAAGAGGAAAAAAAATTGGTTCATTCAATTCTTCCAATATAATTTATTCATGCAATGCAAATTAGACCAACCAAATTAGGGCCAGTTTTTTAATCACCGGCACAGTACAATGTACGACATTTGTACAAACAACTTAATTGTCCATTTTCCAAATATCGCAAATTAATTAAGAAGTGAGGACAAAACAATGTAATTAAAATTTTTTTAATTTATGTGACAAATTGGATCTAAACACTATGGAGAAGTAAATATAAAAAGTAGTCCCATAAACATGTTTAAAGACGAAAAAGGCACGCCTAAAAATGTGTAATTTTGATACTTTTCTCTAATTTTGTCATTACTTTATAATAAGAAAAATAGATGAGTCATAATTAGAAATTAATATCAAACTTACTTATTTTTTAAGACGCACATTTTCTTATCTTTGAAATTTTTTATGAAACAAATAAAGCAGATAATTGAACATATAAACACGGTGAGCTCAGAAATTTAGGTAACATATTACACTATCAAATCTATTGTCCTAAAACACTATACTTATTGTTGAAGTCCGAAATTCCGAACACAAATATATGTATGAATATACTTACCGTGACTCAAAACTAAAGTCACACCACGAAATACTCACACTAACAACTTTGTTGACACTTTTCTCTTTATTATTTAATCTCGAAATAATATATTAATACAATATAGTCATATCATATTTTGTTTTATCCGGAAATAACTGGAATATGAAATTTAATGCAATTTTTGAATATACAATTTTTATTTTTAAATTTTGTATCATTATATTTTCTACATAAATTGAATTAAAAATAAATTCAATCAACTCTTGCAGTTCTTGTTGTGACTCTAGTTATGAGATATGGAAGGAATACAAACTTTTGATTTTCTCATTATTTAATTAATTTTCAAGGTAAACATTAAAATTTACAAAGCCAGATTATTGTGTTCCTTCATCACAATCACAAAGCCTTATCTTCGGGCCATTTCATTTACATCACCATCAAAGGACCACTTTGAAGACCATTTTGCATATCAAATTAACTATGAATGATTATCTCTATCTTTTGTTTTTTCTTTTTCTAATTTTTTCCTTTAATGGTGTGAGTAATGTAAGTATATATGTCGGGAAAAAGTTGTGTAACTTTTAGTGTCAATTATTCATACTTAATGAAAATTCCTTTTATCGTAAAAAATATACTCCATATTTTTTTTCATATCTTAATTTGTAAAAATTTTGATTTGTTTTTTAAAATTAAATTTATTTGTTTATTTTATATTAACTTACAAAAAACAAATTAAAAAAATTTGAGATGTATTTTGTTCCTAAATACGGACATACTCCGTACATTATTCTAAAAAAAAGGAAAATGATACACTTAAACTCCAACTAATCATACTAGATTGTACTACAATTAAATTTTTAGCTACAAACATTCAAAAAAAAACTAAAAGAAAACAAAAAAAAAAAAAAAATTCATGGACTAACCACAACCTTTCTAAAACTCCCTCAAAACGTCTATGAAAACTGCCGTTACCGTTTCTATTGCGCGCCCGTCACGTCATTCACGCCGTTTCCGGTCCGTTTTTGGCCGCTAACGAACACTCTCGCCGCCAAGGCTTGCCGCTCCGGCGACTTCCTTCTTTCGCCGCATCTCCAGAACTTTCCGGTGACTGTTCGAGTGCATCACTCCCGAGAAGGTCGGGCTGCACGCCGGCCTATACTCCGGGAAGAGCCGCCCGGACTTGTACCGAACACCGCAAGCGTTACACAGAGTTTTAGGACCCATGGGGCCGGTTCGCCACTGTGGAGTCTTCTGGACCTGACAATGACTGCAACGGCGAAGCGAGGCGCCGGAGTCCGCCAGCGCCTCTCTCCTGCGCTTTTTAGCCGGCGGCGACTTTTCTACGGCGGCTGAAAAGTCAACGCCGCCTTCGACGAGATTTCCCGGGCTTTTTCTGGAAAACGAGGACGATGACTCTGTATGAACCGGTCGAGCCGACAAGTATGACCAGACCTTTCCGCTTAGCCTGGGCCGTTTGCTCCTCGGTTTTCTCTGTACCGCCTGAATTATCACCGGTTCAGGCCGGTTTTTCCCGGTCAACGGCTGAAAACAGGGGTTGGGGCAAAACGATGATAATTCCGGCGAAGATTCGTTGACGAATTGGGATAACCACTCGAGATTCTCCATATCGTAATCCTGTAAAAACGTTAAGAGTTGAATTATCATGACATTAAATGGAAATTAACAAAAAAGTAAAAGCAAATTAAATTAGAACGAAGTTAATTCCTGCCAATAACTGAAGTCATAAAAATCGGATTGAAAAAAAAAAAATTGTTACCGGAAGCGGGAGTTGGCCGGAGGAGAGAGAACCGAAATCGTCGGTACCGGAAACAGTCCGGGAGTCGGAATTCGGGTGTTGGGGAGACGCTAGGCAGGAATTCCTCTTCGGGCCATAATCTTCCTCGGAGTCCAAAGACGACACGCCGTCGCCGGGACTCTTACCGGAAAAGTCCAACAGGTCGTCGATGGAGAAATCGTCGCCGCTGCCGACGTTGTTAAGGCCGGCGAAACACCATACGTCGTCGAGGAACGCTTGGGTGTTGGATTTCACCGATATTTTGTTGAGGACGCTCGACTTGAACGCTCTGGCCTCAATACACTCCATTTTTCTCGATAAAAAAACTCAGAACCGACGGGGGCTTCGCCGGAGACAGTTCAGGGGCGAATTTATTTAATTTATTGAGTAGATAAAATGAAAGAATAAATGAGTTTTATATACTGGGAAAATTTTTTCCAAGAAGACGAGGCGGAAGGTAAAGGGAGTTTGGAGAAAAGGTCTGAAATGAAGGCGAAACTGGTGGATGGGTTAATTTTTTCCTTTATATACTTTTTTCCTTTCCCACTATGAAAAATGTTGGGGTATCCAAAAATGTATCTCATTTATTTCCCACCCCTCCTTGTCCACATAATTAAGCAAGAAAATCAAAAAAAATAAATAAATAAAAATTAATTAAAAATGAGTGGTAGAAAAGGGGGTGGTGTACAAATGTGGTACACTTTTGATGTACCCCTAGCATTGCTCTATTTTCAATCTCATACCCTCCGTATTTACATTTCAAACTTGAAATTTTTATCTTCCTATTTTTTGAGACTATTCCCTCTATTCATATTTATTTGTCTATATAAAATATAAATCATGTTTTTTAACAAATCATGTATTTTTGTTAGGTCTTGTTTGGAAAAAGCATCTTAAGTTAGTGTTGGCATTGTGAATAAAAAATAATTATGTAGAATTATTTTAAAATGTTAACGTTAAACGCTATTGTTAGATAATCTTTTTGAATTGTTAACACTAACATATACTACAAGTATATATATATTGTTGCGTTATAGGACTCTAATTTATAAAGATAAACCCTATTTATAAGTATTGTGGAGTAACATAATGATTTTCATTTCCCTAACTTCTTTATTAGAAAGTACATCCTAATTTAACTATAGAATATCAAAATTGATAACTAATTTGAGACAATTGAAAAAAAAAATTGGCAACTAAATCCAAACTGATGGTAGCCTTTAACTCCATTTTTACGGACACTCTTTCCCTTTCTATTATATTTTCTATTTTTAAATCTTTATTTAGGCTTTTGAATGCTTTACATATTTGAAAGTTGTTTGATAATTCCAAATCTATGTTATCAAAGTACTTGATAATTTCAATACTTAATTTCTAGTCCTCGTTTATGCTAAAAAAAATTGTAGCCATTTTAGACCGGGTTTTTTTATTATTTAGTCATTCTAATATTTATGATTTCGACTAAAAATCACATCAATTGGCATTATGTTTTTTTGTAAAAGAGTTGTGCCTAACTGCATGATGTTGAGCCTATTTGACAATAGTTTCAACATTTATTTTATTCTTTTGGAAAAATTATCTAACAATAATATCTTATCTTACTAAAATTTTTAGAATCGGGTTATCATACCGTTGAAAGCTGGAGTTACACTAACGTTGACTACGACTCCGTAAATTAACATCCAACCATGTGACCAAATAGAAAATGTTAAACGGTGGACGGGCCTAATGGCGATGCGGACGGCTGAGTGGATGACTAATTGACTAGTCTTTCTCTCTCTTGTTGGGTTGGCCTGCTATGGTCCAACACTCGCAACGTGCTATGCAATTATTGCCCTTTGAACATATTACTCCTCAGTCCTCTCATTCAACCAAAAAAATAATACTCCCTCCGTCCGGGAATGATGTTCCCAATGTACGTTTTTTTCGTCCGGAAATGATGTTCCCATTCTACCTTTTTTTCTCTATTCCTTTCTTTTTTTTCTTTCTTTTCTTTCCTTCTTCTGCCACTTTTTTTTTCTTCCTTTCTTCCTTTCTTTCCTTCTTTCTTTCCCAACCCTTCACCTTCCTCCTCTTCTACCTCATCTTTTCTCCTCCTCTTCATCCTTCTCTTCTCTTTCTCCCCCGTTTTCTTTCTTCTTCTTTATCCCCTTCTAGATCTGTGTATAGCGGCGGTGGCGGGATGGCGGCAATGGTGACGGCGGCGGTAGCTGTGATGGTGAGTCTAGATCTGCACTTCTCCTTTTCTTTCCCCTTATTCTTTCTTTTATATCTATCTTTTCCTCCACTTTTTTCTTTCTTTCCCTTTTCTCTCTCTCCGGCATTGTTTGCGGCTGTGGGAGATGGAGGTGGGGGCTGGCGGAGATGATGGGACTGACGGCGGCGGTGGGAGGTGGGGTGGTGGTGGGCTGGCGACAGTGGTGGGAGGTGGGGCTGACGGCGTTAGGGTGTCACTGGCAGTGGGGTGCTAGTGGGAGGTGGGCTATGGGGAGCCTCAAAGTGCAAGGGCATTTTAGTTCTTTCAAGCCATTAGTCAATGCCTCTTAAAAATGAGGAAAATTCAAAGTGGGAACATCATTCCCGGACGGAGGGAGTACTAGTCACAAACAAAACACTCACGAAAGAATCTTATCTCCGAGTGTCTCTTCAGATCCGATTAGACGGTCATTGAAAAAAGTTAGATTAAACTTTAACACTATGTTTGGTTCAAGGAATTGAGGAAGAAAGGAAAATGATAAGGAAAGGAAAAGAAAGTAAACTCAAAATTCTAGTTATGTTTGGTTAAGATGGAAATTGATGAAGAAAATGTATTCCCATGCTCTTTTTGTTTGGTTAGAAGGAAATTTGCACATATTACCACATCTCATCTAACAAACTGAGATGGAACACACACACGAGGTAGGAAACCTGGGCAGCACAGTGAAGAAGACAACACATACTTGGACAATGCACAATGCCACTGTCAAATGAGCCAATAACCACAAATGCAAGCAAACAAATTCATCTTCAAGCTACCCTTAAGCTACAGAGAAAGAATAGCACAAGCAACAAGGCCCAAACCGTCCTAAATACAGTAGCACAGGGAAACCCAGAAAATGAACAGTGTCACGAAGAGCAAAATCAAGGAGGCCAAAACAAATGTATTGAATCAAGAATCCAACACAAGTTAATGGAAGGCCCCTGAATCACGACCACAATACCCAAAAATGGAGGCAAAAGGAGGAGAGGACCATGGTTAAATCTGGGCTGCAAATCCGGCTGTGAAGAGTGACTTGAATCCAAATTTTGGCTCAAACCAAAGGATTCTTCAATTGGAATGGAAATCCAACTTAAGAACTTGAATAAGCATCACATGTCGCTCAGAAACCCCAACAAATTTGCCTCGAATTGAGCATATTTTCAAGGCGAAGTGATGGGACCGCGATCCGGAGCTGGGACTCCGAAAGGAGATTCCGACGATGATTCATCAGCGGTGAATTTATCGTTGGATTTCGGCACCCCGGAGGCTCTGGAGCGCGTGCGTAAGCTCAGTGATGTCGGAGCCAAGACTCGTCTTCTCCATGAGTGCATCGCTTACCAGCGTGACCTAGATCTGGACCTGGAGGCGATTCTTTCCCAGCGACACGATCTCGACAAGCAGCTCTCAGCCTTGCAGAAATCCGCAACCGAGTTCAATTGGAATCTTCAACGAGACGGATTCGAAATCGGGAGGAAAATGATTTTCCCATTTTTTAATTCATTTTCTCTCCACTTTTCTTTTCTTCTCACTTTTCCTTTCTTTTTCTCACTAACCAAACATAAAAAACATTTTTCTCCTATTTTCTTTTCTTTTCCCCGCCAAAATCCTTGAACCAAACATAGTGTAATTGTATATTGGTGTTAAGGTGTGGCCTGCATCCAATACCTGCAGAGCCACTATGATTAATATGGTTGTCTTCTAGCACAGTTTTCATGACTCGAAGTCGAATTTATTCCCTTGGCACTTCTTACCTTTACCATTTCCACATTCAAGATTATGCATTTGTGCTTGCAAGTGTGTATGGTGAATGGTACTCCCTCCGTCCCAAATTATAATGCATGTTCACAATTCACAGGGTCAAACTTCATTCACTTTCTTTCTCTATTTTCGTTAGCAATTTGATAAAATAAAATATTGTTGTCACTACTAGTTTTGTAGATCTTTTGATGTTGTATTTTGATATGTAATTTTTATTTTTTAATTTTATACCATTTGTCATATAAAATGATTTGAAAATAACTTCAGTCAAACATCGTAAACCGAAACAGGCGTTATAAAATGGGACGGAGGGAGTAAATATCTTTTTTTATTAAACTCATCCAAATATATATTGGTTGGGTTCTATAGCAACCCAAAGAGAGTGGTAATATGGAGGACACCGTCTTAATTGGAACATATATGATGCTTCATTTTAAAAATTGATAGTCCTACTCCCGTAATCTTTTCGGTAAAATTTCCATCCCGTTCCTTTTGTTTGATAGCACAAAAATATGTGGATTTGGAATTGGTAATGCCAAAAATAAATTGTAATTGTAGAATTCAATTCCATCCAAATCAATTCAATATAATTTAAATTCGCAATTCAATTTCAATTATGTCAATTCCGTGTACCAAACGGACTCTAGTGTATTTGTAGCATAAAAGAAGAGGGTCTTTTGAAAAAAAATCTATATGCAAGCTCATAAAAAATGTGAGAAGATCCACATTTTAAATATGGACATTGGAACCATATAAGCATCACTTAGTTTTTTAATGTGTAAATTTTATTTTTTAATTCAACTCCAACTTTAAAATATATTAAATTAAAAATAACGTTATTCAAATGTCGTAAACTGAAACAAACAATTTAAATTGAGACGGAAGGAGTATTATGGAAACGGGAAAGATTAAGAAACAATATATGGACTGATAGTGTGGCCCTTGAACCGCACCCAGTTCGGCCCAAAACTACAAAAGCCCAATGATTTGAAAATCCGTATCCAGTATCCACATGTGTTAGGACAAGACTGCCCCTTCGTCGTAACTCGTAACCATTGTCCACTCTCTCTCCCTCCCCTGACACCTCTGAGATCAGAAGGAATCGAGAGTCATTAATGGATGCAATTAGAAAGCAAGCCACGCGGCTAAGGGAACAGGTTGCTCGGCAACAGCAAGTACGATCTCTTCACATATTCATGCATTCATACAATCATAGACTTAGAAAATGCTTCTTTTGATTGATTTAAAGTTTTTAAATTTAATCTAGTTGATGTTCATTTGATTTCTTCAATCCGTTCGTTACCGACCGTTAAAAAGGATTTGTCAGCGTTTGATCCCATTAAAGGATCTTCGAATCATTGATCTATCTGTTTCCCCTAACTTCTACTCCTTATAATACGACGGTCTTGTGATTTCATATTATCATCTGTGTGATTTTGTTTCCATGGCCGGTAGGTGCTTTCTATATTATTTTTTTTTTTAATTTTCCGGAGCTAACTTACTTTAGGGAGCTAAGAGTGGTCTAATAATAAGCATTAATAAATGTGTGGGTAAACTATTTGAATGACCAAAGCATTTGTATGAGGGTCTTCAAATAAGTTTGGATAATTTGATGATGTATATTGATTTTCATACAATTACCAATATTTCATTGCATTTAGGTAGTTTTTGGAAACTAGGAATTCATTTGAACTCTTAGATTTCAAATCTAAAGTTTGGGGTCGGGAATTCAAATATAAAGGGGGAGTGTTTGAATCTGTAGTTGATCTTTTTTGAGAATTAGAAGAATTTGACCCAAATCCAAATCCAATGTTTTGGATTCCCAAACATGTAATTTGAGTCAACTCTGAAATTGAAATTTAAATTGAAGTTCCCAAACACATCATTAAAGAATTCCAAATTCTAGCTACACAAGTGTTTCTTTTCTGTAGCTGATTGGTTCACATGATTTACGGAGTATTTGCGACAACTCTACAAGGGGTGGCGTGGATCTAGAATAAAATGTTGTTGGGGAGCTCCTTGTATTTTGTAATTTAAGGTTGGGGCATCAATAATTATTTATATTATATTTATACTCTGTATATGTTTAAAGCCAACAACAACATCCAACCCATGGATATTCCATGATATACTCCATATGGACATATGGTTAAAGAGATTTTCCAATTTTTATTGGCAGCACATTCCCCATTGGGTTGAATGTAGATATGCCCCCCGTGTGTGTGTGGGGGGGGGGGATTAACCATGGAGTCATGGACTATGTATTAACTTTTGGACATTTTATGAAGTTTATATTAATCAACAAAAATACAGTGTTTGTATTTTGTGGATATTTTTTGTGATTAAATCGTTGCACCATGAAACATGCTACAGAGGAAGGGTTTACACAATTCATTCACTCACATTTGATTATATTTGTGTGTTTATACATAAAGAAAAATGTAGCCATGTGTGGCCTCTTGGAAACAACCTCTCTACTTTCAAGTAGGGGTAAGGATGTAAGGTCTGCAAACACGCACCCTCCCTAGACATACTCTTGACTTTTGTGGGATTCTACTGGGTTGTTGTTATTGAGTTAAAACTAATGTCCTAGTTTTTATGTAACTACATATACTTGTTAAAACTTATGGAGTATCTAGTTTAGAAATTGAATGTTCAATGTGTATAAGTATAACACAGTTAATTTTTGTCAGCATGTTCCTTATAAAAATAACTTAGTTGGGAGACATTTAGATTTTCCAAAATATGATTGAACAATCAGGGTAGGCATCATACTGTACTTTTTACATCACGATGTTTTTATATTAATCTAAATGGGGTTATGCATATAGTAAAAACTGTAATGTATATATTACTAAACTTAGCTTCTAGAAATGATTTGTAGGCTGTTTTTTTCAGTTCATCGTATACATAGATGATTATTTACATTTGTTACCTGCATTTATGCACACATTTTTCTTCTTCTATGACATATTTATTGTTATGTATAACTCTTAATTATTTACTTAGGCTGTGTTTAAGCAGTTCGGAGCTGGGGGATATGGTGGTTCAGATCACACAGATGAATCTGAACTCCACCAGCATAAAAAACTGGAAAAGCTTTATATATCTACTCGTGCTGCCAAGGTTTGTTGTCTGTAATATATCAGGTTCTTGATTGAGACATATTGCATTGCAGTCAATTTCTTGATAGTTATCCATTTCTGAATATTCAAATTTGTATTACCTATATTTTAAAGGTTTGTGCTACATTTTTACCTTTTCATTTCCTTCCACCCATTTAAATTTCTGTTTTCTTTATGAATTTCAGCATTTCCAAAGGGATATTGTCCGAGCTGTTGAAAACTACATTGTTACTGGGTCGAAGCAAGTTGAGATAGGTAATTTCCAACACTTTGAATTGACACTATTGATTTCTTGTTCAAACCTTAAAGTACTTTTAAAATTTTAATGATGGTGCAATCTATATTCAGGAACTAAGCTCTCAGAAGAAAGCAGGAAGTATGGATCTGACAATACATGTACTAGTGGGGCTACGTTATCAAGAGCTGCATTATGTTTTTCACGAGCCCGTGCTCAAATGGAGAAGGAGCGCGGAAATCTATTGAAATCCTTTGGCACACAGGTTAATACTTATCATGACAGCTATCAAGTTATCAATTAATCTATAAAAGCTGAAGAGGATCTCACATCTTGTTGCCAAGGCTAACGTCTTTGATATTTTTTAAAATTCAATTTGTTACTCACTTTGTCTACATGTGGCTCTACTTGAATAGAACAGGAAAATTAAAAATGTGGTATGCTAATATTCTGAGATTTTTGAAGCATTATGTCTATAGATATGCATTTTAAAAATCAAACTAAGCTTTCATGTTTTGCTGCCCATGGTCCTTTTTTTTAAAGTTCCATATGTTTATGAAGTGTTAATGTCTATCAGAACTCAGAGCTGCAGCATCATAAGGGTGGCCTTTGGAGGTGTATCCTCTAGGTTTACCCTCCAAATTTCACTCTCTTGTTCTTTTGGTGTTTTATATATACACGAGTAATTTGCATTTAAAGGTCCAGGAGACATTCCTTTTACCCAAAGCCTGAGTTTTCTATCCACCAACAACAATGGGCTGAAGCCTGTTGCTTTGTAGAAATTTAGCCTATAGTATTATCTTCATTCTTTTTCTGTTGCTCGCTTGTTTGACAAATGCTTTGCTTTAGACTACACTTCCCCAAATTATATAACTACTCATGAAGAATGCTTGCATGCTCTATATCTTCTTAAGCTATGTCATCTTGATTAAGGATGTTTATGTTTATCAGGTCGCCGAACCATTAAGAGCTATGGTAATGGGTGCTCCACTGGAAGATGCTCGACATCTAGCCCAACGATATGATAGGTTGCGGCAGGAAACTGAAGCACAGGTGTTTAATTAAGTTAAATATGCCTTTCCTGGTATCCTAATTACTTCATGTGTCCTGGTTTCCCTTTTTAGACATTTTTCCTGCCCAAGAGTGTGTCCCATATGCTGTGGCGCACTTTGATGAGAGATGTCTACTGAGTGCTTGCAAATTTGTCACAATGCAAGCCTCTAAATCGAAGTCAACCTAACTTATCATGAAAGGATTATTAAAAAAAATTATCTGGTCACTGGAAATTAAGAGAACATTGTTATACACACCAAACACTTTCTCTGTCAAATAAATTGTGCTGGTGTTACCAAAAAAGTTGATGTGTAATACTCCGTTTTATGGCATGCTTGGTACACATGAATGTTTATTTCCAATGCAGAAATATTCCTATGTTAGGTACACGAGACACTTTTCTTCCATTTATTTCCAATGCAGAAATATTCCTATGTTTGACCACGACTTAGGAATAAATATATTCTTTTCCAATTGAGAGCAAAAGTAGGCATGTATGGACAGAATTAACTCCAATCTCGCAATTGTTCTTTTTCCCTTAGGGCACCATCTCTACTTTTTGCAATAGAGGTAATGTTTGCGTATGTATCGACCTTCCATTTCCTACTTTTGAGTAGGATATGCTGGGTTTGTTTTATTTGGTTCTTTTAATCCTGGCTATTCCATTTCATTTTATTCGTATCAGCAAAACTATAGAGTTTAGATAATTTCTTTTTTCTTCTCCCATGGAATTTAAATACCATTCCCGGTTATTCGGTTTAGTCATTAGTGTATTTGATGCACTTCAAACCTAATTGCTCATTCATTTTTTAAGCTCACATCTAGGCAGCCTTGTCTCCATTTTTTTCCACTTTGTCAATATTCAAGTCTTGGCCATTTGAAAGGTGCTCCTTTTAAGCTGAATTCATTATTCTCTAGGATGCATATATGTTGTGTTGTCTGTAAATCTATAGTTGATTGCAAAGATTTAATTGTATGCGCTCGTTATCCTAGTTAGGCTGTTGAAGTATTCAAACGACAAGCAAAACTGAAGGAGGGGAATGGAAATCCTGATATGGCAATGAAACTGGAAGTGGCCGAATCAAAATTGCAGGATCTTAAGTCAAATACTGCTATATTGGGAAAAGAAGCTGCTTCGGCAATGGCTGCTGTTGAAGCACAACAGCAAAGATTTACTCTTCAGCGTTTGATTTCCATGGTAGCTGACTTTGCTGTAAACTCAAACTTCTAAAAAAAACTATTACTCCACCATCCCCTCTCCTGCCTTGAAAAGAGTCTTGTTTCCAAGATTTTTTTGTTTTAAAAAAGAGCAAGTTTGCTCAAAAAAAGCTAATTTTCATATAATTTGTTAAAAAAATGCCAAAAAAGATTCAACAAATTCATGGGATAAGTATATGTAAACTGACAAATAAATTTTAAAAATGTTGAGTACGGAGTATGATTTATGGCTCGTGGCAATTGTACCGTGCAAAAATTGAAAAAGTAATACATTGGTCAAACATGACTCCTTTTGGATGGAGGTAGTAAAATGCATGTTCAAGACTTCAAGTACCTTCAAGTTTGTGAGTTTTAGTTTCTCTCTATCGTCAGGTCGAATCAGAACGTTCTTACCATCATAAAGTTCTTCAGATACTTGATCAGCTAGAAGCTGAGGTATGATGCCATTGTTTTCTAACCTCTGTTCAGGTTTTAAAAGCTCAACATTTACACTATGTTTGGTTCAAGGAATTTGAACAGGAAAAGAAAAGAAAATGAAGTGGAAAACAGTTTTTTTTGTTTGGTTAGAGAGGATAAGTGGAAGGAAAAGAAAATGAGAAGGCAATTAGTACTAAGTGGAGGGAAATCCAGATTCCTCCCATTTTGATGAGGAAAATGAGAGAAAATCATTTTCTTTTCTTTTCCCTCCAAATTCCTTGAACCAAACACTTAAGGTACTGACTTTCTCTGTGTTATGCTTATGCTAGATGACATCAGAACGCGGAAGGATTGAAGCTCCGGCTTCTAGGGAAGATAGTATGCCTCCACCTCCTCCATATGAAGAAATAAATGGTGTATCTACTTCTCCAATGCAAAATGGCTTAACTGACAGCATGGGTTACTTTCTTGGGGAGGTGAGCAAAAACCTTTCCTTCGAAAATTGAAACCAGAAAATTTATCAGACACATCATGTCAACCTTTTTAAGCATCTACCCCTTCCTTGTGTGTGCGATATAGGCTTTGTATTCCTTCCGTGCTGAATCTGGCGTGGAGCTTAGTTTGTCAGTTGGAGAATGTGTTGTTGTTCGAAAGGTTTGTTGGTCTCCAAAACTTATTACACCTTACTTCCTCTGTTCTCAATAACTGCCCATTAAGAAAAAGATATCGTTTCTCACGTGTATTTGGCAATTCTTCAGAAATCTCCATATGGAATGCTCGGGTGGGGCCAGAGTGTCGTGCTTCATTAAAATGCTTTGAGTCTTATTTGTGCGCTTGAAACAACACATGTACAACACTAACGCTTGATTTGTCAACGCAGGTTTCAAATAATGGATGGGCTGAAGGTGAATGCAAAGGCAAAGCTGGATGGTTCCCTTATGGTTATATAGAGAGAAGGGAACGGGTTCTCGCAAGTAAGGTCGTGGCTGAAGTTTTTTAAAGCCATTGTGTTATATATGTTGTGGCATGTTGTTGTGTGTAGTATCGTCATCCTTTATACACTATATATGCAGCACCTCTAACTTTCCCTACCTTATTATAGGCCAAGATAAAAAGCTTTTTCTCCAATTTCTCAAAAGATAGGCTTGTATTTTTGGAACCTTGTTTCTGTTTTTGTTTTTATGTTTGATTGTAAATACTTCTTCAACTCCTTCAACATTTTGGTAATATGTGAAAGCATAAATGGATTGAACGTGGTAAGAGGCTTTTATCAAGCCTTGAATTTGTTAAGTTATAACACACAGCTAAACAGCCTACAAGGCTTTTATTGAGCATTGCCATTAGACACACACACATGTGTGTGTGTGTGTATGTATCTATTTCCTTTTGGATTTGGCCAAGGAAATGTTCCACATACAATACACAAAGGGTAGTAGTCAAGAGTGGTCGGTAGCATCAATGTTGCTTTGGTTACCAACACCAAAACTACAACATTCATCATTATTTGTGATGGGCTTTTATTCATATAATCATATGCAATTGAACATAGGCCTTTTGACTTTAATCTGATTAACAAAAAATAAATAAAATAAATAGAAATCATCCTAAATAAGACTAAAAATAGAAAAAAGTACCAAAATAGAAGTTCCATGTTTTAAAACTGTGATAATGTGGTTGTAATGTGGCACTGTACATGTGTACATTACTATACTTTTTGATAATATACATGCCTATTTTGATAATGTAAATACATTTTAACTCCTTTTTCAGGAAATAAAAACATGGAAGTGTTATTTTTATATGTTTTTAATGTTTTATTCATACTTTAGTCTTTTTCCCTAAAATAAGAACTGAAAGATGTTCAGCTAAAGGTAAAAAATGAAGGATTGTAATATATTTGGAAGATAAGGATTCAATATATTTCTTAAAAAAGAAAGTGGAAGTAATAAAATTAATTTTTTGATATTTAAACAAAATGTACGGAGTAAAATTCATTGAAAGAAGGATGAGATATACAGTACTCCAAATTTTTTTTACCATGTTGGATTTTAGACCAAAAGCCTCCTCCTGATAGCGACGGCATTGACTAGGAAAGTCTCTGGTAGACCTGCGACATCAGCCTCAGTCTTTTAAATTGGCATGTCACTAGCATTCTTCCACGCTTGCCGAGCCATTGGCGAGGCACTCCAGTCTCCCACCTCTTTTATTATGGAGTTTTTTTTGAATGAAAAACAAGCTATTGAGTGATATTTAAAATAAAATATAAGTTTTTTAATGATAAAAGTGATAAATAAATTAATACTCCGTAATTAATAATGTAAAAAGTGCAAAAATGATAAAAATAAAGACTTGCAATTGGGGGGAAAGATCGAAATATAATTTCAATATACATAGTATTTATTTCTAAAATAAAACCTACAATGTCAATAATGTCAAGAGATAATATCAAAAAATATTTTAGAATGACAATATATAGTACTATCCCCGTTCCTGATTATTTGTCCAGTTTTGACTTTATCCGGTCAACTATTTTCAACATTTGACCTATAATTAAATAAAATATATATTGTATATTACTTAGATAAAATAATATTTTAAAAATATTGTATACAATAAATCTAATGAAACTATTTTTGTATCAATATCTTATATCATTTTTATTTAATTTGAGATCAAAGTTAATCAATCTTGACCAAAAAAGTCAAAAGTGGACAAATACTTAGAGACATAGGGAGTATTATATTATCATATTGTAAATTTTTATTTTAAAATAAAACATAGAAGGGGACTATTTTTGTTGGTTGAAATATTTACTTGATGGAAAATGCTAGGGGTACACCAAAAGTGTGCCCCAAACATCCCCCACCCCTCCATCACCACACAAAAAAGGCAAGAAAAATTCAAAAAAAAATAAAAAATAAAAACAAAATCACTCTATTCTTAAAAGCAGGGGAATTTTTTTCCCGCCCAATGCACTATAATCCTGCACCGTTGATATCAATGTATGAAAAAGATCTGCGGTTATGATTGGTTGTGTATTATTACCAATTTAGAAGGATATATTAAAGGAAACTTCTCACTAATTCATTTATACCAATTGAATGCATTGTAATCTGACCAAAAAGGAAGGAATTCAATGTTTTTACAACCGTGTGTTTTTTTCTAGAAACATAAAGGGTGTTATTGATAATTTTTTATTTTTTTACAACCGTGTAAAAAAAGGTAATTTATTCCTATGAAAATTAGCATTTTAAAAAAGGAAAGTTTTAAAGGAGGATATAACGTATATATTTACAACCGTGTGTTTTTTTGTAAACAGATTAACAAGGAAAAAAATTGAGAAATAAAAATTTACTTTATATTTTGATATCATTATTATTTTTTAAATATGTGATAAAAAAGGAAATTTATTCATACAAGAAAAGAGGTTATTTTAAAAATGGCAAACATAAAGAGATGGAACGTGATTATTTTAAAAAATATTTTATTCCTATGCAAATTACCATTTTAAAAGAACGAAAGATTTAAAGAAGGATATAATGTAAAGATTAAAAAC